>JXCR01144364.1:69662-140272 GCA_002079205.1 Phalaenopsis hybrid cultivar
CCCCCCCCCTTGCTATCGATCTTCATGACAACGTTCTTCTACTTCTCAGGCTCTAGCGACTTCTCTGGTGAAATATCTAACTTGGGCTGGGCAGGATGTAGACACTGGTTAGTTGTCTGCTCTGAAGCGGTCTGAAACTGATCAAGAATCTTCTTGGATGATTTTTTCCAAACTGTGCTCCATCTATCTTCCCATGAATACGGATCTATCAGAGTGATTGGCTTGACTAAAATCATATTTACACAACCTCTTTCAAGTTCTTTTAAATATTCTTTGAAGATCATTATATTTTCTTCTTTAAGATTCCTCTCGAGCCACTCCTTAAAAATAAAACAGGCCTCTACTGTGTGTCCCAACATCTTGTAATACGGGAAAAAATTGGGATGATCCTTCTTGCCATCTTTCTTTGGTTTTTTTGGCTTTAGCAATCTGAACTCGAGCTTCTTCATTAAATTTTTGAACATCTTTGGAACACCTTCGTCTTTGATAGAATACACTCTTTTCATTCGATCTAAAAAAGTCAGACCCCATCTATCATCTTCCCGGTACGGTCCTCTCTGGTATGGTTGCTCGCTAGAATGACTTTATTATTGTGTCTGCTACTACTGCTAAGGATGAATATGCTATAATATCTTTTGGGAACTCTGATGAGACTGCTCGACCTGAATCATCAACGGTTATATCCCTTTATCAACTGTCGCTACTGTTTCAGACTTCTTCTCGATTACTCTGGCAAATATGGACCTGTCAGCCATTTCTTGTGACTCCATGTGCTTAACTTCTTCTTGAAAACTACTGTCCTTGCTTAGCAATTACTCAAAGGAATTGATGGTGAGTCCCTTGAGCATGAATGGTACTAATCCATGAATGCTTTTGAGTAGAATTTCAATCGCATGTTGTTTTTATAGCTGAGGCTCACATTTCATGCATTGGTTTCTCCATCTCAAGATATAATCCACGAAAGTCTTGTTATGCTTTTGTCATTCCACTACGAGATCTCCAATAGCAACATGATGTTGTGCTCCAGTAAATCTCTTCATGAACAACTGTTCCAATTTGGTAAATATCTTTACTGATTTATTGGGCAACTTGACATACAAATAAAATGCAATTCTTGACAAGTTGCTAATAAACTGATGGAAGACCAACGCATCATTACCTTCGACATTGCAACAAAAGGCTCAGAAATTGAATATATGCTGGCGGGGGTTTCCGATCCCATCTAGTTTCTTAAAGTTTTTTGATACAAAACCCTTAGAGAAGGGCATGATATCGAACTCTTTCCGATAAGGTCTACCATTTGAAATTGATGCACCACCCTTAGATTGTGCTTAGGCCTTTTGAGCTTGTTGTTCAACCAACTATTTGATATCTTTCTTTGATATTATTCTTTAGGTGGAATCTATCTTTTGCTGGTCATCTCTTTTGGAAGAGGCAACTTCTCTCCTTTCATCGGCAATGTGTATAATCTCAGGCCGATTGCCCTTTGGTAGCCATTTGTTGTAATTGTGACTACCCGTGCAATATAGCCATGGCGGCATACATTTCCTCCATTCTTTTGTCCATCTAGATAATTTGCTCATTTTTAGCAAAACGGTGCTATGCAAATCATTGGGGGTATTCCCTTCTATAGGCAGCTGGGCTTTACGCGCTGATGTAGCTGCTCTGATCTCGATGACATTAATATCCATTAAATCCTCATCCACGTAATCATTAAAATCAAAATCTTCATCATCCGTAGCTACTCTGTGTTCTTTGGCTAATTTAAAAATCTCGTCCCTAAGCTTTTTAGCTAATTCTTAAATTATTTTTTCCTAGATTATTTTTAGATCAGAAGGACGTTCCTGAACATCCTCCCTCGGTACATCGCGGTAGCGACGGCTGCAACGACACCTGATACTTCAGACTCTTGCTTCATTCCACAATCTCACTCTACTATCTAATCAAATTGTAGTAGTATGGTGACCTTGGGTACCCATACCTTCTTTTATGATGGTGATGTCTTGAGAATGGGTGTCTCAACAGGGACATCGGTGTGTCAAAGAGATGCATGCTCTACGCGGTGCAGACCAAATACAACACCGGGCGACATCTTTACTTTCTCTATTTTTGGAACATGCTTATGAGCAACAACTAGTAGTATCCTCAAACCCAAACGTGACTTGGTCACCCGACGTCTATCAGCGCTATTTTTGTTTGGAGTTGCCCGTAAAAAGCTGTCAGTCACCAGAATTGAAATACCATCGCCCACTTCGGAAGGATGTTTAATTTACATATATATTTAGTTTTATAAAAATATGAAATCAAACTGACCCCATATTTTTCATAGTTTAAAATTGTACCTCAAACCTTGTATCTATCCCGAAGGATAAACACAAGACTTGAGGATGAGGCAGAATAAAAAATACTAAGGAATATATGACGTCTGTTTGGTCTGGAAACCTTAATATTTGCCTACAAGTTCTTCTATCTAATATAAAGAATCAAATACAGTTTATATTAAGCTGGGTTTGGACATGCTTCCTATAAGGGCAAGCCCCTAAAGTTAATTACATCTTAAATGACCAGAGTCATCTAAAAAGTCTCTCGATAAAAATCAGGAAATATTATCTTCAAGGAGTTTCAAAGGGGAGGACTTTTCAATGAGATCAGACGTAGAGATGTGAAAGGGGATTGGTTTAAATTTGGAAGATTTTGTTGTAGAATCCAAAGGAAGAACTAGGGGATGTCATTGATCCAGAGGAGAACCCCGGTGACTTCCTAAGCTATCCTAATGTTTGGCTTCAGTTTTAAGGAGAAATATTTAGGTGTTTCATCCTGCTAATATTCTAATGTTTGGCTTCAGTTTTGAGGAGAAATATTTAGGTGTTTCATCCTACCAATTTTATTAGTTAGGGCTTACATTCATGTGAAATGATCACACAAATAGCCTGGAAGATTTGAGGATTTAGGTCATGACAAACAACAACATCGGAATCCTAAGACGAGTTAGGGATTATATTGTATAATAGGGCTATACAAAAGGCCTAAGGATAAGTGGGATTTACGTTTCATAAGCAAGCAACCTCGAAGTCCTATAGCATTGTTGTTTAAGTCTAAGAAAGGAAGATTGGTTTAGTTGAGGAAGAAAGGTTTTGTTGTTGAAGATGGTCGTGCTGCCCACCATGCTAGCTCCAAGCTCCTCCCCATGACGAGTTCAATTTTTATAGTGTGTAAGGTTATGAGGTCAAATCAGGTGGCCTTATGGTTTAAGTTCCTTAAATTTTATAAGGACATATTAAAGTTGATTAGAGCGACACCGGTTAGGATCCTACAGTTCCCTCATTCCGGCACCACTATTTTCTATTGGATTCACTTAGTCCAAATGAACTTACTAAACTCAACATAATGAGTTCCATAATTTCATTTAGACCGTGAGAAGCCTCGTTAGAAACCGTAGGTTACCTCCTCCGAGGGATTCTTGATCATCCAATAGATTCGTCTTAATTTAGTTGCAATTGTTGGTTTGTGTGATGTTTGAGATTAAATTTTGAGTTGTTTTCTATTTTGAATGTTGTGGCGGTAGATTTTATCTTGGTTGATTTTAGTTTTGATTTTGGTTTTGGTTTTAGTTATGTGGCTATCCTGATAATTTTAGTTTTCCATGCAAATATGTATAAGCACAAAAGTATAGCATAAAAGTATAGGAAAGATAACGCTGAAAATTGTAAGAAGCGTACCTAGCGAGTCTTCTCGTTCCACCACCTCATACTCAAAATGCATGTCAGGGCAGATTATATAGAGGCAAAAAGTTAAGTTTTGGTAATTTTCCTAACCATATGTCATATCTTGATGGGTTCTTAGGAGATTAATTAAGGATGATTTTATTATGCAAAGCATATTAAGTTAGTAGATCTTCAAGATATCCAACAGATCTAGAGAAAGAAGCAGGTCCGTGCTACTCTCTCGCTGTCTGCTGGAAAATTTCAAGTTCTTTTAAACTTATTATGTTGCTTAATAATTCATCCTATAAATGCCCTTAATGCTCAGTGAGCACTGATGTCCCAATTATCCCTAAGAATAAAGTAATTATCATATGTATTTTAATTTTGAAAATTATGTGGGTGAAGACTCTTAAAGTGGCTAGTTGGTGTTGTTGGAGCACTTAGCCAAATTTTAACCCTAATTGGGCTTGTAGTGTTTGAAAGATGTTTTAATTTTCAACGATATTTACTTTTCTAATCCTCATTCAAATGAAGCTTGATTTATCCTAAGTCACCACTAAGCCCTTAAGACCTAGGTGAGTATCTTAATTAATTTTGAAGAGATTAGGCTTTAGGTGGTCATGATTCATAATTTGAATTTTATTTGAAAATCAAAATAGGGGTATTAAATTGATTAATTATTGACTTCAAAATTCATACCCCGAAGTCCAGGATCATTTAATTTTAATAAACATCCAAATTTTTAATGATTTAGAAATTTATTAAGGATTTTATTTGAAATTCAAGATAGGGGTATTAAATTGATTAATTATTGACTTCAAAAGTCATAAGATTCTATTTGAAAATCAAGATAGGGGTATTAAATTGATTAATTATTGACTTCAAAATTCATACCCCACTTGGATTTTATTTGAAAATCAAAATAGGGGTATTAAATTGATTAATTATTGGCTTCAAAAGTCATACCCCAGTCCAGGATCGTTTAATTTTAATAAACTTCCAAATTTTAATAATTTAGAAATTTATTAACTTATCGAGGATCATTTAATTTTTATAAACTTCCAAATTTTAATAATTTAGAAATTTATTAATCTTAATGAGGATCATTTAATTTTGATAAACTTTCAAATTTTAATAATTTAGAAATTTATTAATCTTAATTTGGACTCATTTTAATTTTAATAAGCTTCCAAATTTTAATAATTAAAATGTATTAACTTATCTAGATCATTTAATTTCAATAAACTTCCAAATTTTAATAATTTAGAAATTTATTAACTTATCTTTTTTCAAGATAGGGGTATTAAATTGATTAATTATTGGCTTCAAAAGTCATACCCCACTTGGATTTTATTTGAAAATCAAAATAGGGGTATTAAATTGATTAATTATTGGCTTCAAAAGTCATACCCCAGTCCAGGATCGTTTAATTTTAATAAACTTCCAAATTTTAATAATTTAGAAATTTATTAACTTATCGAGGATCATTTAATTTTGATAAACTTTCAAATTTTAATAATTTAGAAATTTATTAATCTTAATTTGGATTCATTTTATTTTAATAAACTTCCTAATTTTATTAATTTAGAAATTTGTTAACTTAAATAAGAAAGTGAGGTTGATTTCTACCAATTAACCCCTTGTGTTTCAAACGTCCAAATTAAGATAAGAGTTTACCCATTTTCCTCCTTAAATTAAGCCTAAATGTTAATTAAGGCTAATTTTCCAAAATTACACATTTGCCCCTAAGGCTCTATCACTTCATAATTTGTCAAATTCAATTCAAATGACTTTGAAATTTTTATCCTATCCCATCCATGGGTCAATTAAGACATCAAATGAGAAAATGTGATTTTTCAAAATTTAATTTAATTTACATAATTATTTTCATGAAAAAAAAGGATTTTTCAAAGAAAATTCCTAATTTGACCAAGGTAAATTCTAGTCCCTTGAGATTTTTATTGGAGGTAGACTTAGACTAGAGAAGCCTTTGGACCAAATTTCATGATTTTTAGATTTTTATTTGAATTTTATGAATTATTTTAAGTTTTGGGGTATTTATCAAACATAAAATTTTTTAAATGGAGAAAATTAAGTTTTGTATTTTTAAAAAGTCTCCCTGAGGTCAAAGAACTTAGAGGAGAAGATTTTATATTTTTCTAAATTTTATTTAATTTATTGGAATTATTTTAATGAAAACTCATTTTTAGCCTTTAAAAAACATTTTTAAGCTTTAAAATTTAATATCTTTATTTAGAAAATCAAAAAAAATATTCTAATTATTCCTAAGTGATTAAAAATTAATTTAGAACATTTCCATGAGTTTTATTTTTTTTGTGATTTTTAGGAGTTTTTAATTATTTAAATATTTAAAAATAGGCTAAAAATGAAGTTTTTATTTTAAATATCATTTTATTTTTAGAAAATACCCCTGATCACAGAGAACTCAAAAAATAAGTTTTTATAGATTTTTTAGTTATATTTTGATTTTTTAAAAATGATTTAAATGCCAAAAATGATGTTTATCATTAAAAATCAATTTAAGTTATCAAATATACTCAAAATATTTTGAAATTTTTATGGTGAGTTCTCTGGATCATAAATAATAATGGAGATGAAAAATAAAGTCGTTTAAATGTTTATATCTTTCAAAATTAATTATCTTAATGATTTAGTATTCATGAAAATTAAGTACACTTTTAAATGACTTGACCCATGAAATTATTTTCAAAAAGGTTCCCTGGTCATCTTAAACCTTTTAAAATTTTCTTGGAATTTTCTAATCAACATGCTAATTTCCATGATTATTTTAAGGAAAAAATGTGCATGAACTAGAAAAATATGGATCTCTGTCTAGGAACCTCCTCTGACTTTGGAAAAAATCAGAGGATATTCCTCTTGACAAAGGCTACAACATGCCAAAAACTTAAGCTATGGTGATAGGTCTGCATGCATGGAGAATCAAAACATTCAAATCAGTGTTTAATTAATTAAAAATAAAGTATACATCACATGGACTTAAATATAATTCCACATTATTCTCCTCTGTTCACTGAGCAAGAGGGTATTTTTATTTTATTTTTATGATTTTTTTATACAAAGTTATAAATTTTTGAAGTTAGGGGTATTTAAATAAATAGGAAAAATCCCTATTTATCTATTTAAACAGTGCATGCTGACTAGATCCTAGGCAGCTCTGAAGGCAAGCGTGGTGCGCTTTGGTCGGACGCCGCCATCCACGTAGCTGCTGACTCGACTCGCGGTTTATGTTTCGAAGCGTTGTCTAGCTTGATCTCCTCCGTCCATCTGATATACACTTGATCAAACGACTCCCCGTCATCATCCCCGATAGAATGATCCCATGACCGTCCACACTAAAACCCTAAGATCTCAGCCTAGACTCAACCAAATCACTTCGGGTTTGATCCAATGGACTCGTCTAAATGAGATGAAAACATGCATACGATAATCATGCAATTAAATTAAGCCTTATCAAATGTAGATTCAAAATAGGCTCGGGAGGGAGAAAAGTTTTATACCTTTGCTCTGAGAAGTGAAGCTTCAATCAGAGGGTCTTAGCACGTTTGTTAGGGTCCAAAGAGGCTAGGGATTAAGCCACTACTTGCTGTGGTGTAAGGCCTAAGTAGGAATTCGATCATGGCCAGATTTGGGTGTTGGTCTAGAGCTATGGTAGAGGCTATGTGGAAGGGAGATTTTATGGGGCTTTGGCTTCTTTCAATGTTGTGAACGTGTGGGTAGAGTTAATTTGAGTTTGGTGGAGTGTGGAGGTGTAATGAAGTCTGTCCTGGTTTTCCGTAAGGTTTCGAGCTCAAAATTGAACTCCGATAGTGCAAATTGGTGAGGGAAAGTAGTTGGGATGCACTGAGGGTATCTTAGCGAAACTCTGTGGACAATTTGGGGAGGTCTCTCTAAGAAATTTTTAGCACACCTTTCCATGGCTGTGGGAGGTGCTTTTTATAAAAACGGCAAAGGAGTGGCTATCGTGGCCAATTAGAGGAAGTAATGTGGTGCTTAGGTGGAGGGCAGAGGAGCTCTACAATTCAATTTGGTTGAGCTGGCCTTTAGGTTTGATTTGGGTGAAGCTCCATGGGGGTGGCTCTCAGTTTGGCCATTTTCTGGCCACTAGGCTAGCCGGCTAGCTAGGGGGAGGTGGCTAGGTTCTCAGGGCATCCAGAGGAATCCATTACAATAATTTAATGCAAATGTGTTTCGATTTGGCAAGGATATCTTAAGCATGTATATTTTTGTGAATAAGATCCCCTAATTTTGGGGACCCTTGGTCCATGGCTTAGTTTAGGTGGTTAGATGGGTTTTGGCTCAATCCTAAGGGTCAACTAATGGCAGAGGTGGAGTTAATTTGGTTGCTTTAGGGTGGTTGGGTCACATTTAGTGCATGGGTTCAATGTGGGTTCAAGTTGTCAAAGTTTGGGTTTGGGCTAGGTTAGCCATGTCAAATGACCAAAATAAATGTTGCATTTGGTGTGGATGATCATAATGAATAACTTTGGTGAAGGATGGAAGTGGTTTTGGGCTCAATTAAAGGTCAATTTTAGGGAATTTTGAATTTTAATCAATTTGGTCATGTTGGGCTAGGCTTAGGTCTAGCTTGGGCTAGCCTAGGGATAATTCCAAATTGATTATTGTAAATGGTCAATAGGGACCCCTTGAAGAGTTTTAAACATGAATTGGGTACCAATTTGGGGGTTAAGGCAATCAATTGGGCAAAATTTGGGGACTTAGCCAATTTGGAGCTAAATTTGGGAATTTTGCATTTAGCCCAAAATCAAATGGATTTAAGGCTTTACCAAGGACAATTGATGGTTTATTTTGATGTGTATGAATGTTATAAATATTTTGCAATATAAATTGGGGCCAATTTACTAGGCTATGGGTTCAATTTGGAGAGATTAGGTCTTGTGACCAAAATGGGGGGTTTAACCTATACCAAAAATTAGGCTCAAATCATGGGCCAATTAAGCTTGGATTTGATCTAGTTTAGCCATATCAAGAGTAAATTTGAGTTTAAAATTGAAATTTGGGTAAATTGAGATCAAATTAATGGACATTTGAGTTGAATTTGGAGAAATTTGGGCCTTTAAAGGGCAATTTGGGGGTTTTGATAAAAGATGGTCAAATTAGCCAAACTGGGTCATGTGATAGTTGAGGAAATATAAATTGGTAATATTTGGGAGGTTTTTGGAATTTTTGGGATGTTTTAGAATTTTTGGAAATTTGGGCCAAAGAGGGGTATTTTGGTAATTTGGCCAATTTGGGGGTTTTGGGTAATCTGGGTGTTTTCAAGGTATTTTAAATGATTTTTGAACAAGTTTGGGAATTTTGGCTAGATTTGGAGATTTTGGCCAAATTTGGGGATTTTGGGTAATTTGGGGGCAATAGGGTAGGTTGGGCATCTTAGTAGAGTTGGAGTACTAACCACCATTAATAAGCCATGGACCAATAGAAACCCCCTTTTCGGTCCTCTATGTAGTGATCTTAGCCAAACCCTAGCCTAGGGCTAATGGGTTTAGGGGACCACCTACAAGAGTTTCCCAAAAGTATCAAGGGACCAAAGCCTAGAAGTTCTGGGTTTAGGGTAATGAGTGATTGGGAGTGCAAATAGGTGCCTTAGCCCTAGACCAACACCCAGGGCCAACCCTAGAGTCCAGCAGTCATAAGTGTGACTCATCTTGAGTTTCCCCCATAACAAACCCACCTACTACGTGCTAGAGGTTATGACCAATATGTTGAACTTCAAGTTGAGTAAAGAAGAGTTTAAAATTTTTAATGGTGAGTGTCCCATGTATAGTTTTCTAAGAATAGTCAATAAGAAAGTCCTATGGCTAGACCTTAGGATACTAAAGAGGAAAAACTGAACCTCAGCCAGAATTGAGGCCAACAAATGAACCCCCAATAGGTGTGGTGTGCTGGACAAGCACACCACGCGTGTTGGCATTGATCGACGAGATCAACA
Organism: Phalaenopsis hybrid cultivar; assembly: GCA_002079205.1. Taxonomy (NCBI): domain Eukaryota; kingdom Viridiplantae; phylum Streptophyta; class Magnoliopsida; order Asparagales; family Orchidaceae; genus Phalaenopsis; species Phalaenopsis hybrid cultivar. The sequence goes on from JXCR01144364.1 coordinate 79,359, forward strand.
AAAACCAATACAAATTTCTAAGTCAACAGACCCAGAAATATGTGTAGATTTGTGTGTGTGATTTGTTTTTGTTGGGGAAATTAGTGGGTGCATATTTGATCAAGTCAAGAAGTAGAGACTCTCACTGGGGATTGGTGAGTAGATTTTGAGTTATGAAATTTCAAAAATTTCTAGAGGATGGGGATCAGTATGCAAGAGCTGACCTGGAGGTGGGAATTCAAATTTAAGTATCAATTCCAAAAAGATAGGAAGAGTTGGAATTTAGGTACCAACCTTTAAAAGATGATAATCAAAATTTAGGTACTCATCCAAAAATGAGATTTGATATTTAGGTATCAATCTCGAGAAGAGAGTCAAAATTTAGGTATCGACCTCGAAGAGTGAGAATCAAAATTTAGGTACTGATTCAAAAATGAGATTTGAAATTTATGTATGAATCTCGAGAAGAGAGTCAAAATTTAGGTATCGACCTCGAAAAGTGAGAATCAGAATTTAGGTACTAATTCAAAAATGAGATTTGAAATTTAGGTATCAATCTCAACAAGAGAGTCAAAATTTAGGTATCGACCTCGAAAGGTGAGAATCAGAATTTAGGTACTGATTCAAAAATAGGATTGGAAAATTAGGTATCAATCTCGAGAAGAGAGTCAAAATTTAGGTAACAACCTCGAAAGGTGAGAATCAGAATTTAGGTACTGATTCAAAAATGAGATTTGAAATTTAGGTATCAATCTCGAGAAGAGAGTCAAAATTTAGGTATCAACCTCAAAAGTTGAGAATCAGAATTTAGGTACTGATTCAAAATGTGAATTGAAATTTAGGTATCAATCTTAAGGAGACAGAGTTGAAATTTAGGTATCGACCTCAAAAGGAGAGAATTAGAATTTAGGTACAGATTCAAAAATGTGAATTGACATTTAGGTATCAATATCAAGGAGAGAGAGTCAAAGTTTAGGTATCGACCTCGAAAGGTGAGAATCAAAATTTAGGTACTGATTCAAAAATGAGATTTGAAATTTAGGTATCAATCTCAAGGAGACAGAGTCAAAATTTAGGTATCGACCTCGAAAGGTGAGAATCAAAATTTAGGTACTATTTAAAAATGTGAATTGAAATTTAGGTATCAATCTCAAGAGGAGAGAGTCGGAAATTAGGTACCGATCTCGAAAGATAGAAATCAGAATTTATGTACTGATTCAAAAATGAGAATTGAAATTTACAAAGAACTTGTGGTGTTGAATTTGCAGAAGTGTGTCATGTGGAAATGTTGATTTTGTTGAAGAAGATTTGTAGAGCTATGTGGGGTTTTGTGCAGAATGCAAAATTCCACGGGGATGTAAAGAGAGTTAATGCAGATAAAGATGGTTGTGCTGCTGACACAAAGAGTAAGAAACTCTGAAAATGAGAGAATCCACCCAACAGATTTTTATCACTTTTAATTTTTCAAAATATATTTTAATTTTAGTTGGTTGACTTTCAAAAGAAATTTATTTTGTTTTTTATTCATTGGTGATTATTCTTTATTTAAATTTTATTTATTGTTAAAGATTTTTTGTTTCGTTCTTTTTTCATTAAAATTCTGAACCAACGCGTGGTTCGTGGCTTTCATCCATCGTACAAAAAGGCAACTGACAAAAAGGCACATTCTTGAGAAAAATTTTCATTAATCTGCTTCAATAAAAAGATGTCACAGATCCAACATAGGCTAACGCCTCAAAAGGTACAATATAAAGTCCATGTCAAAATACATTCAGAACATCTCATGTTATGAATACACTGTAGGTTGAATATATCAAATACATATCATGTTGCTAAAAAAAGTGAACCCTCTAACCGTCTGTACTAGGTATGACGAGCTCCTGTTCAAGCAGACCTTCTAAGTCATGCTCTAGGATAAGAGTTCCCTTCGCATGTACTTAGAGGTACAACCCTCTCACATCTCGTACAACAGTAGCTCTTCCAGTTCCGAGTCCAGCTGGAATCCATATGGCATTTTGTTGTCATCCATCCTGCGGAAAGTCACAGACACCCCACGGTGTCGTACCCTTGGAATGCAATGTTTGGCAACGTCTGCACCGTTGCCTTTAAGAATGAGTACTGAACTGACTGGTAGAGGAATTTCCATAGAACCTCTGAACTCACCAAGGCTAACGACATCGATTTCTTCCCCAAATAAAATATTGCTCTTACTCATAAATGAGATCGTGCAGAAGGGCCTCACAAAATCATGATGATCAATGTGTGGAGGAATGCAATCACCCTCTTCATAGATATTTATAATGCAACTATTGGGAATGCAGGTAGCAGGTAGAATATTCTATTTGAACATTCATTTGATTATCCATTTTATCATTGGCGGTAGCAGATCTACTTGATCACGTCTGATGATCTCAGGTGGAGCCCCCTGTCTGTCATTAGTGAAGTTATAACAACAGCCACACTGGATGGTTATTTTTTCCTTTCATCTCATCCATTTCTTTGGCTCAGAATATGTCTTTTCCATGAGAAGTCCCGCTCGGCCTCTATCTCTTATATCAAAGATACAGTCTAGAATGCTTCATTCATCATTTTCGGAGAAAACCCTGGTATACAGCTCCAGGCCTTCCAGTATACTGATGAACTTTCCCTAAACTTCTTCATAAAACTTGAATTCTCTTTTATTTACTTTACTTATCTTATAGTATTCTATCATACCAGGGGTTGGTAGTTGTCGCGGGCGTTCCTCCCTTTGAGCATTGGCAGGAACCCAAACTTGCGCTGGTTGATCTGGAGCATGAAACTCGGCCTCTAGCGGGATGTACGACTCGGGGCTCCATGGTACATACTGATCCATCCCAAATGAGACATATGGTTCATCCATCATAAAATCCGAAGTCTGAGATCTGTTGGCGCTTGAGGTGTACTCTTCTAATGTCCTGAAACGTTGTAGATGCAGAACATTGCAATCCGGGCATTCTACAAACGCGCCTGTGGCTGATGTCCCTGTCGATATTTCAAAGTTGCATGTCGGGCAACCCTTGCACAAAACAACTGAAAATGAAAGTGTGTCTGACTCTGTGACAAACCCTGATTTTTCATCTATGGTGGGTAGGCTAGTAGAAGTGTTTTTTAGGTTTGGATCATAAATATGCCCCTCAGGAATAGGGGTGAGAATGTTGTTCTTCTCTCGTTGACGTCTGTGTTCTTGTCGTAGAAAAGCTCTCTACTTCTTATGGCTGGCGTTCCTGCATTGCGTCCTGTAAAGCGAAGTACTTTGCAGTCATTTGTTAGTGGCGGCTGCCAAGCCTCCAACAGGTTTAGCTACCATGGAGAGCAGACGGCTGGGCCCTTCCATCAGATCTTGCTCTGCTATAACGTTCTTACCTTTGCGTGATACATTATCTTTAGCGGTCACTCTCAATAGTGAAGGCAGTCCCTCTTTCTCTTTGCAGCTGACTACGTCCATGAGAAGACCTTCGTAGTCCATGTCAACCGGGTTAAAATCCATGTTGAAGTCGATGGTACCGCCCTGCGGTGCCATCTCCTCCTTTAGTGTGAGACTCCAGCCATCCTGGAAAGCAAAGATCAGCCTCTGTCCCGACATTTTTCCACAGATGATAGGAAAAATGTCAGTGGGCTGAAACTTGACATGAACAATAACAAAAGAAAGTATTTATTAAAGTAAATTTTACTTTATTTTCGTGAAATGAATTATTTATTTTATGTATGAGTTTTGTTTAATTTAGTAGAACATTATACTCAAAAGTGGAAAGAATAAAATTTGAAGTTTAAAATTTTTTTCTCAAAATTTTCATTATATGGAGGTTAATTATAAAATTTGGACACGGTCATAGACATTTGGCCATATAGATAACTCTAAAACAATCAAAGTTTCTAAAGTTTCAGAGCAAGCAGAGGCAAGTGGCGTCAGGTTGCGTAATAAGCTTTCAGATATCATTAGTTTATTGGTAACATGGGTCTTTCGCCCTGGAAGTCGACTAACAGGTAGGCTCCTCTTGTGTAGACCTTTTCAATGACAAATGGTCCCTCCCAAGTTGGCTCAAATTTTCCACCTATTTTGCGGCATTCAATAATAGGCCTTTTGAGCACAAGTACGAGGTCACCAACTTTGAATGTCCTTAGGAGGACCAATTTATCATGGGCTTGTACCATCTTTGCCTGGTAAAGTTCGAAAAGTTGTTTTGTTTATAGTCATTTTCCCTCGAGACTCTCTACCTCTTCAAGTCTGAGTTTTGTACTTTCTTCCGTTGTGAGTTGATTGGCAATGGGGACTCTGAGAGATGGGGTCTGGATTTCTAGCAGTAGCACGGCCTCAGCTCTGTTCATGAGCATATAGGTTGTACACTGAGTGGGAGTCCTGAAAGTTGTCTGGTAGGCCCACAAGACTTCTTATAGTTTGTTGTGTCAATCTCTATTACTTTTATCCAGTGTTTTCTTTAAAATTTGTACCAGTGTTTTGTTGAAAGCCTCAGCCAGACCATTTGCTCGGGGATAGTAAATCGTAGAGTATCACCAATCTATCCCATGTCTTTTGACAAAATTTTTTATCTTTGTACTTCTGAAAGCTATCCCATTGTCAGAAATTATTCTTTGCAGTACTCTGAAATAGTAGACGATTTGGCTTTTGAAAAATTGAAGGATGTGTTGTGTCGTAACTTCACGTAACAGTACTGCCTCTGCCCATTTGGAGAAATAATCTGTAGCGGCAAGTATAAACCTATGTCCTCTGGAAGATGGAGGGTCTATCTGACCTATTATGTTTGTGCCCCAACACTCGAATGGCCACAAGACAATGTTGGGTGTAGCACATTTGGAGGCTGGTGTAAGACCACCCCATGCACTTGGCATTGATGACATCTTCTGGTTGTATCCATGCAATCGGACATCATTGCTGGCCAATAATAGCCGAGTCTTTTGATCTTCATTTTCATTTTCGGCCCTGACTGGTGAGCGCCACACAATCCGGCATGTACTTCTTTGACAATATTTTGTTCTTCGGCTCTGCTCAAACATCGTAGCCACATCTGATCGAATGATCTTCTGTAGAGAACATTTCCCATCAGGGCGTAAGATATATCCCTTCTTGTGATGTGGTGTGCCTCAAACTTGTCTTCTGGTAGCTTTCCAGTATGCAAATATTCTATTAATGGCTTGCGCAAATCTTCATTGACATCTGCAACTGTATTTATTGTTACTTCTTTTCCAAGCTTGAGTAGAGTTTTGAAGTTGATCTAAGACAAGACTCGTCTTCCTTGCACCGTGACTTCAATGGAATCCTCTGGGGGACATGTCATTTCCTTAGCAAGTTTTGCTAGAGCGTTAGCATAGGCATTATCTCCCATAAAAATCCGGTAGAAAGTCACATCGAGATTCTGCTCCAGGAACTTCATCATGTACTGATGGTATTCTGCTAATCTTGGTTTCAAAATTCTTTAATGTCCGGCGACTTGCTGGATGACAAGTTGAGAGTCCCCATAAATGGAAATGTTTGTTATATCCATTGAGATTGTCATTTCCAACCCGATGATTAAAGCTTCATATTCTGCTTCATTATTGTTGCACGGCTTTGTGAGGTGGTATGAGAACCTCAACATACCCTTATCTGGCGTAATAAAGATCAAACCAATCCTTGCTTTACCTGGTATAATTGTGCCTGATCCTTTATCTTTTCTGGCTGATGAAGCACCATCGAAATACATTTCCCAGCATTGCACACTGGAGAATTCCATTTATAGTTTTTGCTCATTTGTTCACTCGTCGTTGAGAGAGGACCCAGCTGGCAGTGGGTGTGTAGCCAGAAATTCTGCTAGTATCTATCCCTTAATAGCACGGAGGGGAACAAAAGTTATATCAAATTGCAATAAGATCATTGACCATCTTGCTAAACATCCAGAGAATGTTAGTCGGGTCATCAAATATTGCAATGGATTAACTTTCAAGATCAGGGTAATCTTATGAGAAAGCATGTAATGTCTAAGATTTTGGGCTGTCAAAATTGACGCAAGACAATGCTTCTCAATAGGTCGATACCTTATCTCCATCGGTATTAGGCGGTGACTCAAGTAGTAGAGCACATTTTCTTTACCTTCATCATTGACTTGGGCTAAGAGGGCTTCGAGAGAGTCATCTAAAGACGCGGTATAAAGAAACAGAGGTTTCCCTGGGATCGGGGATGCCAAGACAGGAGGTGTCATTAAATATTATTTAACGTCCTCAAAGGCCCGCTGTCATTTTTCTTCCCAAATAAATTTGGCGTCCTTTTTAATTAATACCGAGAAAGGCTGACACCTACCTGAGAGATTAGAAATAAAGCGTCTCAGATATGCCAACTTCCCCTGGAAGGAACGTAGTTTTTTCAAGGTCTTAGGGGGAGGCATTTCCAAGATAGCTTTAATTTAATCCGGGTTGATCTCGATTCCCCGATGACGGACAATGAATCCCAGAGATTTCCAAGAGGTATCGCCAAAGGCGCATTTTAAGGAATTCATTTTAAGGTCATATCATCGTAACCGTTTAAACACGATCCTCAAATCGAACAATTTGTCTATTCTCCGTTTACTTTTGATGAACAAATCATCCACGTAGCATTCTACTTGGTTGTGAATGAGGTCGTCAAAAATCTTTATCATTGCATGCTGATATTTTGCTCCAGTGTTCTTTAGGCCGAACGACATCACTGTGCAGTAGAAAATTCCAATCGGTGTTCTGAAGACTGTAAGTGCTGCATCCTCGGGAGTCATCTTGATTTGGTTGTATCCCGATGATCCGTCCATGAAGGAGAAAATTTCATGTGTTGAAGCGATGTCCACCATCATTTCTGGTATCAGTGGGAATTCATCTTTTGGACATGCTTTGTTCAAATCTCTGAAGTTGACACAAACACGGATCTGTCCATTTTTTTTCTTAACAGGTACAATGTTGGCTAACCACGTGGGGTATTTTTCTTCTTTAACAAAGTTGGTGTCTATCAATTTCTTCACCTCGGCGATGACTTGTTGTTCTATTTCGAGGCACATTCTCTTGGGAGCTTGTTTTACTAGGGTGATATTCTTATCCACCCTAAGTTTATGGACTGCAACCTTTGCTAAAAGTGCTGACATTTCATCGTTGCTCCATGCAAAGCAATCTTTGAATTCTGTTAATAGCTTGATTAATCCTGTAGATTCTTCATCATTAAGTAGAGAATTTATAAATGTTGGCCAGGGTCATTCTTCAGTCCTGAGATTAATCTCTTTCAATTCATCAACAGTAGATTTACTTTCCTCCTCGAATTATGGGAGAGCATCTTCTATTAGTTGATCAATAGAGTCATCCTTTATATCGAGGCAATCTTCTTCTGATTCACCTGTCACAATCATCCAAAATTCAGAATGATCGACTGGTCCGACTGTATCGAATCTGAGACCCTCTTTCAAGTTGGGAGTTCGACTTTTACCATTCTATAGTTTTTCAAAAAGTTGAAATTTATCTTTTGGCATTTGTTTTGGTAAGTGTCCCTGTTGAGTTAACTTTTGAACACAAGGCAAGAAGTAACCAATGGGAGCATCTTCTATTAGTTGATCAGTAGAGTCATCCTCTATATCGAGGTAATCTTCTTCTGATTCACCAGTAACCATCATCCAAAATTCAGAATGATTGACTGGCGCGACTGTACCAAATCTGAGACCCTCTTTCAAGTTGGGAGTTCGACTTTTACCATTCCATAGTTTTTCAAAAAGTTGAAATTTATCTTTTGGCATTTGTTTTGGTAAGTGTACCTGTTGAATTAACTTTTGAACACAAGGCGAGAAGTAACCAAAAGGCTATTCCATTAACTCATTAGTATCAACTTCCAAATTTTCATGTTTTTCAAGCTCAGTAGAGGTAGAAGCACGATAAAATTTGATTAGCTTTGAACCAACACTACGGACTTCCTTGACCTCTAAACTTTCGACCTTTTGAGGGAGAATTGGAGTGAGGGTCATAACATTCACATAGTGGTTTATCCGATCATACATTGTTTCATATTCTTTATTTTTTGTATCTTCTAGGGATATTTCATACCGAGGTCTCTTTTGTCTTGTCATCATTATCTCGTCTTCAGAACTGTCTTCCTCACCAATGTTGATAGTTGGCATAGTCCATTCAACAATTAAATTGATCCTTCCTCGTCCACGTCCTCGGCCTCGACCTCGGGTGTGCGAACTAAAAGGCCTTTCACCATCTCGTTGCAAAGGAGTGTTGGAAGATTGCTGAAGCGGAGTTGAATGGCCTCCTTTTTGTGATTCTTTTGAATCTTCATCTTTGTTTGTGATAACTTCACGAGAGAAGATAGTTCTTATTAGAGGCGCGTAGTAGGCAGCATCTTCATGGATACCAATTTCATGCACTGAAAATGGTTGTAGGTCTCCCTTGAAGCAATTTTCTTGACCATCTTTACGGTATTTGATGCACCGGTGTAGAGGTGATGGAACCATATTGTGCTCATGAATCCATGGTTGACCTAGTAGAGCGTTAAAAGAGGTCTCGACGTCGATGATATGAAATTTACCGTTCGTCACAAGTTCTCCAACCTTCATAAGTAATGTAATTGATCCGAGGGCACTTTCTCTCTTTTGGTTAAATTCTCTTAACATCATCTTATCGGTTGTGAGTTCTTAAGCTTCAATATCCAAATAAGCTAATGTCCGCAGGCTCATCAAGTTAAGAGATGCTCCAAGATCCACTTAAACTCTTAATAACACAAACCTGCCGATGATGACGGAGATGTAGAGTGGACGAGTGTGGTCGGTAGTACCGAGCAGTAAGTATTCATCTGTGAAGGTTACCCTTGACTGTTCTTTCAACGAGCAAACTTCATCTGAGGATGTGCTGGCCAACTAAACTAAGCAAATTTTTTGGTCAAGCAAAGATGTAACCGGAGACTCTCTCATCTCCTTTGACAGGATCAAAGCGTCGTAGATGCTTAATGAGGACGACAACTTCCTAAGATGAGTCTACTTTGTATGATCCTCTGATTTTATCTTGATTATGTGGTTCTTCCACTGGTTGAGGTGGGGGTATCTCTTCTCGAGTCATTATTTGTTTTCCTTTGTCTGTTGGAGTTGTTCTTGGTGGTAACACTTTTCTGCTTCTTAAGTTGACTTCTGTGATTTCTTCTTCTTGAGATATCATTGTTGAATCTTCTGGTGTCTTTTCCTTTTCATCAGAAAGATCTAAGTTGATGGTAAACGATGTACCATAATGCTCGAGAATTGGCTCCTCGTTATCGGTGCCATCTTAACCAGTATTATTGATGTCTTCTTTGAACTTGACAACAAGTTCATCAGACTCGAGGATGATTTGAGGATCATTTTTGGGATCGAGATCAAAGCTAGATTGATCAAAATCAGTTACGTTATTACCAAAAATAGTCAAAATGTAGCTGAAATCACAATCATTATATTCAAAAGATCCTGGAGGGATAAAAAGATAATCATACAAAGTTAAGGGTTCGAGGGTTTTCTTCCCCGAATCCGAGACAACCAATCTAGTAGAGGTAGCCCCTACCCTACCCCCCGTGCTATCAATCTTTATAGTGTCACTTTTCTTGTTCTTCTTTGTCCTTGACGACGATGGATCTCCTAACGAAACCTTCATCTCGGGCTTGGCATGTTGCGGACTCTGAATGGAAGCTTGTTTTGATACAGACTGGATCTTGTTCAGTATTTTTTTGGATGATCTGCTCCAGACCTCATTCCATCCTTCTTCGGTATTCGTTGAAGCTAGTTTTGATGAATCCTAAATTTAATTAAAGACCCTCTTGAGTTCATTCCAAGTTGTACTCCATCCATCTGTTCCAGTAGACGGACCGATTGGGTAGATTGGCTTGGCCGAAATCATATTTATGGAACCCTTTTGGGTTCTCTTAAATACTGTTTTGGGATTGTTATGTTCTCTTCCTTGAGGTTCTTCTCGAGCCAGTCTTGAAAGACAAAACATTTTTCTATAGTGTGCCCAAGCAACCAGTGGTATGGGCACTAATTTGGTTCATTCTTCTTATTCACCTCTTTGGGCTTCTTTGGATCTGGTAGTTTGAATTCTGGCTTCTTTATCAAACTCTTGAATATTTTAGGTGTAGCTTCATCCTTGAAAGAATACACAATTTTTTGTTGCTCCGATAGGGATAATCTTTTATACCCTGTTCGAGGTGATCCCTCTTGAGGCGGTCGCTGGTTGGATTCACTTTTCTGTTTCTGAGAGTACTGTAACAAAGACTGGCGATGCTCTTCTTCATATATCTTTATCGGTTGCTTTCCTTTGTCGACGGTCTCCACTACTCCTAATTTCATCTTGAACACTCTGGTCACCTTAGCCTTTTCATGTGGCTCCATGTGCTTTAGTTCTTCTTGAAGACTGCTAGCTTTACTAAGTATCCTCTCAAAGGATTTGATGGTGAGTCCTTTAAGCATGAAAGCTACTGGCCAATGAATGCTCTTGAGTAGAATTTCAATTTCATGATGTTCCTGTAGCTGAGGTTCACATTTCATGCTAAGGTTTCTCTAACTCAAAATATAGTCTACCAAGGTTTCTCTAGGCTTTTGCTTTTCCATCGTGAGCTCTCCAATAGACACATGGTGTTGTGCCCCAGCAAATATTTTCACAAATAACTATTCTAATTCAAAAAAATGTTTTAACTGACCCGTTGGGCAAGTCAGCGTACCGGTCGAAAGAAATTTCTGACAAGCTGCTGACGAACTGCTGACACAGTAGAGCTTCATTATTTCTGGTGTTGCCACAACTGGCTCGGAAATGTGCTATGTGTTGTCTGGGATTTCCAGTCCCATAAAATATCTTGAAGTTTGGGGCCACAAAACCCTTGTGGAAAGGCATGGTATCGAACTCCTCCCGGTAAGGTCTACCCTTCAAAATTGATGCACCACCCTTGGATTGGGCTGAGGCGTCCCGCACTTGTTCTACCATTTGCTTGAACAATTTTTCTGGCATGGAACTTGATGGAGAATCTTTCTTTGGTTGCTCATCTTTGTTTGCTAAAATAGACTCTCTTCTTTCATCTATAATGTGTATGATTTCTGGTTGATTGATCTTTGAAGAAGCCAATTGCGGTGTTTGTGATTGCCCTTGAATGGTGGCCATGGCAGTCATAGCTGCAGTCTTTTCTTCTATTTTTTTTCTCTAGTAGACTAACTTGCTCATCCCTTAGGAGGATAACCCTACGCAGCTCATCAATGACGTTCTCTTTGGTATGAGTTTGAGCCTCATGCGTAGATGTGGTGGCTCTAGTTTCAATCACATAGACATCCATGAAATTCTCTTCCAAGTAATCATTGTAATCAAAATTTTCATTGTCGCTATCAACGGAAACTCGGTACTCTCAAGCTAACTCAGAAATCTCGTTCCTGAGTTTCTAAAATATCTCCTCAATTATCAATTCCTTGATCGCTTTAAGATCTGGAGGACCCTGATGGACATCTTCTATTTGTTTCTCCATCTCGCTGGCTATTGTTATGATAATGGTTTCACTTCCTGTCCTATAAGCTCATTGGACTGTATCGGTGCAGCGACCTTGGGTACCCATACCTTTTTTTTTTTTGACAATGATGTCTCAGGACGAAGCGTCTTAGTAGAAACATCGGTATGTAGAGGGAAAGTATGCTCCTTGTAGTGTAGACTGGCTACAGTGTCAGGTAAGCATCTCATCTTTGCCTTTAGGATTGTAGAAATATCTCCATAATGGGTGACAGGTAAGATCTTCAGACCTAGTCTCGACTTAGCCGATCGACGGCCAACGATCTTGGTGGTAGTATAATCAGTAGTAATCACCGCGGTATCAACTCTGCTCCCTAAATGGAACCAAACATGAATGCGAGTAGGTGGCACTCCAGCTGTTTTACGTGATTGTCTGGCGGATTTGATGCCCTTCAAAATTTTCCTCTTCATGCGAGGAGAAATTGCATCTTCCACTCGTTTAAGTAACTCGCTAACCGAACATCCTTCTTTGGTAGCAAGCCTTCTAAAAACTGCCCTAACTCGAGTGATAGGAGTGAATTTCTTTCTCTCCTCACTGTGTCCATGAAGTGCCAGTAATGCGACAGCGATCCTTCGGATACTCTCATATCCCTTGGTTTTTGTTAGAGGATGGAATATTTTTCTTTGACAGTCAATCACCAAAATATTGTATGGACTTTGGTGATAGGAGTAGGTTTCTCCCTCTTTTTATAATGACCTTGAAGTAATGGTAAAGCAACAACAAACTTATGAATAATTTTATACCAATTTGTACCCATTAATGGGTGAAACCTACTCCCTTGCAGAAGCAGAGAGGTCTCAAGCAGTTTGAGTTCCTCTTGGAGATCTCATTAATAAATACTTTCTTTGAAACTCAGATTTTAGTAGCCTTCTGAATCCCTTAACTATGATTTCTTCTCTATGACCTGATTAATTTTATGAACTTTGAAATAGACCTGATTTCAAATATTGATGGCAGGGTGGTAAATTTTTCAAGTGTATCTTCAAAAATTATAACTTCCTTTCATTTGATATATGGCACCGTAGGCACAGTGACAATGAATCTGGTAGCAGTAAGTGTAACAACTCTTGAGGGAACAACGTATTTCATAGGTGTCAAGGTAGCAGTAGTCTTCACCTTCTTATAGGAAGGGAAATCTGGAGGAAAGTTAAGGTTAAACTCAACAATCTGCTCCTGTACTTTCGAAGAATCAACTTTCATTACAACAAATGGGGCCTTTTTAAGTACGACTTCAAGTTCGTCGAATCTGACTCTAAACTTGACAGTGGGGGGACATTGGGGCTAGTCGGCAAGTTGAAGGAGAAAGGTAGAATCAAGAATTCCATTGTACCAGCTTCAAAAAGAAAGTTCTTATTTGGGTAATACCATGTAATTCTAGTGTGAACACTAAAATATAACAAGTACTGTTCAATGAACTGTACAATTCTTTCTTATTTTTATTTAATTTTTGTTGGTGAAGACTTTAAGATATAGTAAGGTAAACTAAAAGTGGGAGAACTTAATTAATTAAACAGGAAAGGTTAAAAAAGAAAAAGAATAAAACAATTTGATTTGATTTGCGTAGCAGCAAACTAAACCCAAAAAGATACAAGAAGAAAAGTAAAGTTTATGGCCCAGTGCGGGGCCAACTTCACAACGCACATTACCTAGTTGAAACTAGTTCACCAACACACCAATCAGATTCCTGACCTCACATAAAGATAAAATTCTTAATGACCTCCTGAACCTCTCTGTTCAAAGGTGATTGAACAATCGGTCTTGAAGTCCGAAGGAGTTGACCATACTTACCGAAGAATGAAATAGGTAAAGCATGTTAACAGAGGAAGGGTAATCTTTTCCATAAGAGACAAGGTCACATTGTCGATGTATGATACCAAGAATCACTAATCTTAGTTGAAAGAGAAATAATCACCAGCAGAGTCACCAAAAACCATCACCCATTTAAAAGTTTGAGATTTTTAAGTCATCAGAATGGATATCCCGATGCCCGGTTTAAAATATGTTCAATTTAATTTTATATTTGTATATATAATTTTGAAAATTAATATTTTAAGTTTTGAAAATACAGGATCGATATGATCTCATATCCTTAATAGTTTAAATAAATGAGCCTAACACTTTAAGCAATTCATCTATCCTGAAGAATAGACACATTACTTACTAGTGATGATTGATTAAATAAATTAAAGATTTTATGACATCCGTTTAAGTCAACGAAAGACCATTTTTTTATGTTGATTGACAAGTTCCCCTATTTAATATAAAAAATAAATAGGGTTTATATTAAGCTGTGATCTTAAAGTTTCTTATAAGGGCAAGCCCTTATAGTTAATTACATCTTAGATAACCAAAGTCATCTAAGAAAACTCTCGATTTAGATCAGAGAATATTAGCTTCAAGTATTTAAAAGGGTAGGACTTTTTAACAGATCAAATCAAAGGAGTGTCAAAGGGGAATGACTCAAATTTTGAATATTGTTATAGAATCTAAAGGAAGGGGAACTAGAGGTTGTCACAGGTCTTGATGAGAACCTTGGTGACTACCAAGCTATCATATGGTTGAGCATCAACATAAAAAAGATATTATTTTTTAAATGTAACATCCTATCAATTTTCTTAGTTAGGGCATACATTTGTGCGAGACGATCACACAAATAGCCTTGAAGATATGAGTATTTAGGTCATGACGAACGAATACCTCGGAATCTAAAACAAGTTATAGCTTAAATTGTATAACAGGGTTATACAAAGGCCTAAAGATGAGTTGAAGATTTATGTCGCACTAGGGGGATAACCTCAAAATCCTATGGCTTGTTGTTTAATTCTAAGGAAAGGTCTGTTATTGAAGATCCTCATATTTTTGTAAATTGCTGCCTACAGAGTTAGCTCCAAGCTCCTCGGTGAAGTAACAGTCCAAAAGTCTAAGGTTTAAGGTTTTAAATGACAAGTTTATATTCAATCATTGGGGGGGAGGGCACTAAAGTTGAATAAAGCGACAACAGTTAGGATCCCACGGTTTTCTTGTTCTAGTATCATTATTTTCTTTTGAATTTACATAGCTTAAACAAGTTGTTACACTTATTTAATCCGGGGAGATTTCATTGGTAACTGTGGGTTACCTCCTTCGAGGGACTCCCGTAAATTCAAAAGGATGATTTAAGTTTAGTGAACTTTCAAAAGATTTGTGATTACCTTTAAAATAATTTATTTTAGATTTCTTAAAATGTTAATTAGTTTTTGAAAATGGTTTTGATTTTTTCAAGTAAGTTATGGTCAACCACTAATAAATTATAATATTTTGCAGCAAATGTAGATTGCAAAAAGTAAAATGACAAAAATTAAATAACACTATAAAAGTGTACATGTCATCTTCTTGGCATTTCTATAGAAAGATTAACTTTTGCAATATGTTTATAATTTTGCAAGAAATTTAAATAAATTTCAAGAGTAGATGAAGGTGTAGCTACCAAAACCTCAAAACATGACTCAGTGAGTCCCGAAAGATCTTAGTAGATGATTTTCTAGAACAATATATAGTAAGTTCAATCTTTCTTCAAAATATTAAAGAGACCTTACAATGTTCGGGACACGACCCTGAACCACTTTAAAGATCTCTTGAAACTTTTTGAGTTCATTTTGAACTTATGGTATTGTTCAATTAATCCTCCGAAGGCCTAATTAAAATTACCTCATTACTTAGTGAACCTTGACATTTTCATTATCTCAAAAAAATGAATGAAGTTAGACAATCATATATCATTTCATTTGACAGTTATATGAATGGGTACCTGATACACCTAAAATATATAGCATTTTTAAACACATTTTTATACATATTTTTGAGATATTGCGCTTTAATGGAAGGTATTTTTGTGTTTTTCTTGCAGATACAAGTAAAAAATGGAAAATATGCTTAAAAGAATAAAAAGGGATCAAATTTCAAGCAAAAAGGTGAAAAATTGTCTAAGAGATTTTTGGCGCCTAAGCACAAGAACCGGTGCTTAAGCGCTCGTTAAATAGAGAAGACCGCGACTAAGCACCAAGACCCCACGCTTAAGCGCCAGTGGCAGTTACTAGACGAGTAAAATTGATTTTCACAAATTTTGAAGAGGGTTTTAAGCCACCCTTTGGCTTAATAGGTGGTTGTAACCACCATGGACAAAAATTATCCTGAAAGGATTTGTCTCTAGGGCAAATACATCGAATCAAGCCACATTTTGAAGAGATCTCAATGCACCTCTTGGAAAACTATAAAAGAAAGAAGAGAGGACTTAAAAAAGAGTCCTAAAAATATTGGCAAGTTTTGAAAGTTCTTCTCTGGAGTTAGTTCAGAAAGATTTTCAGGAACTACTTTTTATTTACTTTATCCCTTTTTTTATTTTATTTTGAGTGATTGTAAAGAGAAGAGATTCAATTGAGATAAGTTTTTATCTTTTTGTTTAGACTACTTTTGGTTTTAATCGAGACTTGTTGTTGGTTTGACAATGATTTCTTCTTTTAGGACTACTTTTGGTTTTAATTGAGACTTGTTGTTAGTTTGACAATGATTTCTACTTTTAAACTACTACTTTTGGTTTTAATTGAGACTTGTTGTTGGTTTGACAATGATTTCTTCTTTTAAACTAAAAGACTACTTTTAGTTTTAATTAATGTATTGTTGGTTTGACAATGATTTCTACTTTTAAACTAAAGTATGGTTTTGTTTTCTCCATACAATATTGTTGGTTTGACAATAATTTCTTCTTTTAAACTAAAGTGTGGTTTTATTTTCTCCATAAATATTGGTTTGACAATGATTTCTACTTTTAAACTAAAGTGTGATTTTATTTTCTCCATGGATTATGAGATTTGACAATGATTTCTACTTTTAAACTAAAGTGTGGTTTTGTTTTCTCCATGGATTCTGAGTTTTTTTATCTTTTTGTTTTAGACTACTTTTGGTTTTAATCGAGACTTGTTGTTGGTTTGACAAGATTTCTTCTTTTAAACTAAAGTGTGTTTCTTATTTTCTCCATGGATTCTGAGTAATTTTCTTTATCTTTCTTCTTAAGATGATAAGTAATTAAGTGTTGGATGGAAGGATTTTAAGTTTTCTTTTTCTTCTTAAAATGATAAGTAATTAAGTTTTGGATGGAAGTTGTGGAGAGTATTGATCGTTAATGATGGAAGAAGTTGTGAAGATTTAAATCCATGCACTTCATTTACTTCTTGATTTGGTCAATCCAAATTTTAAAATTTGTTGTGAGAACATTTAAGAACCGGGCTGGTATTGTCTCAGTCAACAATTGGAAAGAATTGCATGATGTTGTATGAATGAAAATGTAGTTCATATGATTTAGTACAAATAAATAGGGAAATATTTATTGATGGGTGTAGAGTTAGAGGACTTTAAAGTGACAGGTTGTTCATATGATTGAGTGCAATAAATAGGGAAATATTCATTGAAGGGTGTAGAGTTAGAGGACTTTAAAGTGACAGGTTAAGAAATAGTCATTGATGGGTGTAGAGTTAGAGGACTTTAAAGTGACAGGTTAAAGCCCCCAACTTGGTTTAGAAATAATTTTTGAAGGGTGTAGAGTTAGAGGACTTTAAAGTGATAGGTTAAAGCCCCCAACTTGGTTTATTATTTTGTTTTTGATACGAGATGTTAGCCCTCAGGTGGAGGGAATCGAGGGAACTCTAGAGTGAGTGCTAGTATCTTCCAATGTGAGAATCCCCAAGTGGAGGGAATTGAGGGAACTCTAGAGTGAGAGCTAGTATCTTCCCTGCCTAGTCGGTCTTCAGAACTATTCAAACTTTAAATTAGCCAATGTTCTTTATAGCATCTCTAGTAAGGGTAAAGAATATTATTGCTCCTATTTGGCACAACACAATTTGCATACTTCCACAATAGAATTCCTATACTTATTACTGATTTATGATAAGAAGAAAGATATTTTCATATTAAGTACTTTTCTTCTACAAAAACTTTAGTTATTTTTTTAAGTTGTTACTGTTTCATTAAAATATCAAAAATACCAAAAATATTTAAATTTTAAATTCCTACAAAAATCATTTTTAACTTAAGTAATTATATTTTTAAAAATAGAAAAACTTTCTGAAATGTGCATATTGCATAGACTTCTCTGTGGGTTCCATATTCAAGTCTTAATAAAAAAGTCATATATTACTTGATAATGATACGTATACTTGCGTAGTATCCCAATATAAATATATATAAATTAAAAAGTCAACTTATTATTTTTCTTTAGGATTAAGTTTTTGGTTTTGTCGCAAAATAAGGAAATATAAGTAAAAAGTACCATGAGAACTATTATTATACTAAGCATAAGCATTAAGTACGGGATCAAGTTTTTGGCACTATTGTTGGGGAGGAAAACTAAGTAATTTTCTATTTTAAGAGGTTATATTTAAACTTTAAATATTATATCTTATTTTGTATGTTTAATTTTGTTTTATTTTATTCTATGTTAGTATATCCGTAGTTCAGATTTTGAAGGACTAGTGCCCTATGATTCTGAATTAGAAAGAACTATCAGAAAAACCAAAAAACCAAAAAAACTAAAAATCTTGGAAAATCCAAAAAAGTTATAGAAATGGCAAACCAAAATAACAAAATGTTGAAATTCATCAAGATTTTAGACCTTTAAGAGATTATGCCAACCTTACTGTAGATGAACTTCATTGTAGTATTTAAAAATCTACTGTAGTGGCTAATTCGTTTGAGCATAAACCTACTATTATCCAATTAGTATCAAATAATCAGTTTGGGGGATCACCAACTGAAGATCCAAATTTACATCTTACCAATTTTCTAGAATTATGTGCTACATTTTAATACGATGGTGTTTCAGATGATGTCATAAGAATTAGGTTATTTCCTTTCTAATTGAGAGAAAAAGTAAAGATGTGGTTGAATTTGTTAGCACCTGGATCTATCAGAACTTGGGGTGATTAAGCACAAAAATTCCTTGCTAAATATATTCCACCATCGAAAACTGCAAAGCTTAGAAATGATATTACATCTTTTAATCAGTTTGAAGGGGAATCTATTTAATGAAGCTTAGAAATGATATTACATCTTTTAATCAATTTGAAGGGGAATCTATTTATGAAGCATGAGATCAATTTAAAGAACTCTTAAGAAAGTGTCTGCACCATGCTATACCAGATTGGTTAATAATTCAAACCTTTTATAATGGATTAATTGCTTCTCTTAGATCTATTATTGATGTCACTGCTGGTGGTTCATTGATGTCAAAACCATTTCTCGACGCTTATGCTTTCATTGAAGATATGGCTACCAATAATTTTCAATGGCCTTCTGAGAGGGTGAATCCAAAGAAAGCAGTCAATATTTATGAAACTGATGCATTTACTATGTTAGCAAATCAAGTTGCCGCAATATCAAGGAAGTTAGACTAATTTGGAAGGAATTTTTCTCATCTAAATTTCATGATTTAAGAGAATTCATTAGGCCAAATGGTAGATTCTCAAGAATCATCAGAGGCTTTGAATGCCATAAATAATAAGTAGAATAACTATATTCCAATTATTTAAACCCAGTTTGGAAGAACCATCCCAACTTTAACTGGAATAACAATTCGAGTGGTAATAATCAGCAATTTGGGAACAACCAAGTAAACCCTTTGGCAAACTCAAACAACCAAGGGAATAATAATTATAGATCTACTTATCCTCTAGGTTTCAACAGTAATAGGCAGTTTAAGGATATGACGTTGTCTATAGAAGAAGTGGTGTTACAGTTGGGTAATCAGTTACAAAGTCAAGGAGCTACAATTAGAAATATTGAGTATCAACTTTGGCAAATCGCAAGTTCATTAAATAATAGATCCCAAATAACACTTCTTAATAATACTGAATCAAATCCAAAAGACTAGAATAAAGAGCAAGTTAAAGCTCTACAACTTAGAAGCGGAAGAGAGTTGAAAGGTAGGGTTCAAAAAGAGATTGAAGTAGAGAGAGAAGAAATTGAAGAATCAAAAGAGGACGCTCCGAAAGATTCTGAAAGACCTATTTCTCTGCCAAAAATTGATTTAGAAAAACCACCAACTACATTTCCTCAGAGACCTTGAAAAATTGATTTAGAAAAACCACCACATCCATTTCCTCAGTCTTCGACAACAGAAGTTGGATATCAATTTTCAAAAATTTTGCAAATATTTAAGAAGCTTACAATCAATATTCCATTTGTTGAAGCCTTAGAACAAATGCTAAGCTATGTAAAGTTTTTGAAGGATATTTTCAATAGAAAAAGGAAGCTTGAAGATAATGAGACTGTTGCACTTAGTGAGGAGTGCAAGGTTATAATTCAGAAGAAACTTTCTGAAAACCTTAAAGATCCTGATAGCTTTACAATTTCATGTGCAATAGGAGACAAATTTTATGGGAAAGCTTTATGTGATTTAGGTGCAAGCATTAACCTTATGCCATTATCAATATTTAAATGATTTGGATTAAGAGAAATAACCCCTACTACTGTGACTCTGCAGTTAGCATATAGTTCAATAACCTATCCCAAAGGAGTTATAGAAGATCTCCTTGTGAAGGTGGATCAATTTATCTTTCCTATTAATTTCATTGTGCTAAATATGGAGGAAGATGAAGAGATACCTATCATTTTGGTGAGACCTTTCCTAGCCACATGAAGAGCAATGATAGATGTGTAGAAAGAAAAATTAACAATGTGCGTCAATGATGAAACTGTTATTTTTAACATTTCATAATCAATGAAATACCCTGCAAAAGGTAAAGATGATGAATGTTATCAAATGGATGTTATAAGATATCTGAGTGAATCTCATTTCAAGAATACTTTAGAAGAAATCTGAGTGAATGTTCAAAATCTGAAAAAAAAAAAAGATTTGAAACATGAGCAAGAAGAGGTATTAGATCAATGTGTAAACCTTTTTAAGGAAGATTCAAGTTATGTTCAAGAAAGTTTTGAAATTTTAGACATGATATCCATAAAGATAAATCATTTTTTCCATCTATTGAAAAACCTCCAAACCTTTAGTTGAAATTACTTCCGAGATAAATCATTTTGTTCATCTATTAAAAAACCTCCAAAACTTGAGTTTAAATTACTTCCTAAACATCTAAATTGTGCCTTTTTAGGAGATTCCTCTACTTTACCTATTATAATTTTCTCAAATTTAATAAGGGAATAAGATGATAAGCTGATGAAAATTCTGGAAAATTTTAAGAAAGCCTTCGGATGGACAATTGCTGACATTAAAGGAATCAGTACTTCAATTTGTATGCATAGAATTAATTTGGAAGAAAACTGTAAACCTAGGGCTGATCCACAAAGGAGATTAAATCCTATTATGAAAGAGGTTGTTAAGAAAGAAATTTTAAAGTGATTAGATGCTGGAATTATCTACCCTATTTCAGATAGTGCATGGGTTAGTCCAATCAGTTTGTTCCTAAGAAAGGAGTAATTGTAACTGTGAATGAGCATAATGAGTTAATACCTACTAGACAAATTACAGGGAAATGAGGAGTTACTGTAACTGTGAATAAGCATAATGAGTTAATACCTACTAGACAAGTTGCACGGTTGCTAATATGCATTGATTACAGAAAATTAAATCTTGCCACTAGGAAAGATCATTTTCCACTACCCTTTCTAGATCAAATATTAGATAGACTAGCTGGGCATAAATACTTTTATTTTTTGGATGGATATACTTGTTATCACCAAATTCAAATATCCCTTGAGGATCAAGAGAAAACAACATTTACCGATCCTTATGGTACTTTTGCTTTTAGAAGAATGCCCTTTGGTTTATATAATGCCCATGTTATATTTTAAAGATGTATGATGGAAATTTTTTGTGATTTAATTGAAAAAGGGATTGAAGTTTTTATGGATGACTTTTCAGTGTTGGGAACTTCATTTCACTCATGTTTAAAACATTTATCTAAAGTTCTTAAGCGCTGTGTAGAAACAAATTTAGTCCTTAACTGGGAAAAATGTCAATTTATGATAGCAGGAGGAATTGTATTAGGTCATCAAATAAAAATTGGTATGGAAGTAGATCCTGCTAAAATTTAAGTGATTGTTAATTTACCTTATCCAAAAAATGTAAGGGAAATTAGGAGTTTTTTAGGACATGCTTAATTCTACAAGCGATATATTAAGAAATTTTCTAAGATTGCTAAGCCTTTATGCCATTTACTGGAGAAAGATGCAATTTTCAATTTTAATGAGGAATGCCTAAAAATTTTAAATTATTGAAAAAAAAATTAATCATTGCACCAATTATAATTTCACCAAATTGGGAAAAACCTTTGGAACTTATGTGTGATGCAACTAATTATGCTATTGGAGCTATTTTAGGACAAAGATATGATAACATTTTTAAAGTTATTTACTATGCTAGTAAAACTTTTAATGAAACTCAAATAAATTATACAACAACTGAAAAAGAGTTATTAGCAATAGTATATGCCTTTGATAAATTTAGATCTAATTATACAACAAATGAAAAAGAGTTATTAGCAATAGTATATGCTTTTGATAAATTTAGATCATTTTGATTGTAACTCATTGTATAGTGTATACAGATCAATATGTTATTAAGTACTTAATGAAAACGAAGGATACTAAATCGAGACTTATAAGATTGATTCATCATTTACAAGAATTTGATTTTGAAATTGTAGATTGCAAGAGAACTAAAGTTCAAATTGCTGATCATTTGTCCAGGTTTGAATTAGAAAAACCACTCTATTTTGAAAATGAAATTAATGAACATTTTCCAGATGAAAAATTGTTCACTGTAAATGAGTGGTGTGTTCCGTGGTATGCCTACATTGTGAACTATATTATTAGTGATCCTAAACCCTATGGAATGACATAACAACAAATGAGGAAATTTATTTTTGAAGCTAAGACTTATTTTTGGGATGACCCATATTTATATAAATAAGGAAAGGATTTGATCATTCGAAGATGTGTACCATTAGAAGAAACTTATAAAACTATCCAAAAATGTCATAATTCTGATTTTGGGGGACATTTTTGTGTTGATAAAAAAACATACAAAATTCTATAATCTGGATTTTCTTGGCCTACAATTTTTAGAGATGTTAATGCTTATATCAAAACTTGTGATAGATGTCAAATAGTAGGTAATATTTTTAGAAGAAATGAGATGACCCTCAACTATATGCTAGAAGTTGAAATAATTGATGTTTGGGGATTAGATTTCATGAGACCATTTATATCATCTTTCAGAAATTTATATATTTTGTTAGCAGTGGACTATGTATCCAAATGGATAGAAGTTGTTGCTTTACCTCGATGTGATGCTCAAAGTGTTGCAAAATTTTTGAAAACAAACATATTTTGTGGATTTGGGATGCCGAGAGTTATCATTACTGATGCGGGAAGTCATTTCAGAAATACCATTTTGGAGAGGTTATTAAAGAAAAATCATATAAAGCATAGGATTGCTACTGCTTATCATCCTCAGACAAGTGGTTTGGCTGAATTATCCAATCAAAAAATTAAAAGAATTATGGAAAAATATGTGAATCCAATAAAAATGGATTGGTCAGTCAAACTTCACTACGCTTTGTGGGCTTATAGGATTGCATATAAAACTCTTATAGGAATGTCCCCATATAGGCTAATATTTGGGAAAGCTTGTCACTTACCAGTTGAAATTGAGCATAAAGCATATTGGGCTATTAATGAGTTCAATTATATTTTAAAGGGTGCTGGTGAGAAAAGATTTTTGCAATTAAATGAGCTTGAATAAATAAGGAATGAATCTTATGAGAGTGCTAAGATTTATAAAGAAATGATGAAAATGTGGCATGATCAAAAGATTCTTACTAAAAAATTTCAGTCAGGGCAACAAGTTTTGCTATATAATGCAAGGTTAAAATTATTTCCAGACAAACTTAAGTCCAGGTGGATGGGCACATTTGTTGTGATAAAAGTTTATCCTTTTGGAGCTGTGAATATTAAAAATCCTAATTTTGAGAAAATTTTTAAAGTGAATGGACATAGACTGAAACCTTATTATATAGGGGATCAACATAAATATTATGATGGAATGATGTTGGGTCAACCAGAATGAGCACTAATTACGTCGGGCTGACGATATAAAACTAAGCGCTTTGTGGGAGGCAACCTATAGTTATCAGTGTGTTTTTGCTTTAATTGTTGTTTTGAATCTGATCAAGAAATTTGGGGTAGTATTTTTGAGTTTATTATGTGCTAGTAATGCTTTTTAGAGTTTATTTAATGACCTAGACATGTTCGAATGAGAATTTGGACGTTAAGTTGACTGGTGCAAAAATGTGCACTGGCGCTTAAGCGCGACAATTTAATCACATGTGCAAATTTTGATTTCTAGAAGGTATAACTACAATTTAGTTGGAATAACATGTCTTGGCAGTTTCTAGTCATTCCTAGGAGTTATGAGGGGGAATTATGCCTATAAATATAAGGGGTTTGTGAAGGAATTTCACCCCAGACTATTTTTAGCCCTAAAATTCTAAGAAAGAGAGAGATTTAGAGAAAATTTCTTCATGGGAGATGGATTTGAAGAAGAAGGAAGAAGTATGTAGAAGAAATTCATTAGTCAAAGTGCACAAGAGATGTATAACAGTTTCTTAGCCTTTAGTATTGAAGGGATATCAGAGAAGATCAACCAGATGGAAAATACTATATCTATAATAGAGACTAAGGTGCTTGAATTGCATGCTCATCTAGAACTTATTGGGTGGCAACTTATGATGCAATTCAGCCATACCAGTTATGTAGAGGAAGCAGATAAGGCGATGTTCCTTTAGCAAAAGTGGATCGAAGATGATAGTCGTCACCACTGTTCGTTTTATTAATTATATATTCTGGGGAGACTACTGAGAGACAAGAATTCGTTCCTTCTATCGAAGAGTGACATTAAGTAAAGTGTTTGGAATTGTGTGTTTGGACTCATGTTTTTAAGTGTGTTAGTGTTCATGCCTTCTGTTTAGTGTTCGTGTCACTTATTTGTTTAATTGTAAATATGTGTTAAGTGTTTTGTACTTGAGAAAATTTCTCATCCAAGACTATTTGGAGAGAGAACTAAGTGTTAAATGTGTTTGTACTTGTTTTGGTTTTGTACTTAGGAAAATTTTCTTATCCAAGACTATTTGGAGAGAGAACTAAGTGTTAAATGTGTTTGTACTTGTTTGTGAATTAATATAAGTTTATTTTTATGAAATTTTTTTTTATTTTTAGCCTCGAATTGAATTAATTATAATGGAGAATTTTGAGAGAGACGGGAGTTATAGGAAGTAAAAATAGTCATTGAAGTGTTATGAGACCATTTAGGGGTGGTTTACTTAGGCTAATAGTGCATTTTACTTAAATTTAAAAATTTCAAAAACTGTGCACTGTCGCCTAAGCGCCACATCTTGAGCTTAAGCACGAGCCAACCTGAGAGGCAGGCGCCTAAGCACCACTTACTCGTGCTTAAGCACCGGTTCAAGAAAACCGGTTTGCGAACGGTTTAAATGAAATTTTTGGTCCGAAAATGCCATTTTTACCGCCCCCTATCATCTTCCCCAACTTAAGTTCACGAATTTCAAGGCTAGGGCAAGTGAAATTTAAAGATTTCATGGTGGAATCAAGTGAGATTTGCTAGATCCAAGTTCCTTGAGATAAGAGCTTTACTTCTATGCAAAAATTTTCGATTTTCACCATATATTTTAAGCACATTTGGAAGATTTTGAAAATTTACTATTCATGGTGAAAAGTGAAAGATTTTCACTATATATTTTGAGCACATTTGGAAGATTTCAAAAATTTACTATTCATGGTGAAAAGTGAAGAAACCCATGGAAATTGCTTGAGAAGTTTAGTTATTGCTTTTGAAAGTTTAGTTTAGTGGTTTAAACGTGATTTTTAAAGTTATTTTTAGAATTTATCAAATTTGTAGAATGACACCAAGAAAGAAAAGGAGCAAAGGAAAGTGCCCATTTGATTTAAGCAAATTTGTCAGTTCAAAAGCTCATGATCGATATAGTGACGCTCTACGGTCACGAAAATTGATTCAGGAGCGATCTTTTAAGAGTCCAGGTGGAGAAGTGGAAGACCTGATAGTCCGCCGACAATGGCAAATGTTTTGTTGTTTCTCTGATTTCGATATAATTTCCATTTTATGGGGTTTTGTACAAATCTCCCAGAGGCTGAGGACGATCTAGTTATGTTTCGAGGGAAGTTGGTACCTTTTACTCCAGAGGTAATCAACTTGTTTTACCATTTACCACCATAGACTTTGTGTTTTTATGTGAATAATAGTCCTACAGAAGTGGAATTGGACGAGATCATATTTTATTTGACTGTTGGAAGAGGACTTTGGAAGATTACAAATGAGTGGAGAGTAAATTTTCTAACGTCAAGGCTGTGTGCACCATCAAAGGCTTGACACTATTTTATATCTGCTCGTCTGCTTCCTACAAATCATCTCAGTGAAGTGATCAGAGAGAGAGCGACGTTGAATAATTGTATTCAAGAGGGAAAGCCAATCAACATAGGGGCTTTGATCTATCACACTATCATCAATTCAGCTGCTGCTGCTACTACTGCAGGCATGAGATTTGCTACCTTGATATTTTCTTTATGCGAGCAGGTTGGAGTAAAGTATGATAGTTAAGAGGAAGTTCTATTGACTCTAAAGCCATTACGAAAGTGTATGTGAAGACTTATTCGGAGCATTCAACTTTTGGCTAGAGAGGAGGATTTTCTAGGAACTATGGATTAGAGACGTCTGCTACATCTACCTCCGCTGCATCTTCATCAAGGCCATCTAATTCACATGCTTCTACATCTCGAGGTGAGTCAACTGAAACTCAAGAGTAGTTATTACAGAAGATGATGACTCATATCCACTTTACCGCTGATAAAGTTCAAAATCTAGAATAATTTGCTGAGCATATAAATAGCTATAATATGAGAATAAGTGACTTTGAGGAGAAATTATACCCAGCTCTGGAGGGCCTGATTAGAGGTGACCCAGGAGTAGTATTTCCTCAATATCCTCATTAACTTGACTATGAGCTTAAAGAAAAATGGTATAGTGGCGATTCTGAGAGTGGAGAGGAGTAGAGATGAGAGATGATGTGTTGGACTTGATTTGGTTTGATGTATTTTTATGTTTGTGTTTTGTTATGGACTCTGTGATGTAATACTGCTACAAATGCAATTATGTGATTTTGTGGACTATGTGTTATGTTGTGTTTTGAATTTTTATGTTCTATTGTTGTTGTGATTGTTGTGTTAGATAGTATTTCGTTTTTAAAATTATAGGGCAGTAACTGTTTTTGTTTTTAGTACTGTGGATTGGTTAGTTTAAAACTTAACATAATTCAATGTCTTTTTTTTAAGAAAAAGAGTAAAAAATCTTGCTAGCTTAGATCTTAATTTTAAAATTCAGAAACTGCTACCCTGTATTTTTCTTTTATCATGTTAGTGTATTGTTTGCTTTTATACCCACTGTTTAAAAGTCTATTGAATCTCTACATGTTAAACTAAAATAAAATGTTAGAAAATTTGATCAAAATTAGTTTTACTCAGGTCTTTATTTTTATACTTGTATAATTATCATGTAAAAATTCTTGTTAGCATGTTATTTCAATTTTCATTCCTGCCTATATAATTATTTGATGCTAAATTGTTTAATCTGTTAAAAAAATTATGTTTTGGGGAGGGATGAAAAACATTTTCAAAACTTGAGTTTTATTTGTTCTCAAATGAACTACAGATGAATTTGAATTTTAAAAGAAAAATTGATTATGTATATGAAGTTATATGAGGGAAGTAAAATTTGATTTTAGAAATGAGTAAAAAAATTTAGTTAAAATTTCAAGTAAAAAAAGAAAAACTTTAAGTTACATATTTTTAGTTTAGATAATGATTAATATAAGTGATTATCTTTAGTAAGAAAAATTGTATTTTTTATAAACTTAGATAATTTAGACTTTTATTTTTAATACTTAAATTTCTTTTATTAAAATTATTTTCAAACTATTATTACATTTATAAGTAAAAGTTTTATATCAAGACTTTACTTTAGGAAAAGAGAAGTGAAATTCAAAACCATTAAAGGTCTATCCAGATACAGTAATCCTTGCCTGAAAAAGAAAAAAAAGAAAAAAAAAAGAAGAAGAAAAAAAGAAAAAGAAAAAAGAAAAAGAAAAAGAAAAGAAAAAGAAAAAGAAAAGAAATGCAAGGGAGGAGAAGCTTGAGGATTAATGCCTAACCAAAAGTTAGTTCTATATTTGATCTTTTTAAAGTATAAGACTTGTTAAAAATCTTAAGCTTATAAATTTAATATAGTAATTAAATCTATTTTTTTAAAAAAAATTTAAGTAGAGAAAATAAAAGAACTAAAATCTAAATTTAGAGAACTTACAATATTTCTGAATTATATAGGAACTCATATTTTTAAAGTTCTTAACATTAAAAATTTTCAAACTTTAAGTTGGTCTCATTTACGAATTATTTTTTCTAAATTGAACTACAATATTTCTAAATCTAAATTTTAGTAACTCCTAAAGAAACTCATATACATATCATACATATTTGGTTTTTAAAAATTGAAGTGTCAAGAGACATTTTAAGTTTGGGGGATTTTGATACACCTAAAAAATATAGTATTTTTAGACACATTTTTATACCTATTTTTGAAATATTGCACTTTAATGGAAGATATTATTGTGTTTTTCTTGTAGATACAAGAAAAAATGGAAAAAAATGCTTAAAGGAGTGAAAAGGGATCAAATTTGGAGTAAAAAGGTGAAAAATTGTGCAAAAGTGTTTTGGCTCCTAAGCGCCGGTTAAACAGAGAAGGCCGCGCCTAAGTGCCGCCCCGTGCTTGAGCACCGGTAGCAGTTACTAGACGAGTAAAATCGGTTTTCATGAATTTTGAAGAGGTTTTTGAGGTACCCA
Source organism: Phalaenopsis hybrid cultivar (assembly GCA_002079205.1). Classification (NCBI taxonomy): domain Eukaryota; kingdom Viridiplantae; phylum Streptophyta; class Magnoliopsida; order Asparagales; family Orchidaceae; genus Phalaenopsis; species Phalaenopsis hybrid cultivar. The sequence goes on from JXCR01144364.1 coordinate 107,842, forward strand.
TTGGCTTAATAGGTGGTTGTAACCACCATGGACGAAAATTATCATGAAATTTTGAGGCTCCCATTGGCTTAATAGGTGGTTGTAACCACCATGGACAAAAATTATCATGAAAGGATGCATCTCTAGGCAAATACATTGAATCAAGACACATTTTGAAGAGCTCCCAAGGCACCTCTTGGAAAAGTATATAAGAAAGAAGAGAGGACTTAACAAAGAGTCCTGAAAATATTGACAAGTTTTGAAAGTTCTTCTCTAGGGAGTTAGTTCGGAGAGCCAGGAACCACTTTTTATTTACTTAATCCTTTTTGTTATTTTGTTTTGAGTGATTGTAAAAGAGAAGATATTCAAATGAACTTCAAGAGTTTGGTGGAGGACTTGAGTTAAGTTTTTATCTTTTTGTTTTAGACAACTTTTGGTTTTAATCGAGACTTGTTGTTGGTTTGACAATGATTTCTTCTTTTAAACTAAAGTGTGATTTTGTTTTCTCCATGGATTCTGAGTAGTTCTCTTTTTCTTGTCAAAATGATAAGTAATTAAGTTTTGGATGGAAGTTGTGGAGAGTATTGATCTTTAATGAAGGAAAAAGTTATGATGATTTAAATCCATGCACTTCATTTACTTCTTGATTTTGGTCAATCCAAATGTTAAAATTTGTTGCGAGAACATGTAAGAACCGGGTTGGTATTGTCTCAGTCAACAATTGGAAAGAATCACATGAGGTTGTATGACTGAGAATGTAGTTCATATGATTGAGTGCAAATAAATAGAGAAATATTCATTGATGGGTGTAGAGTTAGAGGACTTTAAAGTGACAGGTTAAAGCCCCGAACTTGGTTTATTATTTTAGGTTCTAATACGAGAATGTTAGCTCCCCCCNTATTATTTTAGGTTCTTATACGAGTTGTTAGCCCCCAGGTGGAGCAAATCGAGGGAACTCTACAGTGATAGCTAATATCTTCCCTGCCTAGCTGGTCTTCAGAACTTCTCAAACTTTAAATTAGCTAATATTTTTTGTAGCATCTCTAGTAAAGGTAAAGAATAATATTGCTCCTATTTGACATAACACAATTTGCATACTTCTGCAACAGAATTCCTATACTTAAAAATTAATTAAGAACAAGAAGAAAGATATTTTCATATCTAGTGTTTTTCTTCTACAAAAACTCTAGTTATCTTTTAAATTGGTATTGTTCTATTAAAATATTGAAAATACCAAAAATATTTAAATTTTCATTACTGCAAAAATNAAAATATTCTTTATAGCATCTCTAGTAAGGGTAAAGAATATTATAACTCTTATTTGACATAACACAATTTGCATACTTCCACAACAGAATTCCTTTACTTATTACTGATTCATGATAAGAAGAAAGATATTTTCATATTAAGTACTTTTCTTCTACAAAAACTTTAGTTATCTTTATAAGTTTTTATTGTTTCGTTAAAATATCAAAAATATCAAAAATATTTAAATTTTATATTCCTACAAAAATTATTTTTAGCTGAAGTAATTATTTTCTTAAAAATAGAAAAATTTTCTAAAAAGTGCATATTGCATAATCTTCCCTGTGAGTTCGATATTCAGGTCTTAATCAAAAAGTCCTATATTATTTGACAATGATACGTATACTTGCATAGTATTCCAATATAAATATATATAAATTGAAAAGTTAAATACTTATTTTCCTTTAGAATCAAGTTTTTTGTTTTGTCACAAAATAAGGAAAAATAAGTAAAAAAATACCATCAAAACTATTGTTATACTGTGCATAAGCATTAAGTACGGGATCAGTACCCCAATGGGAAGTCCAAAGTCATTAAATATTTTTAATGCCTAGAATTAAAGTAGGGCCTAAAGTGTTTGAAATTATTTATCAATTAATTAAGTCCATCTTTTCTAATCCCAATTAAGATAATTCTTACATATCTAACTTAGTTCACTATTTGGCCCTCTCAATTTCATTTTTCAAAGTAAATTTAAGATAATTAAATATTGAAATGGGATTTGAATTCTCATTAATATCAACCTTAGTATCTAATCACTAATTGGTGGGTTATAAATGAGTGAATTACAATCTTCATAGCTTAATTGCACTACCTTAGGATCATTTTAATTGAATTATCTTCCAAATCATAATAATTATCAAAATTACAATTTTACCTTTATCATGAAAAGGATGTCAAAATTGTTTCTACCTCTTAACCCATTATGTTTCAGACATCCAAGAGATTTTATTATAATAAATATTACCCGTTTACCCTTTAATTAATTCTAAAATTTAATTAAGACATTAAAATTCCAAAATAACCATTTTGCCCCGACGACTTCCTATCTTATAACTTATCAAATGAAACTCAAGCGACCTTGACATTTTCATGGAGACTCAATCATGAGTTAATTAAAATATCAAAGGGGAAAAATGTGGTCTTTTAGATTATTATTTAATTTATATAATTATTTTAATTTGAAATTAAGATTTTTCAATATAATTTTATTTATTTAATAAAATTAAGATTTTTTTGTTATGGGAAAATTATTATAGGTTCACCTAGGTCAGAGTAACACTTAGGCAAAATTTCATGATTTTTCAAATAATAGTTTATTTATTATAATTACTTATTGGTTTTTAGTGATTATATAAATACAAAAGCTATTTTAATTATGAAAATTATCTTTTATATTTTTAATAAATCTCACTAAGTCTTATAAACTCAGAGAAACAAATTTCATATTTTTATGATTTATATTTCATTTATTATAATTATTTTAATTAAAAAATAAGTAGAATTCACTTTAAAATTTTGTTTTTAATTTAGAAAAATTAGAAAAATATTTCCGTGAGTCACAAGTGATTAGGAAGTAATTAGGAACATTTTGAACCATTTTTGTATTTTAAATCTCACAGTTATTTATAATTATTTTTAATGATTTTTTAATTCAAAGTATAACTAAAAATAAACAATTTATTTTAAAAAAAAAAATTTTCCTTAAGTGTTCCTGATCACAAGGAGCTCAGAAAGCCACTTTTCATAATTTTACTAAGTATATTTAATTTAATATAATTATTTTTGTACAAAAATAAATATTTTTTAGAAAAGAATCTTTAATACTTAAACTAAATCAAATAAATTTTAAATTATTACAGTAAGTCAACATGACTTTTCTACACAATGTGATATTGATGTTATTAATTTTTGAATAAAACTTATTTTACATAATTTAATACAAGCCACAAGCATTTAATTAACTAAAGAAATGTACAAAATTATCCAAAACATTCTCATTTTTTTCCTAAGCTCCTCTAATAACAAGAAACCTACTAAAATTCATCCCATAATTTTACAAGGGTTATTTTAATTTATATAATTATTTTTAAGCCAAAATGAAAATCCAAGCTTGGAAATTAGAGCTCTATGCACATGGATGCTCTCTGACCATGGAAAAATTAGAAAACCTTTGCTCTGTCACGAGGAATGAACCCTTAATGTTTCAAGCTATGGAAAAAAAAAATTAATCAATTAAAATTAAAGTACCTCAGAGACAATTTAATTAATTAAAAATTAAAGACTTAACAAATAATTTTTATTTTTATTCCAAATTATTTTCCTTTATTCACTGAGCAAGGGGGGGGTATTTTTATTTTATTTTTTTGATTTTTCAATGCAAAATTATGAATTTTTTATGTTCTGGGATAAAAGTAAATGATAAAATCCTATATTTCTATTTAACCTAGTCAGCTGCCGCGTCAATCTATGGTGTGTCGAGCTTTACAAATGGCGCTCTCTGATTTGGCGATGCCGGTCACGTGGCCGTTTCGTCAGCCCATGGTTCGTGTACCATGAGTTCTTCGGGCTTGATCTCGTCCGTCCATCCAATACACACGCGATCGGACAATCCTCTATCATCATCCCAGATTCACCAAACCCGTAAGCCATCCAACTTCAAACCTTAATATCTCAAGCTAGACTCAACAAAATCTTTTTGGGTTTGTTCCTACACCTTCATCTACTCAAGACAAACCTATCTATGCGGATGATCGAGCATGAAATACAGTGTATAAGAATGGAGAACCAAACTAAGCTTTGATTGAGGGGAGAGTTCAATACCTATGTCTGAGAGGTGTAGCCTCAAATAGTAATCTTATTCTAATATGATCCCTTTTTTACTGTATTTTATACTTTCTTATTTTATTTATACCTGCTGTTTGTCAAAATCTATTATTAAAATAGGTACATGTTTGTCAATTTATAAAAGATCAAAATAGTAATAAACATTTAAGCCATTCATATTCGAAACTAACAAGATCAAGTGCTATAAGTTCTAAGTCCATTGTAGATCTAGAAAGTAATAGTTTCTTAGTACATTTTCGTGATATTGCAAGACCATTAAATGAGAAGATATAACATCTAATGGCTTATATATCATCATTTGGAGAGTCCAACTGGCATAACATTATCCTACTTATATTATAGAAAAAATACTATAGTTAATGCAATAGTTATGAGTCTTTTAAATCCTAAAAAGTCATTTATATTGCATTCAAATGAGTTACACTTGATTTACCAATATATTTACTTAATTTTATACAACCGAAGTACTTTTGAGGTCAATAATAATCTAATAAATACATAAATTAACTAATTATTTGAGAATATGTTAATTGTGATATAGTTAAAATTATATAAAGTGCCTATGGGATTTAAATCATGTCAATTAAATTTCTAAAAGATTTATGAATATTATATGGTTGTGGAATAAAAATTATATGTACATTTCAATAAATTTCTTACAACTAGTATTAGGTTAGGTTCACATAAATCTTTTATATCAAATTCAGTTGATAATAAGTCATTAATTTTATTTATAATACTCAAACGTAATCCAAAAATTTAAATATTTTTGAACATACAGAGATAAAATTGTATAATTATTATCAAGAATTTTAAAATAAACATATTTATCAAACACATTAATAAATAAATCATACGATAATGCTATTTTATCAAACTTTTAATGAAAATTTTTAGTAGCTTTTTTTAATGCATAGAAAGAATTTACTAATTTATTAATTTCATTTTCTTGATTTTTTATTAAAAACCCTTCCGGTTGATCAAAATAAATTTATTTATCTAAATCACCATTTTGAAATGCAGTTTTTACATTTGTTTATATGATGAAGATAAAGCCTTGCAATGAGGGATTAAAAATTAAAATAGTCAATATCATATTTCTGTGCATTCCCTGTGATTATTAATCATGCTTTCTGTATATATATATATATATATATATCTAATATTTCTAGGACCATGAGAAAATTCTCAAAGTATTCAAATCTTATTTGATAAGATGAAATCTATTCATTTGTGACAATCTTATTTCAAAGAAGTGTATTCATAGAATTCATTGTTTTCATAAAAAATAGTAGGACCATTATCTAAAAAAATTAATAACATTGTTATTTTATTTATTTAATAATGTTAATTTTAACGTATTCATAACATAAGGTCAGGTGCTTGTTTGTATTAAAATAACAATATAACAAGTTATGTATATTCTTTTTATTCTTTAATTTATTATTAGGTGATTAGTAGCTTCAAAATTTTGCTGGTCATCGGATCTGAGAAGACTTGCTTTTAACCGTCCAGCTTCTCGAAAGCTCCTCAGCGAAATAGCTGAGTGCCATCCGAAGTTAAAAGAAGATTTTGGTAGCATTCTTTTCTAAAGGATATTGATTATACAAATAAAACCGTAGTACAGGTACGTACGCACGTATCTGTTCGTAATGGTCCTCGCCTCTCAAGAACATTCTGGGTTGCTTCTACGATTAGTTGTCAAATATTTTCCATTTACTCTACGTTTGCTATTATTTATTTACATATTTATTTTTTTAAATTTTTTTTTGTGAAAGAGTTCCTTTCTCACAAAGTAGTTATCCGGAAAAAAAATTGTATATTTATAAAAAAATTATTTTTATCATTCTATAAATGCAGAATAATTATAATCTTCTCTTTTCTATTAAAGCGATATTTTTTCAGGTTATCATTTGTTTTTTCTTAGTGAATTGTATTTATTATCTTTGATCATAAGAAAAAATGATTCGAAGTANCCACAATATAACACGTTATGTATATTCTTTTTATTCTTTAATTTTTTATTATTATAGTCAGGTGATTAGTAGCTTGAAATTTTTGCTGTTCATCGGATCTGGGACGACTTGCTTTTAACCGTCCAGCTTCTCGAAAGCTCCTCAGCGAAATAGCTGAGTGCCATCCGAAGTTAAAAGAAGATTTTGGTAGCATTCTTTTCTAAAGGATATTGATTATACAAATAAAACCGTAGTACAGGTACGTACGCATGCATCTGTTCGTAATGGTCATCGCCTCTCAAGAACATTCTGGGTTGCTTCTACGATTAGTTGTCAAATATTTTCCATTTACTCTACGTTAGCTATTATTTATTTACATATTTATTTATTTTAGTTTTTTTTGTGAAAGAGTTCCTTTCTCACATAGTTATCCGGAAAAAAAAATTGTATATTTATAAAAAAATTATTTTTATCATCCTATAAATGCAGAATAATTATAATCTTCTCTTTTCTATTAAAGCAATATTTATTCAGGTTATCATTTGCTTTTTCTTAGTGAATTGTATTTATTATCTTTCATCATAAGAAAAAATGATTCGAAGTAATTGAATTTCTTTACAAAACATTTATTTCGAGTATTCATTGTTATATAAATAAATTAAAAAATATTCAGCTAAGGCACCTAGTATATTCTAGGAAACTCTCAAAATGGTAATTCAAAGAAACATATGTTGTTCTTTTTAATTTTGAAATTAGTAATTAGGGTCTGGAATAAAGTAAAAATTTATTTTTTACAAAAATAAATATTTTGGAATGCTATGGAAAGTACTGCCGTATTAGTCGTTCATACGGCAGATACGTACTTTTAAACGGTGTTGTTTATACTTTTTGTCAAAAAAAAAAAAAAGTCAAATAAGTATTCCTCCATAATAAATACTTTAAAAAAAAAAAACGTATGGACAAGACTGTAAACCATCTGGGAAAATTTTTTTACAGGGATGCCGTGAGGGCACATTGGACGGCTTGAAATGTGAACAATGAAATAAATTTAAATTTTCATTAAATTCAAATGTTATTCATTTATATATCATAACATGGCTTTTTCCTCTCTAGAACTTTACAAAACATTTATTTCATTAAATTCAAATGTTATTATGATCAAAATAATTTTTAGTTCTCATTTACCTGTGGGATTCCAATAAGCTGCTAGAATTGGAGGGCTTGACCGGCGGTAAGTAAAAACTTCTTAGCATAGCCAGAGCAGAAAATGAGACGATGATTTTGCACCAAAATTTATAAAAGAAGAAAAAAATCATAAGGCCTAGTTATCCATTAATTTTAATATAATTACATTTTAATTTCATTCTTCACCAATTTCAAGAAACAAGAATTTCTACTGTACTCATTTTTCTTAAAACAGTATGATTATAAGTCCTACCATCATTTAGCATTTTCTTAAATGTGATAATAATATTTTAGCCCTTTTCACCTTCTTTCACCAGTTTTCAAGAACATGATTAGTGCCTGTGTAGCAAGAAAATCTTAGTCGTTAATAGTAATTATATTGTTTTTTTTCATGTACGTCTCAAAATTTAGTCATCAATAATAATTATATCTTCTTAAGATATTTCACTATAAATTAAGTAAAATAAATAATTACATATAAATAGAATGCCTTTAGTCTTTATATTAGGAAAAATAAAATACAAAAAAAAAATAGTTTACATTTTAGTTAAAAGGACCAGTTAATGATCATTTAAGATTTTATTTTTTTACTTTTTTGTTTTTAATGTTATTTTTTAAGGTATATTTGTTTATAATATATTTTTACATATTTTCCTCTTTTTTTTAATGGCAAAGCATATCATCTCTTTCAGCATGCCAAATATATTTTCTATCAAAACAAAATATGATCGAGTCAACATACAAACAAATTTGAAACGAAAAAATCAAATGTGTACTCAAAACGTCCCCCAAGTAATAATAGTACAAAATTGGAATGATCAATAGCTTATTTATAATTTATCTTGATCTGTGCACAAATTAGCTATCCACAAAATAGCATACCTAAAATGTAAAGCACATTTTGATTAATTTCATGAAAATTATATTGCTGAATACCAAAATGTCTTTTGGGTTACACTGAACAGATAGAGTTGGGCGGATAAGAAAAACAAAGTAAGGTGAACTGAGAAAGGGAGAGAAAGTGAGAGTGAGGAGAGGAAATGACTTCCTTATTTATAGATCAAAAAGGTAACCTCCTAAATTACATGTTCCTCCCTAAATAATTAGGAATGTTACAAATGATTTTTGAGTCGTTACACCTTTACAAATTTGTAGACGATGTTGATATCTTTTCACCTCTGTTACCGCGGTTGGCACAGTTTCATATTTGTAAATATTCAATGTGGGGTGTCTGATCATCCATTTATTGGATAAGAGTTCTTCAGTTGATTGGTGGATCTATGGACGACATTGCTGAGGAAAGTATTAATGAAGACCTTCTTATCTAGATGTAAGGTTTATTCCATCAGGCAGAAGGCGCGTCACCATAATTTGACTGGCGGCCTTTCTTCGAACAAAATGTCTTCTTAGATAATTGACAAGCCCCGCCAAGATACCATTGATCTTCTTTGTGTGTGACCTAGAATTAGTTGAGTTATCATCGATTCAAGTGTGTGCCATTCCTTCGCTCGAATATACATTCTTTAGGTTGACCACGCATGATACGTTCGAGTGAATTGATGGTCGATGGTTCAATCCTTCGACCGTGATAATGTTGTTCTTTGATATCCTCGTTGTGTATCATTGCTTTTTCCTGGTTCGAAGCTAGGGGTTTTAAAGAACACTCTATATTACTTGAAACGATACATATATTTGTGTAGTACCCCTTGTGAGAGAATTATTTCTTTAAGTAAAATAAATTTGTTCTCACTACCTGCTAAATATAATTTGGGTCAAATTTTTGGCAAATTAAGAAGCATAAATAGCTGCGTAATTGCGGGTCGGGTCACTTTTCTAGTGTTGTTGCCAGGAAACAACGGAAATTTTTTTGTTAAAAAAAATATCTTTATTAGGTATTATTTTTGAAGCTTTATTTTTTATTTCTAAAAAATTCAGTTTTTACTTACTTGAAATTTTCATAAGTTACAAAAAAATTACAAAAATTCAAAAATTATTAAAACTTATGCAAAAAATAAAAAAAATGAGGGAAATAAATTTTAATTTAATTTTATTACTTTAGTATTTATTTTTTAAATTTTACCTTTGTGTATGTGAAATTCAGGATTTGAAGGTTTAGTACCCTACAATTCTGAATTAGAGCAAACTATAAGAAGAATTTGAAAGCTAAAACAACTTAATAATTTTCAAGAAATGGCTAACACCTCACAAAATAACATTAACACTTTTACTAATGAAAATAAACATGAAAATTTACAAAGACCTTTAAGGGACTCATGCTAACCCTACGACAGGTGGAACTCAAATAAATATTCAAATCCCTGCTGTAGCGGTTAAATTATTTGAACTTAAACTTTCAATAATGTAAATGGTACAAAACAATCAATTTGGGGAAACTCCAACTGTGATTCCTTATTCACATCATGCAAGTTTTCTAGAACTTTATGCTACATTCAAATATGATGGTGTCAAATGATGTGATTAGACTAAGAATTTTTCCTTTTTTTATGGGATAAAGCTAAAATGAGGTTAAACTCAATAACACTTAGATCTATTAAAATTTGGAGGGAAATGACACAAAAATTCTTGGCTAAATATTTTTCTCCTTAAAAAATTGCTAATCTTAGAAATGATATTACTTCTTTTATTGACTTTAAAGGGGAGTCAATTTATGAGGCTTGGGAACGATTTAAGGAACTCTTTAGAAAATGTCCACATCATGCTTTACCTGACTGGTTAATTATTTAAACATTTTATAATGGGTTAATAGGATCCCTTAGATCCATAATTAATGCTTTTGTTGGATGATCTTTAATGTCAAAATCATTTGATGAAACTCATGTTTTAATTGAAGAAACGACCACTAATAATTTTCAATGACCCACAGAAAGGATAAATCTAACAAGAGTAGCTAGTATTCATGATAATGATGTTTCTATCATCTTAGTAGCTCAAGTTGGTTTGTTATCAAAGAAGTTAGATAATTATTTTATGAATTTTCCTCAAGTACCTCATGCAAGTGAAGAAAATTTATTAGGAAAATCCAATGATTCTCAATCATTAGATACATTACATGCGGATGCTAATAAAACTAATAACTCATATTTGAACTTTTACAACCCAAGTTGGAAAAACCACCCCAATTTTTACAATTTTGGTGGTGGAAATCTGCTATGGAGCAACAATCAAGTGAACCCAACAGGAAACCGGAACAATCAGGGCAATCCTAACTATCGACCTTCTTATCCTCGTAGCTTTAATAACCAACCATTTAAGGAAAAGAAGTTGTCTATAGAAGAAGTAGTTTTGCAGATGTTTAATCAGATGCAAAGTCAAAGTACTGCAATAATAATTATTGAGAATCAAATAGGACAAATTGCTAACACACATAACAATACACTCCAGGGAACACTTCTTAGTAATGTTGAGTTTAATCCTAATGACAAAGGAACAGAAAAAGAGAAAATTAAAGTTGTTCAACCTAGGAGTGGAAAAGTTATAAAAATTGGAAGTCAAAAAGAGATTGAAGTTGAGTGAGAAATTGAAGAACCTAAAGAAACTATTTCTAAAAACCTAGAACGATCTTTCTCTCCAATTAAAAATGATTTAGAAATCCCACCACCTCCTTTGCCTCAATGACTGAGACAACAAAAGCTTGATCATTAATTTTCAAAATTTATTAAGACATTTAAGAAGCTTACAATCAATATTCTGTTTGTGGAGGCCTTGGAACAAATGTCTAGTTATGCTAAATTTATGAAAGATAGATTAAAACAAGAAGTGGAAGTTTCCTATGAGAATGTTGCACTAACTGAAGAATGTAGTGAAATAACTCAAAAGAAGCTTCCTCAAAAGCTTAAAGACCCTGGTAGCTTGACAATACCCTGTGTGATTGGAAATAAATTTTATGGAAAATTTATATGTGATTTGTGAGCTAGCATTAATCTCATGCCTTTATTAAATTTTTGAAGGTTAGACTTAGGAGACATTTCTCCCACTACTGTAACCTTCAGTTAGCTGATCGCTCTATTAATTATTCTAAAGGGGTTACATAAGATGTACTTGTTAAGGTGGATAAATTTATCTTCCCTGTGGATTTCATTGTGCTATACGTGGAAGAAGATAAGGACATTCCTTTTATTTTAGGAAGCCCATTTCTTGGTATTGGACATGTTATGATTGATGTACAAAAGGAGAGTTAACCATGAGACTTAATGACCAAGATGTAACATCTAATGTTCTAAAGTCAATGAGGTATCCTATTATAGAAAAATGTTATAGGGTGGATATTTTGGTTTATATGATTGTTAAACATTATCAAGAAAAATGTGAAGTCATTTTTATGGAAAAAAATGAAATGATATCAGATGAAAAAGGAATTGAAAGTGAAACTGAAGGTCATTTTGAAGTAAAATCATCTGAGATAAATGTTTAGGATACTAATTATGTTAAAAAAAATAGAGATTTTGGATACTACTAAAAATATTAAATCTCTAATCCCTTCAATTGTAAAACCTCCAGAAATTGAGATGAAAGTTTTTCCCTCGCATTTAAATTATGGATTTTAGGAAATTCATCTATTGTACTTATTATAATATCCTCAGAGTTAACCGATGACCAGGGAGAAAAATTATTGGAAACATTAAGAAATTATAAAAATGGAAGGATTCTGTCCTTCAATATGTATGCATTAAATTTTAATGGAAGATGACTATAAACCTAGGGCTGATCCTCAAAGGAGATTATGTCCTATGATGAAAGAAGTGGTAAAAAAAGAAATTTTAAAGTAATTGAATACTGGGATTATTTATCCAATTTTAGATAGTGCATGAGTTAGTCTTCTTCATTGTGTTCCAATGAAAGGAGGAATGACTGTTATCGTAAATGGAAAGAACGAATTAATTCCAACAAGAAAAGTCATTGGATGACATAGAAAATTAAGGGTATTTTTTATTTAATTAAATACTAAAACTTTAAAAATCTATAACCTGGTATAGAAAAATTATTAAAATAAAAAAAAATACCCACTTGCTCAGTGAACAGAGTAAAATAATGTGAAATAAAAAAAAAATTATTTTACATGTCTTTGATTCTTAATTTACTAAATGCTCTCTATATTTTTTTAATTTTACTTAAGTAAAAATTAATCACCATTGCTTGAAAGTTTGGGCAATGATTCCTCGTGATAGTGAGGATATCTCCTTTTTTTCCAAGGTTTGAGGACACCTCTAGCTTTGAAAACCTAATTTTCAAGCCTGGTTGCCTATTTTTTCTTATAATAATTATATAAATTAAAATCTTAATAAAAAAAATATGAGGATTGTTTTGTTAGGTTCCTTGTGGTTAGAGGACTTTAGAAAAAATATAAAATATATTTAAATAATTGTGCATAATTTTCTAGCTAATTGTTGACCTCACTTTTGGTTGAGGTTTAGTTTTCTCTCTTTAGTAGCCTAGGGTCTAGCCATAGGGTTTGCTTGATGACTATTCCTAGAAAACTAGAAAAGGAACCTACACCCTTAGAAAATATAAACTCTTTCTTGCTCAACTTGAAGTTTCACATATTGGTCCTAATCTCTAGCACTTAGTAGGTGGGGTCAGTATGGGGGATCTCAAGGAGAGTCCACATAGGACTTCTTGACCTTAGGCTGACTCTGGGTGTTGGTCTGGAGCTAGTTCACTCACTTGCACTCATTATCACATATATCCACTAGCAACCTTAAACCCAAATTTGTTGACTTTGATCCCTTGATCTTTTGGAAAACTCATGTAGACGGTCCCCTAGACCCACTAGCACTAGGCAAGGGTTTAGCTAAGACCAGTATATAGAGGACCCAAATGAGGATTTCATTGGTTCATAGCTCATCTAAGGTGTTTGGCACCCCAAATCCACCAAAATTTCCTAAACACCCCCAAACTCCAAATTTGACCAAAATTCTCAATTTCACCCAAGATACCCAAATTTGTTCAAGAATCATTTAAAACCATTTGAAATTACCAAAATTGCCCAAAACATCAAAAAAATTCAAAAATTACGAAAATACCTTAAATTACCAAAATTACAAAAATACCATTGGTAGCCCAAACTTTCCCAAAACATCCAAAATCACTTCAAATGTCTCCAAAACCAATTTGTACCCTTCAATTGGATCCAATTTTAATTGTAAGCTTCTTAAATATTTTCAAAAATTTTGAAAATTGCTTATCCAACTTTTGTTGATGAAGTCTCTGAGGAAATGGAGGTGGTGGTTTTTCCAAATCAATTTTTAGTGGAGAAATAGGTCTTTCAGAATATTTTGGAGCGTCGTCTTTTGATTCTTCAATTTCTTCTCTCTCTACTTCAATTTCTTTTTGAACCCGACCTTCCAACTCTCTTCTGCTTCTAAGTTGAACGAATTTTACTTGTTCTTTATTTTGGTCTTTTGGATTTGATTCAGTATTGCTAAGAAGTGTTTCTTGGGATATATTACTTAATGAATTTGCTATTTTCCCAAGTTGATTCTCGATATTTCTAATTGTAGCTCCTTAATTTTGTAATTGATTTCTCATTTGTAACACCACTTCTTCTATAGAAAACTTCTTCTCCTTATATTGTGTATTACTGTTGAAACCTAGAGGATAAGTAGATCTATAATTACTATTCCTTTGGTTGTTCCAGTTTCCCAATGGGTTTTCTTGGTTTTTCACCCATTGCTGATTATTACCACCCAAATTGTTATTCTAGTTAAAGTTAGGATGGTTCTTCCAACATGGGTTATAATAATTTGAATATGGGTTAATCTGCTTACTATTTATGACATTCAAAGTTTCTAATGATGCTTAAGAATCTAACATTTGGCCTAATGAATTCATGTCGGCACTATTTTTGGTGTGGGGTTTGCCCGTAAGAAGATGTCGGTCATCGAAATTGAAATCTCGTTGCCCGCTTCGGAAGGACGTTTTAAAAAATTTTAGTTTTGAAAAAAATGAAGTCAAACTGACCCCATAATTTTCATAGTTTAAATGAAAGAGCNAGAAAGGGAGGGATGAGGGATAAAGATGGAGAGGGAGAGCTAGAGAGATTAAAAGAGAAAGAGTGAGAGAGGGACACTGAGTATGGAGGCATACTTTCTCAATCTCCCTCCCTCTCTCCCACCTTCTCTTCTTCCTTTTATTTCTCTTTCTCATTCCCTACTTCTCTCTCTTTCTCTCACTCACTCTCTCTTTGTCTCACTCACTCTCTCTATATCTCTCACATTCTGAGAGAGGGAGGGAAGGAGAGAGAGTGAGAGAGATGGAAAGCTAGAGAGAAGTCGGGGTTGGATTGATCAATAGAGAGAGAATAAATGAGAGAATTAGAGTGGGAGAGAGTTAAAGCGGGAGGGAAGGAGAGAGGAGAGAGAAAATATAAACACCTCTCTCTCTTTATCTCTCTTTTTTTCTCTCAATTTCTCTCACTCTTTCTTCCTCTCATTTCTCACCTCTCCCTCCTCTTTCTCCTACTCCAACTCTCTCACAATCTCTCCTGCAATCCCTCATTCTCTCTTCTTATTTCTACCTTTTTTCTCTCTCTTACTCTCTCTGTACCCACTCCCTTGTTCCCCCCTTTCTCTCTATTTTTTTCTTCCTCATTTATCTTTTTAACTCATCACTATCACTCTCTCTCTCTCTTCTTTCTTTTGTGACGGAGCAAGAAAGAGATAAAGAAAGAGAGTGGGGGAGCAATAGTGATGAAGAAAGAGAGTGAGAGGAGAGAGATAATGAGAGAGAGACTTAGAGACAAATAATGAGAAAGAGGGGTAGGGAGAGGAGGAAGAGGGTGAGAGGGAAAGGGAGAGAGAGTGAGAGCAATAGTGAGAGAGTGAAGGATCAATAGAGAGAAAGTGAGAGAGATGGAGAGGAAGAGAGGTGTGGGAGTGACAGAGAGAGAAAAGAGAGTGAGTGAAAGAGAAAAGAGAGTGAGTGAGAGAAATGATGAGAGTGAGAGATAGTGACATGGAGAGGGAGAGAGGTAGAAAGTGAGGGAGCAAGAGGAAGAAAGTGTAAGAGACAAATGATTAAGATAAAGAGAAAAAAGAGAGTGAGACAATAGGTGTGAAATGGTGGTTGGGAAAGAAAGTGAGTGAGAGAGAGGAGAGATAGAGAGAGGATAAATGTATAAGAGAAAAAAGAATGAGAGATTACAAGAGAGAGAGAGCAATGAGATAGAAAAAAGTGAGGGAGAAGGAGATGGAGAGTAAGAGAGAGGACGTGAGAGAGGGAGGGAGAGTGGTAGTGAGAGAGAGAAGAGGAAAGGTTATAGAGAATGAGAAAGAGATGAGGAGAGACAGAAGGATATAAGAGAAAGTGAAATAGATTTTTCTCATTCTCTCACTAACATCCTTCCTCGAGAGATAAAGAACATGAGAGTGTTAGAATGTGAAAGAGAGGAGAGATAGCTAGATAAAGCAAAAGGGGGATGGACTAAGATTTCTTTTATTGGAAAAGGAGAGAGTACGTGTTGGCGTTATTTCGGGTTAGTTTTTGGGGTTGCCCGTAAGAAGCTGTCGGCCACCGGAATCAAAATCTCGTCGCCCGCATCGAAAGGACATTGAAGTATGAAATCAAACTGACCCCATATTTTTCATAGTTTAAAACGAAAGAGCATTGTACCACAAATCTTNTTATAGTTTAAAATGAAAGAGCACTGTAGCCTAAATCCAATATCTATCCCGAAGGATAAACACAAGACTTGAGGATGAGGCTCGATCAAATAAACTAAGGAAANATTTATTTTATCACAGCGCTTAAGAACTGTCGGCGTTATTTCAGGTTGGTTTGTGGGGTTGCCCGTTAGAAGCTGTCGGTCGCTGAAATCAAAATCCCGTCGCTCGCTTCGGAAGGACGTTGAAGTATGAAATCGAATTGACCCCATATTTTTCATAATTTAAAATGAAAGAGCACTGTACCTCAAATCATGTATCTATCCCGAAGGATAAACACAAGACGTCGATCAAATTAAACTAAGGAAAGTATGACGTCCAATTGGTCTGCAAAACCTTTGTATTTGCGGACAAGTTCCCCTATTTAATATAAAGGATTAAATAGGGTTTATATTAAGCTNCACTATACTTCAAATCTTGTTTCTATCCCAAAGGATAAACACAAGACTTGAGGATGAGGCTCGATCAAATAAACTAAGGAAANGGTTTATTTTAAACTGGGTTCGGACATGCTTCCTATAATGGCAAGCCCCTATAGTTAATTACATCTTAAATGACCAAAGTCACCTAAGAAGACTCTCGATAAAAATCAGGAAATATTATCTTCAAGGAGTTTCAAAGGGTGGGACTTTTCAATGAGATATGACAAAGAGGTGTGAAAGGAGATTGGTTCAAATTTGGAACATTTTATTGTAGAATCCAAAGGAGGAGGAACTAGGGGATGTCATGGATCCAGAGGAGAACCTCGATGACTTCCCAAGCTATCCTAATGCTAGGGATGTCATGGATCCAGAGGAGAATCTCAGTGACTTCCCAAGCTATCCTAATGTTTGGCTTCAAGGATGTCATGGATCCAGAGGAGAACCTCGGTGACTTCTCAAGCTATCCTAATGTTTGGCTTCCGTAGAGGTGTGGAAGGGGATTGGTTCAAATTTGGAACATTTTATTGTAGAATCCAAAGGAAGAAGAACTAGGGGTGAATGGGGATTGGTTCAAATTTGGAACATTTTATTGTAGAATCCAAAGGAAGAAGAACTAGGGGATAGGATTGGTTCAAATTTGGAACATTTTATTGTAGAATCCAAAGGAAGAAGAACTAGGGGATGTGGGGATCCAGAGGCGAACCTTGGTGACTTCCCAAGCTATCCTAATGTTTGGCTTTAGTTTTGAAATCCAGAGGCAAATCTCGGTGACTTCCCAAGCTATCCTAATGTTTGGCTTCAGTTTTGAGGAGAAATATTTAGGTGTTTCATCCTGTCAATTTTATTTGTTAGGGCTTATATTCGTGTGAAACAATCACACAAATATCCTGGAAGATATGAGGATTTAGGTCGTGACAAACGACAACCTCGGAATCCTAANAAATGAATTCCAAATCCTTAAAAATTTTTATGGTGAATTCCAAAGTCAGAAAATCCTAAGATGAGTTAGGGCTTATATTGTATAGCAGAACTATGCAAAAGCCTAAAGATAAGGTGAGGATTTACGTTGCATAAGCAAGTAACCTCGAAGTCCTATGGCTTTGTTGTNACTATGTAAAAGCCTAAAGATAAGGTGAGGATTTACGTTGCATAAGCAAGTAACCTCGAAGTCCTATGGCTTTACTGTTTAAGTCTAAGGAAGGAAGATTGGTTTAGCTGGGGAAGAAAGGTTTTGCTGTTGAAGATATCTAAGTAAGGAAGGAAAATTGGTTTAGCTGGGGGACCTTGAAGTCCTATGGCTTTGTTGTTTAAGTCTAAGGAAGGAAGATTGGTTTAGCTGGGGAGACTAAGTTTTTCTGTTGAAGATGGTTGTGCTGGCCACCATGCTAGATCCAAGCTCCTGCCGCGACGAGTGAGTTTTCTAGTGTGTCAAGTTATATAGTCAAATCAGGTGGCCCTATGATTAAAGTTCCTTGAATTTTATAGGGGCATATTAAAGTTGATTAGAGCAACACCGATTAGGATCCTACGGTTCTCTCGTTCCGGCACCACTATTTTCAATTGGCACTTAGTCAAAATGAACTTACTAAACTCAACTTAATGAGTTCTGTAATTTCATTTAGACCGTGGGAAGCCTCGTTAGCAACTGTAGGTTACCTCTTCCGAGGGATTCCCGATCATCCAATAAAGATGTCTTAATTTAGTTGAAGTTGTAGTTTTGTGTGGTGTTTGTGATTAAATTTTGAGTTGTTTTATAGTTTGAATATTGTGGCGGTGGATTTTGTCTTGGTTGATTTTAGTTTTGGTTTTGGTTATGTGGCTATCCTGATAGTTTTAGTTTTCATGCAGGGTGACANCAAATTTTTATTGTTCCATTGCTTTGCTCCACTGTTTTGCCTTTTGTTTGTCTTCTATCTACTGTGGGGTTGGTTTTGTAGTGGTATCTCACTAGCAGTTTGACTTCTCAGGGTCAACTATATTTCTAAAAAGGTTTTCTTTACTGTTCTATTGCTTAGCCTTATTGTGTTCTGCTTCCTTTTGTTGGCTGTTTGCTTGGAGTCTTCTACCTGCTGTGTGGTTGGACTCTTTTGGTTTTCACTGGCAGTGGACTGCTTTGGGTCAATCTATCTCTGATAAACTCTTTCAGTGATGTCATACCCAACTCTAATTGATATTTCCACCAATATTCAGTGGGTCAAAGCTACTTTTGCTGACATTGTTGGGAAAGGTCAGGAGATAGTTCAGAATCCTGATGATTTGGTTTTTCCTCAAGAATATCGTGAGGGTAATGACCCTCTCTTCAAACCCATATGCAAGAAACATGGGAAATTGGCTATCTATTTTACTGAAGAGGACCTAAATGGTCTGACTGAATGTCAAAAATTCACCTTAATTGGTAAATTTCAACTTGGCCATCCTAAGATGGAATTTGTGAGAAGATATTTTGATGGACTGAAATTCAAAGGGGCTTGGAAAGTAGGCCTACTTGATGGTAGGCACATACTTATTAATCTCTCAAGGGAGAAAGATTATGCTAGAAACTTTTCTAAACAATCTATCTTGAATGAAGGAATCTCAATGAAACTTTTAAAGTGGACTCCTGATTTTGATCCCAATAAAGAACTTCCCATTGTCCCCATATGGTTTAAGTTAACTGGACTTAAACTACATTTTTTCAACCACAAAGTTCTTTTCAATATTGGCAAAGCTTTGGGAAGACCTCTGAAATTGGATGCCCCCACTTTTAACTTATCTAGACCTTCCGTAGCCAGAATTTTGGTGGAAAGAAATATTACTCTACCAACTGTGGAGGAAATTTGGTTAGGCACTGAGCATAATGGATACTGGCAGAAAATCATAGCTGAACAATGACCTTACTATTGCCATCATTGCATTATGTTTGTCCACACTGATGAGAAATGCTTCAGACTCCATCCTAACCTCAGAAGGAAGATCCCCAGACCTCAACCTGAGGAATTTGAATCACATGACACTGAGTTACCTACTACGGCTGATTGTGCTGTTAATGTGCCTGAGT
Organism: Phalaenopsis hybrid cultivar; assembly: GCA_002079205.1. NCBI lineage: Eukaryota > Viridiplantae > Streptophyta > Magnoliopsida > Asparagales > Orchidaceae > Phalaenopsis > Phalaenopsis hybrid cultivar. The sequence continues at coordinate 127,250 of JXCR01144364.1, forward strand.
TGTCAGGGACAAGGGCCCATGATGATACTGAACTAGAGCTGCCCCAAGCTATGGCACAAGAGAGTGTGGTACCCAATCCCCAAATTAACCATGAACCATTAATTGATCACCTTCACCTCATGCCACATTCTACTCAAATTGAACAAACTCTCTGTACTGAACATTCTACACTTTTTGCTGATCAAGAGACTACAACTATTGAGCTACCAGAGGAAGACCCTTTGATTTTGCAATTAGCTAAAAATCTTGAAGATGACTGGCAAGTCCAAAAAACAAAAAAGAAGAAAATGCCTTTGGAATTAAAGAATCTACTTTCCTCTTCACTTCTTTGGAGGATGCTCGCCCTCTTTCTTCTAGCACTATTATAACTAGGAGAAGAGGAAAATCCACCTCTATTGGTTAATGTATCTAATTTGTTGGAATGTTAGGGGACTTGCACATACTAAATCCCTTAATAGAATCCTTCCTCTCAATAGGATGTATAAACCTTGGATCATTGCTCTACTGGAACCAACGGTCACTAAAAATGTTAACAGATTTTTGAGGAAATTCCCTGGTTTTCAGCTTTTTATAAACACTAACAGTAAAATATGGTTTCTTTGCAGAAAGGAAGTCCTATGCATTGTTCTTAAAGAGGGAGACCAATTTATCCATTTGAAGCTTAACTTCAGTTACTATCATGGTTTTGCTACCTTCATATATGCTGGCTGTACAACAACTGCTAGACTGGATCTTTGGCAATAGTTACAAGAGTTTAGTACCTCTATAAGGGATTTCTGGTTAGTGGGGGGTGATTTCAACTGCCTCTCTTCACCTAGTGAGAAGAAGGGTGGGAGATCTCCTGATATCAATCTAATGAACACATTCAATGACAACATTCAGTCTGCTGGCCTTTTTGATTTGGGGTTTACAGGCCCTAAATTTTCTTAGAGAAGGGGGAAGATTTGGGAGAGGCTTGATAGAGTTTTGGTAAATGATATTTGGTTTAGAGAGTTCCTACATACTTTTATCCAGCACTTGGCTATGAGTGGGTCTGATCATAGACCCTTACTTATTCAAATATCTTCATCCTCTTCTAAAACTAAAGCTAAATTTAGATATCTCAACATGTGGTCAATGCATGGCGATTTTCTTAATCAAGTATCAAAGGCCTGGACTGATGTTCATCATCACATACCAAGTATCAAGCTTTGGCTTTTACATAAAAAAGTCAGCAAACAACTCAAAAATTGAAACTGCGAGGTGGTGGGGAACATTGATAAAAAAGTCCTTGAAGCTGAACAAAATGTTTTGCATTTAGAACAACTCTTATCCTCTGACATGGGGTCTGAAATGGACCTTCAGTTAGCTAATGAACACCTGTTGGATCTGATCAACATGCAAGAGGCTCTCTATGCTCAAAAGGCAAATAAAATCAAGTTTTGTGAGGGTGACAGGAACTCTAAATATTATCATGCTTGCATTAATTATAGGAGGAAAAACAATACAATTCACAAAATCCTTTCTCAGGAGGGTCACTGGATTTCCAATGCTGAGGGAATTGCTAATGATGCTATACATTACTTTCAAAAAATGTTCAGACAAAATTCATCCTCTCACCTAGCCATCAAAGATACACTGTTTGATAAGGAAAGGGAATTCACTAAAAGTCTTTCTCTCACTAACATTCCTGATGAAAAGGAAATTTGGGAAGCTCTAAACTCCATTGACAGCACAAAGGTTGTTGGTCCTGATGGTTTCACTGCTGATTTCAACAAAAAGGCCTGGCTTATTGCGAAGGGTGAGGTTATTGCTACTATCCAAAGTTTCTTCTGGGGGCCTGACCTCCCTAAATACTTTTCCTCTTCTACCATTACACTGGTTCCCAAGGATAAATCTCCTTACAAATAGGAAGATTTCAGACCCATTAGTCTCACTTAAAGTCTTGGTTCAAAGATTACAACCTCACCTAAATAAGCTCATCTGCAGGAATCAGTCAGCATTCATCAGAGATAGAAGTATTGTTGATAATGTGCTTTTGGCCCAAGAATTGGTACTGGACTTGGACAGAATCACTAGAGGAGGCAACTTAAATTTTAAATTGGATATCAAAAAGGCTTATGACACTATCAGCTGGAAGTTCATTGAAAAGGTTCTGATTGCTAGAGGTTTCTCCCCCTCCTTTGTCTCTCTAATCAACAGATGGCTGACCAATAACTTCCATTCTATCTTCATCAATGGATCCTCTCATGGGTTTTTTAGTGCTTCTAGAGGTATAAAACAAGGTAACCCCCTTTCCCCTACTATTTTATCTTAGCTTTTGACTACTCATCCAGAAGTTTGAATGAGTTGGCATCCAGGAAACCCCATTCTCTTTATAGCCACAAATCTTCCACCTTAATTAATCACTTGGCCTTTACTGATGACATCATTATCTTTTCAAAAGCTTCCAAAGCTGCTGTTAAATTATTCATGCAGAATCTGGAGACCTTTCAGGATGTTTCTGGAATGAAATTAAATAAACAGAAGTGCATCTCCATTTTCAGTAAGCAACGCAAAAATGACTTAAAGTCTTGGGTTACTAATTTCACTGAGTTCAAAAATAGCCACCTTCCTATGAAATATATGGGGGCATTTCTTATCAAAGAAAGAGCTAAGAATATTCAATTTGATCACATAATTGGTAAGGTGCAAAGTAAATTGCAAGCATGGGAGAATTCCTTTTTATCCAATGGGGGTAGGATCACACTCCTCAAAAGTGTTCTATCTGCTTTACCATCCTATTTTCTGTAAATGAACATTTTGAAAAAGTCTTCTCAGAGATTGTTAGAAGGGATCTTCAATAGATTCCTATGGGCTGGCCATAGGAAGCAAAAACACTGGACTTCTTGGGCTAAGGTGTGTAAACCCTTTGAGGAGGGTGGGTTAGGCTTCAATCTATGGGAGATATCCATGAGGACGAGAGTGAAGAAGATGTTTGAACTTAATCTATGCACGAAACATTTTATTTAGCACTGCTTGCTTTAGTTGTTTGAAGTTTTGGATTGTATTTACTTTTATTATTGAACTATATTGATGTTTGTGTTTGGAATTTTGATATTTAGATTTTAGTGTTAGGATGTTTTGGTTTGCTTTAAACACTAAATTAGATGTTTGTTGGCTTGATAAATGTTAGTTTGTAATAGCGCAAATTTTATATATAAAAGTGAGTTTTATGTTGTTTGCGAAAGATGGATGTTAGAGTAATGTTAAATTAGCTTATAAGGGTTCATTTGAGTTAACTAGAGGTAGATGTAAAGCGTTATGGAGACAATTTTTATTAAAAATGAAATCTAGAAAAATTAAGGCATTGGCACATGATGCGTTGAATTACAGAGAGCTGACGAATGATACGCCAAATTCCCGAAAACGTCAGATTGCATAAAAAACCGCAAAATCGCACCGTAAACTCCATTTTTACTGCTTGGGTCATCTCTGATCTTGAAACTGCATATATGCAACAGTATAACAATAATTTTGATTATATTTTTCACTTATATTTCATTATTTCGCAACAAAACCAAAAACATGATCTTGAAGAAAAATAAGAATTTAACTTTTAATATATATATATATATATATTATAAAAGGAGCATTATACGGCTCCCTACATGTTGAATATCAAAAGTGTTACAAGGTTACTAAAGGAGGGGNGACAAAGGGAGGGAGCCCAATACTCAAAAGTTTCCAAAAAAAGTTACAAATGAAAGAAAAAACAAAAGTAGCAAACAAAAAAGCACTAAATCTCTTTAGGTGGCCTTGGTTTGACTCTGAGGTGGGGGATCTTCAGCTTGTCACCGTGAAGNCTACGCACGTATACATATAATTATCAAGTAATATAGGACTTTTTGATTAAGACCTGAATGTTGAACCCACAGGAAAGATATGCAATATACACTTTTTTGGAAAACTTTCTATTTTTAAAAAGATAATTACTTAAACTAAAGACGTTTTCACAGTAAAGAAAGTTTAAATATTTTTGTTAATTTTAATATTTTGACAAAAATAGAACAAACTTAAAAAGATAANCAAAAGTAGCAAACAAAAAAGGACTAAATCTCTTTAAGTAACCTTGGTTTGACTCTGAGGTGGGGGATCTTTAGCTTGTCACCGTGAAGTAGGAGGGCAAGGGGGGTAGGAGGTGTTGTATCAACACAAATAGAGTTGGCAAAGGTTCCTTGTCTGGCAAGCCAGTTGGCTGGTTGGTTACCCTCTCTGTAGATGAAGGACATATGGATTGTGAGACTTTTGTAGAGATTACCAATTTTTTTCTTACAATTCATATGGTGCCATGAGGATGTTCTCAAACTCAAAGGTTTAAGAGGACCCTCTAGATGTTATCTTTGTCTGAAAAGTGAGGAGAACATTCACCNAAATCAGTAATAAGTATAAGAACTCTGTTGTGGAAGTATGCATATTGTGTTGTGCCAAATAGGAGCAATAATATTTTTTTACACTTACTAGAGATGCTATAAAGAACATTAACTAATTTAAAGTTTGAATAGTTCTGAAGAGCGGCTAGGCAAGGAATATACTAGCTCTCACTCTAGAGTTCCCTTGATTCCCTCCACCTCGGGTCTAACATCTCGTATCAAAACCTAAACTAATAAACCAAGTCGGGGGCTTTAACCTGTCCCTTTAAAGTCCTTTAACTCTACACCCTTCAATGAATATTTCCCTATTTATTTGCACCCAATCATATGAACTACATGAATTCACAAAACATCTTGTGATTCTTTACAATTGTTGACTGAGATAAAACCGGCCCAGTTCTCACATGTTCTCACAATAAATTTTAACAACTCGATTGGCCAAATCAAGAAGTAAATGAAGTAGATGGATTTAAATCATCACATCTTCTTCCAACATTAGAGATCAATACTCTCCACAACTTTCATCCAACACTTAATTACTTATCATTTTAAGAAGAAAGACTCAGAATCCATGGACAAAACAAAACCACACTTCAATTTAAAAGTAGAAATCATTGCCAAACCAACAACAAGTCTCAATTAAAACCAAAAGTAGTCTAAAACAAAAGATAAGAAATTACCTCAAGTCCTCTGCCAAACTCTTGAAGTTCCTTTGAATCTTTTCTCTTTTGCAACACTCTCAATATAAAACTAAAATAAAAATGATAAATATGTGGTGCCTGAAAATCTCTCTAACTAACTCCCCAATTTTCAAACTTTCGAAACTTTCTCAGTACTTTCAAGACCCCTTTCGAAGTTCAATCTTCTTTCTTTTACAATTCTCCAAAATGTGTCATGGTATCTCTTTAAAATATGTCCTGATTCGATGTATTTCCCCAAGAGATGCATCCTTTCGCAATAATTTTTGTCCACGGTGGTTGCAACCACCTATTAAGCCAATAGGTGCCTAAAAAATCTCTTCGAAATTCACAAACCAAATTTACTCATCCAATAACTGGCACTGACACTTAAGCATGGGGTCTCTGGCACTTAGGTACGGCCTTTTCTGTTTAACCGGCACTTAAGCGCCGGATCTGGCGCTTAGGCGCCAAAACACTTTTGCACTTTTTTCACCTATTTGCTCAAAATTCGATCCTTTTTCACTCCTTTGGGCATTTTTCACCTTTTTACCTGTACCTGAAAGAAAACACAAAAATGTCTTCCATTAAAGCGCAATATCTCAAAAATAGATTTAAAAATGTGTCTAAAAACACTATATATTTTAGGCGTATCAAAATCCCCCAAACTTAAAATCTTATTTGTCCTCAATCGATGCTTCAATCTTTAAAAACTAAATATGTATGATATTTATATGAGTTTTTTTAAGAGTTACTAAAATTTAGATTTAGAAATATAGTAGTCCAATTTAGAAAAAATACTTAGTAAAAGAGATCAACTGAAAGTTTAGAAATTTTTAATGTGAAGAAAGAAGAAAATATGAGTTCCTATCTAATTCAAAAATATTGTAAGTCTTCCAAATTTAGAATTTAGTTCTTTTATTACCTCCACTTAAAAACTTTTATTAAGAAAAATTTTACTTACTATATTATATCTATAAGCTTAAGATTTTCTCAAGTCTTATACTTTATAAAAAATCAAATGTAGAACCAATTTTTGATTAGGCACGAATCTTCAAGCTTCTCCTCCTTCACTTTTTCTTCTTCTTCTTCTTTTTCTTTTTCTTTTTTTTTTCTTTTTTTTAGGCAAGGATTACTATATCTGAATAGACCTTTAATAATTTTTAATTCTACTTTTCCTTTTCTAAAGTAAAGTTTTGATACAAAAATTTTACTTATAAATATAATAATAGCTTTGAAAATTATTTTTAATAAAAGAAATTTAAGTATTAAAAAATAAAAGTCTAAATTTCCAAAATTTTCAAACGTACAATTTTTCTTACTAAAGATAGTTACTTATATTAATCATTTTCTACACTAAAAACTTTTAACTTTAAGTTTTCTTCTTTACTCAAAATTTCAACTAAATTCACTTACTCATTTCTAAAATCAAATTTTACTTCCCTAATATAACTTCATATACATGATCAATTTTTACTTTCAAATCAAATTCACTGTAATTCATTTGAGAACAAATAAAATTAAATTTTTGAAAATATTTTTCATCACCCCCAAACTTAAATTTTTAACATATTAAATAGTTTAACATCCAATATATATAAGCAGGAATGAAAATTAAAATAGCTGCTAACAGGAATTTTTATACTCTAATGATACAAGTATAAAACTAAAAACAGGAGTAAAATTAATTTTGATCCAATTTTCTAATATTTTCATTTCAATTCGACATGTAGAGATTCAATAGACCTCTAAACAGTGGGTATAAACATAAAAACAAACTAACACACTAACTTGACTTCACAATCTTAACACAAAAACAAACTCACAAACATGATAAAAGAAAAATACAGGGTAGTTGTTTCTAAAATTTAATATTTAAGACCCAAGTTAGCAAGATTTTCATCTTGTAAAAAGACATAGAATTAAGTTAAGTTCTAAACTAACTAAATAACAAAACTCACAACAGTTACTCCCCTAGAATTTTAAAACAAGCTACTAACAATCACAAACATCGCAATAACAATAAAATACAAAACTCCAAAACACAATACATAGTACATATCATCAGAAAGATGAAAATGCAGCAGTACCACACCATAAAAATAAATAACACATTACAAATCTCAAGTGCAAAGCATATAATCTAACACATATTAAAAACATAAAAATCTCTCTATTCTACTCCTCATCTTCTGAAACACCGCTATACCACTTTTTTGCAGGCTCATAATTAAGATATCAAGGATATTGACAAAATTTCACTCCTGGGTCACCCCTATTAGGTTCTCCAGAGATGAGTGGAATTTCTCTTCATAATCACTCTTTATCCTACTATACCTATCAGTATGCTCTGTAAAACGCTCTAACTTCTGAACTTTATAAGCTGTAAAATGAATATGATCCATCATCCTTTGCAATAATTAATCTTGGGTCTCAGTAGAGTCACCTCCAGATGTAGAACCACATGAGGTAGATGGCCTAGATGTAGAAGCAGCAGAGGTAGAAGCAGCAGACGTCTCCATTCCATGACTCCTAAAAAATCCTCCTCTCTAGCCAAAAATAGAACGCTCAAAATAAGTCCATATTCACCTTAGTGATGGGCTTTAGAGGTAACAACACTTCCTCCCAGCTATCATATTTAACTCCAGCCTACCCACACAAAGAAAAAATCAACGAAGTAAATCCTAGACCTACTGTAGTAACGATAGTGGCAGAACTGATGATAGTTAGATAAATCAAAGCTCCTATGCTGATGAGCTTTCCTTCCTAAATAAAATAATTTAACGTCACTCTCTCTCTGGTCACTTCATTAAGATGATTTGTTGCTAGCAGACGAGCAGAAATAAAGTAGTGTCAAGCCTTTGAAGGTGCACATAACTTTGAAGTTGGAAAGTTGACTCTCCTCACATTAGTGATCTTCTAAAGTCCTCTTCCAGCAGTCAAGTAAGAAATAATCTCGTCTAACTCCACTTCAGTCGGACTATAATTTTCATAAAAACATAATGTATCAAGCGGCAGATGATAAAACAAGTTGATTACCTCCGGTGAAAAGGTTCCAACTTTCCTCGAACCATGACTCTATTGTCTTCAGCCTCAGGGAGGTTTGCATAGAACTCCCTAACAACATAAATAACTGCCACAATAGGAAACAGCAGAATCGTTCCCACTGTTGGCAAACGATCAAATACTCTACGTCTCCACCTGTATTCCTAAAATACCGCTCCTGGATCAATTTTTGTGATTGCAACACATCACTATACTGATCCTGAGCCTTCTAACTAACAAATTTAATCGAATCAAAAGGGCTCTTTCCTTTGCTCCTCTTCTTTCTTGGTGACATTCTATAAATTTTGTAAATTCCAAAAATAACTTCAAAAAATAAGTCTAAATTACTAAACTAAACTTCCAAAGTATAAACTACACTTCCCATGCAATATCCATTGATCTTTTTCACATTTTTCACCATGAATAGTGAATTTTTGAATTTCTCCAAATGTGCTCAAAATACATACTGAAAATCCAAAACTTTTGCATAGAAGTAAAGTTCTTACCTTAAAGAACTTGGATCTAGCAAATTTCACTTGATTCCACCAAGAAATCTTCACTTAAGATGTGCCCTAGACCTCAAAAATTGTGAACTCAGGAGGTTGAAGGTGATGGTGGCATTAAAAATGGTGATTTTCGGGCTGAAATTTCACTTTTAACCTTTCATGAACCGGTTTTCATGAACCGGTGCTTAAGCGCTGGTAAATGGAGCTTAGGTGCTGCCTCTCTGGTTGGCTAGCGCTTAAGCGCAAGTTGTGGCGCTTAGGCGCCAGTGCATGATTTTTAAAATTTTCAAATTAAAGTAAAATGAACTATTTGCTTAAGTAAACCACCCCTAAATGGTCTCATAACACTTAAATGACTATTTTCAACTTCTTATAACTCCCCTCTCTCTCAAAATTCTCCGTAATAACTATTTCAATTTGAGGCTAAAAATAACACAAATTTTCATACAAAAAAAAAACTTATATTAATTCACAAACAAGTACAAAAACCTTTAAACACTTAATTCTCACTCTAAATAGTCTTGGTTGAGAAAATTTTTCTAAATACTAATACACAACAATCATTTCACAATTAAATAGATATAATAAGTCATAAAAACTAAAAACAAGACTTAAACACTAAACCACTCAAAAAAAATAATTCATAACACACAAATTCTATCACCAAACTTAATTCAATTCTTCATTTGAAGGAACAAATTCTTGTCTTTCATTAGTCTCTCCAGGAATATAGAGTTGATAAAATAAATGGTGGTGACTTGCTCTGATACTGTCTTCTTTAATCTACTTCTGCTTTATGAACATCGCCTTATTCGCTTCCTCTATATAACTTGTGTTGCTAAATTGCATCTTCAATTGCCATCCAATATGCTTTAGATGTGCATGCAACTCAAGTACCTTGATCTCCAATAAAGTCATAGTATTCTCAATTTTGTTGATTTTCTCTCATATCCCTTCAATGTTAACAGCTAAGAAACAGTTATACATCTCTTGTGCACTTTGACTAATGAACCTCTTCCTCATGGCTTCTTCCTTATTCTTGAAATCCATCTCCCATGAAGACATTTTCTCTAAATCTCACTTTCTCTTAACCTTTTAGGGCTAGAAATGATATGGTGTGAAAGTCCTTCACCAAACACTTCTATTTATAGGCCTAAATCCTTCCAATAACACCTAGACACATTTAGAAACTTCCTTGCCACGTTTTTACAAACTAATTGGCGATTAAAATTTTTAGAATATTAATTTCACACATGTTTTTAAACTGACGTGCTTAAGCACTGGATCTGGCACTTAAGCGCCAGTGCACATTTTTGCACTAGTGAACTTAACATCCAAATTCACTTTATAACATTTCTTGGTCACTAAATAAAGTCTTAAAATCTTTACAAACACATAATAGTATCAAAAATACTACCCTAATTTTCTTAATCACACACAAAACAACAATAAAAAAAACAATCTGATAACTATGGGTTGCCTCCCACAAAGCGCTTGGTTTTAAGTCGTCAGCCCAATGTAACCAGTGCTTGTTCTGGTTGCTCCAACATCATTAAAAATTAAGTTTATGCCAATCCCCTATAAAATAAGGTTTCAGTCTATGTTCATTAACTTTAAATATTTTCTCATACTTAGAATCTTTAATATCCACAGCTCCATAAGGCTAAACTTTTATCACGACAAATGGGCCCATCCACCTGTACTTAAGTTTGCTTGGAAATAATCTTAACCTTGCATTATATAGCAAAACTTATTGCCCTGCTTGAAAATTTTTAGTAAGAATCCTTTGATCATGCTTCATCTTCATCTTTTTTGTATAAATATTGGCACTCTAATAAGATTCATTCCATATCTCTTCAAGCTCATTTAATTGCAATAATCTTTTCTCACCAACATATTTCAAATTATAATTGAACTCTTTAATCACCCAATATGCTTTATGCTCAAGTTCAACTGGTATAAGCTTTCCCAAATATTAGCCTATCAATATGCCTTATGCTCAAGTTCAACTAGTAAGTGACAAGCTTTTCCAAATATTAGCCTATAATGAAGAACATTCTTATAGGAGTTCTGTATGCAGTCCTATAAGCCCACAAAGCATAGTCAAGTTTGGCTGACCAATAGATTGTTATAGGAGTTCTGTATGCAATCTTATAGGACCACAAAGCATCGTAAAGTTTGACTGACCAATCCATTTTTGTTGGATTCACAGATTTTTTCATAATTCTTTTAATTTTCTGATTGGATAATTCAGCCAAACCACTTGTCTGAGGATGATAAGCAGTAGCAATCCTATGACTTATATGATATTTCCTTAATAACGTATCTATTACGACATTTCTGAAATGACTTCCCCCATCAGTAATGACAACTCTTGACATCCCAAATCTACAAAATATGTTTGTTCTTAAAAACTTTGCAACACTTTGAGCATCACATCAAGTTAAAGCAACAGCTTCTATCCATTTGGATACATAGTTTAATACTAATAAAATATATAAATTTCTGAAAGATGGTATAAATGGTCTCATGAAATCTAATCCTCGAACATCAAATATTCAAATTCTAGCATATAATTGAAGGGCATCTCTTTTCTTCTAGAAATATTGCCTACTCGTTGACATTTATCACAAGTTTTGATGTGACCATTAACATCTCTAAAAATTATAGACCAATAGAATCTAGATTATAAAATTTTGTATGTTGCTTTATCAACACCAAAATATCCCCCAAAATCAGAATATTGACATTTTTGGATAGTTTCATAAGTTCCTTCTAATTGTACACATCTTTGAATAATTAGATCCTTTTCTTGTTTATATAAAAATGGGTCATCCCAAAAATAAGTTTTAGCTTCATAAATAAATTTTCTCTTTTGTTGGTATGTCATACCATAGGGTATAATATCGCTGACAATATTCACAACGTCGGCATACCACGGAACACACCACTCATTAGTAGTGAACAATTTTTCATTTAGAAATTTTTCATTAATTTCTTTTTCAAAACAGAGTGGTTTTTCTAACTCAAGTGTGGACAAATGATCAGCAATTTGATTTTCAGTCCCCTTTTGATCTACTATTTCAAAATCAAATTCTTGTAAATGAAGAATCCATCTTATAAGTCTAGGTTTAGCATCATTCTTTTCATTAAGTACTTAATAGCAGAATGATCTGTNGCCTATAAATACCCCTATTACTCAGTGAACATTGATGTCTCAATTATCCCTAAGAAAGGGGGAATTACCATTTATCATTTAATTTGAAAATTATTCGAGTGAAGACCCTTAAAGGGGCAAGTTAGTGTAATTTGAACACTTAGCCAAATTTTAATCCTGATTGGGCTTAGTGATGTTTCAAGGATGTTTGATATAATTATGTTTGTTTCTCTAATCCTCATTTAGTCAATTTTTTTTTTTGATTTAACCTAAGTCACCACTAAGCCCTTTAAGACCTAGGTGAGTATCTTAATAGAGGGTTAAGTTTTAAGTGGTCCTGATTCATGATTTGGATTTTATTTAAAAATCAAGATAGGGGTATTGAATTGATTAATTATTGACTTCAAAAGTCATACCCCTAAGCCTAGGATCATTTCATTTTAATAAACTTCCAAATTTTAGTAATTTAGAAATCTATTAATCTTAATTAAGAAAGTGCAATTGGTTTCTACCAATTAAACCCTCTATGTTTCAAACATCAAGTGAATTGATTAATAGTAGAGGTTACCCATTCCCCTCCTTGAACTAAGCCTAAATGTTAATTAAGGCAAAATTTCCAAAACTACACATTTGCCCCTAAGGCTCTAACACTTCATACTTTGTCAAATTTAATTCAAATGACTTTGAAATTTTTATCCTACATCATTCATAGGTCAATTGAGACATCAGAGTAGAAAATGTGATTTTTCAAAATTTAATTTAATTTATAAAATTATTTTGGTGCAAAATAGGATTTTTAAAAAAAAATTCCTAACTTGACCAAGGTAAATTATAATCCCTTGAAATTTTTACTGTTGGTATACTTAGACCAGAGAAGCCTTTGAATCAAATTTAATAATTTTTTAAATTCTCTGTGATTTATTAGAATTATTTTAAGTTCTGGGTTATTTAATAAAAATAAAATATTTTAGGTGGTGAAAATTAAGTTTTATATTTTTGAAAAATCTCCCTAAGGTCAAAGAACTCAGAGGAGCAAATTGTATATTTTTCTGATTTTTTCTAGATTTATTGAGATTATTTTAGTGAAAACTCATTTTTAGCCTTTTAAAAATCATATTTATGCTTTGAAATTCAATATCTTTATTTAGAAAATCAGGAAAAATATTCTAATTGTTCCTAAGTGATTAGGAAATAATTTAAAACATTTTCATGAGTTTTATTATTTTTATGATTTTTATGAATTTTTA
>JXCR01144364.1:159958-180054 GCA_002079205.1 Phalaenopsis hybrid cultivar
GTTGTCTTATATTTTGAAATGTTGTGAAGTATATATATATTTTTTTTGAAATTTTGTTTTTGGTTTTGGTTTTGGTTTTGGTTTTGTTTTTAACATGCAAGTATTTTTTATGCAGTAAGTATTGATACAAGCATAAAAGCAGAGCAGTAGAAAAGCAGAAAAGTACAAGAAAGACTATAAAACGCGGTAAACTGTAAAAGTGTACCTGAAGAGTCTTCTATTCCAACATCTGAAACTCAAAATGCATGTCAGAGCATTTATGTATATAGAGTTGGAAAAGTAAAGTTTTGAAAACTTTCCTAACTCTATGTTGTGTATTGGAGGTCCTTAAAGTTTTAAGGATAATATTATTAAGTAAAACATATTAAGTTTAAAAGATCCCTAAGATATTTACCAGATTAAGAGTAGGGAGCAGGTCCATGCAACCTTCTTAATGTCTGGTAAAAGGCCTTGGGTTCATGGTAGGGAGCAGGTCCATGCAACCTTCTTTATGTCTGGTAAAAGACCTTGGGTTCATTTAAACTTAAGGAGCAGGTCCATGCAACCTTCTTAATGTCTGGTAAAAAGCCTTGGGTTCATTTAAACTTTAGAGAGCAGGTCCATGCAACCTTCTTTATGTCTGGTAAAAGACCTTGGGTTCATTTAAATTTTATGAGCAGGTCCATGCAACCTTCTTAATGTCTGGTAAAAGGCTTGGGTTCCATTTAAACTTTATTATATTACTTAATAATTTATCCTGAATATCCTGATGCTCAGTGAATATTGATGTCTTGATTATCCGAGTAGGTCCATGCAACCTTCTTAATATCTGGTAAAAGCCTAGAATCCATTTAAACTTTATTATGTCGCTTAATAATTCATCCTGAATATCCTGATACTCAGTGAACATTGATGTCTTGATTATTCCCGCCTTAATAATTCATCCTAAATATTCTGATGCTCAGTGAATATTGATGTCTTAATTATTCCCAAGAATAAGGTAAATGTCAAAATTATGTGGGTGAAGACCCTTTAGAGGACAAATTAATGTTATTAAAAACACTTAGCCAAATTTTTAGTCCTAATTGGACTTGTGGTGTTTTAAATGAGTTTGATTATGTTGATTTTTCTAATTCTCTTTTAAAAAGTGGATTTCAACTTAAGTTCACCACAAAGTCTTTAAAACCTAAGTGAGTGTATTAAACATGTGTATTGATTTTGAAAAGATTTAAAACTTTAAGTGATCATTATCAAGATCATTTAAACATCATTTTGATTATCAAATAAGGGTGTGANGCTAGGTTAGGCATGTCAATTGGCCCAATTAAACATGTCATTTTGTGTAAGAGACCATGAGGAACAACTTTCATGAAGGGTGAAAGTCATTTTGAGGTCAATTGGTAGAGTAGAGGATCATGAGGAACAACTTTCATGAAGGGTGAAAGTCATTTTGAGGTCAATTGGTTATGTAGGAGATCATAAGGAACAACTTTCATGAAGGGTGAAAGTCATTTTGAGGTCAATTGGTTAAGATCATGAGGAACAACTTTCATGAAGGGTGAAAGTCATTTTGAGGTCAATTGGTTAATCAAGAGATCATGAGGAACAACTTTCATGAAGGGTGAAAGTCATTTTGAGGTCAATTGGTTAATCAATTCATTTTTTTATTTTTGACCCATTTTAAGCATGTTGGGCTAAGTTTGGGTCAAAATTAGGCTAGCCGAGACCATGAAGAACAACTTTCATGAAGGGTGAAAGTCATTTTGAGGTCAATTGGTTAACCAATTTGGTGGATTATTTTGACCCATTTTAAGCGTGTTGGGCTAAGTTTGGGTCAAACTTGGGCTAGCCATGGGCTATATTTTTGACCCATTTTAAGCATGTTGGGCTAAGTTTGGGTCAAACTTGGGCTAGCCATGGGCGTTTTGACCCATTTTAAGCATGTTGGGCTAAGTTTGGGTCAAACTTGGGCTAGCCATGGGCTGACCCATTTTAAGCATATTGGGCTAAGTTTGGGTCAAACTTGGGCTAGCCATGGGCTCGACCCATTTTAAGCATGTTGGGCTAAGTTTGGGTCAAACTTGGGCTAGCCATGGGCTAAGTCGATTGTTTTGGTTGGTATAAAACATCATTATGAACAACTTTCATGAAGGATGAAAGTTATTTTGAAGTTGTTGTGGTTGGTGAAGAACATCATTATGAACAACTTTCATGAAGGATGAAAGTTGTTTTAACTATTGTGTTTGGTGTAAAACATCATGATGAACAACTTTCATAAAGGATGAAAATTGTTTTGAAGTATGGTTGGTGAATAAAATCATTATGAACAATTTTCATGAAAGATGAAAGTTGTTTTGAAGTTTTTGGTTGATGTAAAACATAATAATGAACAATTTTCATGAAGGAAGAAAATTGTTTTGAAGTGGATTTGGTAATCAATTTGAATGGGTTTTGATGGGTTTGAGTTTAGACCTAAGTTAAGCATGTAGGGCTAAACTTGGGTCAAACTTGGGCTAGCTTTGGGCTAAGCTCAAATTGATTGTTGTGTTTGGTCACAAATGACCTTATAAAGGATTTTTAACAAAAATTGGATGCCAATTTGAGAACTAAGGCATTTAATTGTTGAAATTTGGGGTGTTAGCCAATATTGGGGCTAATTTGGGAGTTTTATCAAAGATGGTCAAATTGACCAAATTGGACCATGGTGTAGTTGGACAAAATGAAATGGGTTTTGTCAAAAATGGTCAAATTGACCAAATTGGACCATGGTGTAGTTGGACAAAATGAAATTAAAATATTTTGGATTTATTGGGATTTTTTAGGAATATTTGGAATTTTTGGATTTTTGGGTCATGGAGGGGTCTCTTGGTAATTTGGCCATTTTTGGAATTTTTTGTCAATTTTGGAAAATTTGGATGTATTCAAGGTGTTCGAACTGTGTTTTGATAAGTTTTAGGTATTTTGGCAGAATTTAGGAATTTTAGCCAAATTTGGGTCCCATGGGCAATTAAGTAATTTGGAGGTGCCTAGGGGCAAAAGGCCAAGTTGGGCATTTCAAATGCAATTTGGGTAAAGAACCGATTTTGAATGAGTCATGGACCAATGAAATCTCCATTTTGGGTCCCCAGAGTATTGTGAGGGTTTTGTGAGGGTATTGTGCTGAAGACCAATGTATTGTGAAGATATGGTGTACCCTAGTTGCAAGTCAACACCCAGGGTCAATCCTAAGGCCAAGTGGCCTTATAGGAACTCTTCTTGAGCTTCCCCCATAATGATCTTACCTATCAAATATGTGGAACTTCAAGTTGAGTAAAGAGAAGAGTTTTTAGTTTCTAATGGTGAGGGTACCCTTTCGAGTTTTCTAAGACTAGTCTATAGGAAAATCCTATGGCTAGACCTAGGCTACTAAAGAAATTTCTAGACCTCAACCAAAAGTGAGGTCAACAATTCACTTCAATCATGGAAATTGGTTGAGAAAAATTCATTCCAAATTGGTCTAACTTCCTTGAAATTGTAAAACTTAATTTTCTAACATGGTAAATGCATCAGTTTCATGAATATTGGCTACTTTCTTAGGATTTACCCGGATTTGCTAACATGGTAAATGCATCAGTTTCATGAATATTGGCTACTTTCTTAGGATTTACCCTCTCAGAAGGCCATTGAAAACTATTAGTAGACATTTCTTCAACTAAAGCGTAAGTGTCATGAAATGGTTTTGACATCAATGAACCACCGGCAGCGGCATCGATAATTGATCTAAGAGAATAAACAAATCCATTATAAAAAGTTTGAATTTTTAACCAATATAGGATAGCATGGCTTGGACACTTTTTTAAGATTTCATTAAATCTTTCCCATGCTTCATAAATATATTCCCCTTCAAACTGATTAAACGATGTAATATCATTTCTAAGCTTCACAGTTGTTTATGATGAAAAATATTTAGCAAGGAATTTTTGTGTTAAATCACCCCATATTCTGAAACATCCAGGTGCTAAATAATTCAACCAAATTTTAGTTTTATCCCTCAGTGTAAAAGGAAATAACCTAAGTCTTATGGCATCATCTAATACACCATCTTATTTTGATGTAGGACATAATTCTAGAAAATTGGCAAGTGTTGACCTCACTTTTGGTTAAGGCTTAGTTTTTCCTCTTTAGTAGTCAAAGATCTAGCCATAGGACTTTCCTATTGACTATTCTTATAAAACTAGACAAGGAACCCTCACCCTTAAAAAATTTAAACTTTTCTCTACTCAACTTGAAGTTCCCCATATTGGTGCTAACCTCTAGCACTTAGTAGGTGAGGTCATTATAGGGGAACTTAAGATGAGCCACCCTTAGGATTGCTTGACCTTAGGGTGTTGGTCTAGGGCTAAGGCACTCACTTGCACTCACAATCAGTCACTATCCTAAACTTAAACTTCTAGGCTTTGATCCCGTGATACTTTTGGGAGACTCATGTAGGTGGTCTCCTAAACCCATTACCATTAGGCTAGGGTTTGGCTAAGATCACTACATAGAGGAACCAAAATGGGGTTTCCATTGGTCCATGGCTTATTGATGGTGGTTGGTACCTCAACTCTACCAAGATAGCCAACGGGTTTCCATTGGTCCATGGCTTATTGATGGTGGTTGGCACTCCAACTCTACCAAGATACCCAACCTAGCCTTTTGCCCCCTAAATTCCCCCAAATTACCTAGGTACCTTTGTGACTCCAGATTTGGCCAAAATTTTCAAATATAGCCAAAACACCCAAATTGACTCAAAAATCATTTCAAACACCTTGAAAACACCCAAACTGCCCAAAATCACCACAATTGGCCAAATTACCAAAATACCCCTCCTTAACTTAAAATTTCAAAAATTTAAAAAAATCCTAAAAATTCCCAAAAGCTCCCAAATATATCCAACTTCTTTTTTCTCAACAATCACATGACCCAATTTGGCCAATTTAGCCATCTTTGATTAAAACCCCCAAATTACCGTTTAAAGGCCCATATTGTTTCCCAAATCACTCCAAATGTCCATCAATTTGATCCCAATCTCCCAAAATTTCAATCCCAAACTCAAATTCACCTTCAATATGAGAAAAACAAACCAAATCCAAGCTTAATTGACCCATTCTTTGAGCCCAATTTTAATTTAGATCAAAACCCCAATTTTGGCCCCATGACTTGGTTCCACCAAATTGAACCCATGACCTACTCCATTTGCCACAATTTATGTTGAAAAACCTTCATAACATCCCCATATATGAAACTTAACCTTCCATTGGCCTTGGTGAAACCTCAAATTTATTTTATTTCAACCTAAGTCCAAAAGCCCCAAATTTACCCCAAATTGGCCATGTCTCAAAATCTCACCAAATTGATGGCCTTAGCCCCAAAATTTCCACTCTATCCCTTCATGAAAAGTAATCAAAACACCTCCCTTGATCATTTGAATCATTCAATTTGGACTTAACCCAAGCCTAGCCAAACATAGACCCATGTTTAACCCAACATGCCCAAATTGGCCAAATTCCAAAAATCCATCAAATTGACCTACCAATTGAACTCAAAATCACTTCAACCCTTCACCAAAAATCTTCATAACAATAATCTACACAATTTTGATCAATCAATTGGGTCAATTGACTTGGTTAACCTAGACCAAACCCAAATTTTGATCACTTGAACCCACATTGAACCTATGCATTAAAGATGGCCTAACTACCCAAAAGTCATCAAATTAACTCCACCTCAGCCATGGATTAGACCCTAAGACTTAGCCAAAACCCATCTAACCACCTAAACTAAGCCATGGACCAAAGATCCCCTAAATTGAGGGATTTTATTTCCAAAAATGAGCATGCTTAAGATACCCTTACCAAAACCTAACCTCATTGCATTAAGTTACTTTGACAGATTCCCCGGGATGCCCTGAGCACCTAGCCACCTCCCCCTGCCATGGCTGGTCGGCCGAGTCACCGGACAAGCTCAAAATTGAGAGCCAACCCCATGGAACTTCGCCCAAATCAAACCTAGAGGCCAGCTCAGCCAAACCAAATTGTAGAGCTCCTCTGCCCTCCACCTACGCACCACAATGCTCCAAAATGTTTGCCCTGAGAGCCACCCCATGGACATTTTTTATAAAAACTCACCTCCACGGCCATGAAAGGTGTGCTAAAATTTTCTCAAAGAGAGCTTCCCAAATCACTCACAAAACTTCTTTGAGACCTCCACAGCCAATTCCAATCACTCTGTTGCCTTGATTCCCCCTGTGTAACTCTAATTTTGAGCTTAAAAATTAGGGCAGAAACAGAACATCCCTAAAAACTCTACCAAACTTCAATTTCTTGTGCCCACACCTTTACAACTGTAAGAGAAGACAAATCCCCATCAAATTACCCTCTGAAATAGCCTCTACAATAGCTCTAGACCAACACCCAAAATCTATCTTGATCAAAATCATACTTAGGCTTTATACCAACACAAGAGGCTCAATCCCTAGCCTCCTTGGATCCCAACGATCGTTCCAAGACCCTCTGATTAAAGCTTCACTTCTCTTAGCCAATGTATAAAACTGCTCTTACTCCCAAGCCTATTTGAACTTATTATTTGTTTTGAGTTGATTTCATGGCATCATAACCATATGAATATGTTCTACTAGTCTAGACGAGCATTTTAAAAAAAATCACTTAATTGGGTTATGAAATGAGAGAGATCTTAAGGCTAGAAGATGGACGATTCTTGGGCTAGCTATCGGGGACGATGATGGGAGCCATCCGATCGCATGTGTATTCGATGGACGGTCGAGATCAAGCCAGACAGCGCTTCGGCACATAAGTCGTGGGCTGAGTCAGCGTTGAGGTGGACGGCGGCGTCAAATGGGAGCATGCCACGTGGAGCTTCGGAGCTGTCGTAGGTTGAGGTAGTGAAGCGCGTTTAAATGTATAAATAGGGATTTAATTAATTCAAAAAAATAACCCCTAGCTTTAAAAATTCATATCTTGGTGTAGAAAAATCAAAAAAATAAAATTAAATTACCCTCTTCCTCAGTGAACAAAGGAGAACAATGTGGAAATAATTTTAGGTCCATGTGATGCATATTTTATATTTAATTAATTTAATACTGATTTTAATCTTTTGATTCTACATGCATATAGGCCTTTCAAAAAATCAGGGGTTGTTGCCTCTGTCTTAAGGAACATCCCCTGAATTTTCCAACGTCAGAGGAGGTCCATAGACAGAGAATCACATTTTTCAATTTTATGTGAATTATTTGCTTAAAGTACTCATGAAAATTAGCATGTTGCTTAGAAAAATCTAAGAAAATTTGGAAGGTTTACTATGACTAGAGAACCCTTAGGAAAATTTCCCATAAGCCAAGTCATTCAAAATACACTTGATCTTCACAAACCCTAAATCACTAAGATAATTAATTTTGAAAAATATAAACAATAAAATGACTTTATTTTTAATCTCCACTATTTCTTAGGAACTAGAGAACTCACCATAAGAATTTCAAAGCATTTTGAGCTAATTTGGTAACTTAAGTTAATTTTTAAAGATAAATATCATTTTAGCACTTAAATGAATTTAAAAAAAATCAAAATATAACTAAAATTTTTATAAAACTTATTTTCTGAGTTCTTCATGATCAAGGGTGTTTTCTAAAAATAAAATGGAGTTTAAAATAAAAGCTTGATTTTTAACCTATTTTAAATATTTAAATAATTAAAAATCCATAAAAATCACAAAAATAATAATTCATGTGAAAGAGGTTCTAAAATACTTCCTAAGAACTTATGAACAAATAAAATATTTTTCCTGATTTTCTAAATAAAGAAACTGAATTTCAAAGCTTAAAAATAATTTTAAAAGGCTAAAATGGGTTTTCACTCAGAATAATTCTAATAAATCAAATAAAACTCAAAAAAATATAAAATTTTCTTCTATGAGTTTTCTAACCTTAGGAAGAGTTTTTAAAAATATAAAACTTAATTTTCTTCATTAAAAAAATTTATAATTAATAAATACCCTAGAAATTAAAATATTTCTTAAAGTTCAAATAAAATTCAAACAATTATGAAATTTGGTCAAAGGCTTCTATGGTCTAGGTCTACCTTCAGTAATAATTTTAAGGGATTAAAATTTACCTTGATCAAGTTAAGAATTTTCTTTGGAAAATCATATTTTTTGCATGAAAATAATTATATAAATTAAATTGAACATTCCAAAAATCACATTTTCTCCTATTATGTCTTAATTGACCCATGAATGAGGTAGGATAAAAATTTCAAAGTTATTTGAATTGAATTTGATAAATTATGAAGTGTTAGAGCCTTAGGGGCAAATATGTAATTTTGGAAATTTAGCCTTAATTAACATTTTGGCTTAATTTAAAGAGGGAAATGGGCTACCTACGATCTTAATTTGGATGTTTGAAACATAAGGGGTTAATTGGTAGAAACCAACCTCACTTTCTCAATTGAGAAGATAAGGTAATAATTTTGTAAATTATTAAAATTTGGAAGTATATTAGAATAAAATGAACCTAGGGCTTAAGGGTATGACTTTTGAAATCAATAATTAATCAATTTAATACCCCTATTTTGACTTTAAAATAAAATTCAAATCATGAATTATTACCACCTAAAGCTTAATCTTTCAAAGCTAATTAATACACTCACCTAGGTATTAAGGGTATACTAGTGACTTAGGCTAAATAAAGTTTCATTTAAATAACGATTAGAAAATTAAACATTATTTAAAATTAAAACATATTTCAAACACTACAAGCCTAATTATAACCAAAATTTGGTTACGTGCTCCAATAACACTAACTTGCTTCTTTAAGAGTCTTCACCCACATAATTTTCAAAATTAAATTACAGATAATAATTACCTTACTCTTAGGGATAATTGAGACATCAATGTTCATTGATCATTAGGGTGTTTTATAGGAGGGATTATTAAGCAACATAATAAGTTTAAAAGAACTCCGGATTTTCCACCAGGCAGCGAGAGAGTAGCACGGACCTGCTTCTTTCTCTAGATCTGTTGGATACCTCAAAGATCTACTAAATATTTTACTTGGCAACATCATCCTTAATTAAACTCCTAAGGACCCACCAAGATATGACTTAGGGTTAGATAGGTCATCAAAATTTTACTTCCTTGTCTCATATAAACTGCCTTAACATGCCTTTTGAGTTTTAGGTGGTGGAACGAGAAGACTCGTCAGATACGCTTTTACTGTGTTCAGCGTTGTCCTTCTTGTACTTTTATATTGTGCTTTTATACCTGCAAACTTGCATGCTAAACAACGATGTCACCCTGCATGAAAACTAAAACCATCAGGTTAGCCACAAAACTAAAACTAAAACAAAAAACTAAAATCAACCAAAATAAAATTCACCCCCACAACATTCAAAATATAAAACAACTCAAATATTAATCAAAACATAACACAAAACTACAAATTGCAACTAAATTAAAATGTCTCTATTGGATGATCGAGAATTTTTCGGAAGAGGTAACCTACTGTTGCTAACAAGGCTTCCCACGGTCTAAATGAAACTATGGAACTCATTATGTTGAGTTTTGTAAATTCATTTGGACTAAGTGAATCCAATAAAAAATAATGGTGCCGGAATGAGGGAATCGTGGGATCCTAATCGGTGTCTCTCTAATCAACTTTAATATGCCCCCCAAAAAATTTAAGGAACTTCAACCATAGGGCCACCTCATTTAACATCATAACTTGACACACTTGAAAACTCAAACTCGTAATGGCAAGGAGCTTGGAGCTAGCACGGTGGGCAACACGGCCATCTTCAACAGCAAAACCTGTCTTCCCTAGCTAAACTAATCTTCCTTCCTTAGACTTAAACATCAAAGCCATAGGACTTCGAGGTTGCTTGCTTATGCAATGTAATTCCTCATCTTATCTTTAGGCCTTTGTATAGACCTGCTATACAATATAAGCTCTAACTCGTCGTAGGATTCCAAGGTTTTCATTTGTCACGACCTAAATTCTCACATCTTCTAGGCTATTTGTGTGAACGTTTCACACGAATGTAAGCCCTAACTAATAAAATTGGCAGGATAAAACACCTAAATATTTCTCCTCAAAACTGAAGCCAAACATTAGGATAACTTGGGAAGTCACTAGGGTTCTCCTCTGGATCCATGACATCCCCTAGTTCTTCCTCCTTTAGACTCTACAACAAAATGTTTCTGATTTGAACCAATCCCCTTTGCACACTTCTACGTCCAATCTCATTGAAAAGTCCAACCTTTTGAAATTCCGTGAAGATAATATTTCCGAATTTTTATCGAGAGTTTTCTTAGATGACTTTTGTCATTTAAGATGTAATTAACTATAGGGGCTTGCCTTTATAGGAAGCATGTCCAAACCTAGCTTAATATAAACTCTATTTAAATCTTTATATTAAATAGGGGAACTTGTCGGCAAATATAAAGGTTTCGCAGACCAAACGGATGTCATATATTCCATAGTTTACTTGATCGAGCCTCATCCTCAAGTCTTGTGTTTATCCTTGGGGATAAATATAGGATTTGTGGTACAACGTTCTTTCATTTATACTATGAAAATGATGGGGTCAGTTTGATTTTATATTTTTCTAAAATAAAATATATTTGTAAATTAAAACATCCTTCCGAAGCTGGTGACGATATTTTGATTCCGGTGACTGACAGCTTCTTACGGGCAAATCCTCCAAGACAAAATAGCGCCGAAAACTTCTGGCGACTCTGTTGAGGACAAGCTTACTCTCCATGCAAATCAAGAAATATTATGTTCACACATCGGTAATCTGTTCATGTCCCTCTTGGACCAAATTACCCTTCCTCCGTTGGCATATTTTACCCATTTCTGTCTTGGGAAAGTGCGGTTAACTCCTTGGACTTCAGAACTATCTTTTCAACCATCTTTAAATAGAGGGGTTCAGAAGGCCATTAAGGAATTTTTAAATTTTCACGTGGGGTCGGACCCCCAATAGGTGTGTCGGTGGACTAGTTCCACCTGGGCGTTGTCTGCCACTAAATAGGTCCCGCACTAAGTCCTAAAATACTTCACATCTCCCTTCATAATTTGATTTGTTATTCTGCAAATTAAATCAAATCGTGTTGTGCGGCGCGCAATTTAAAATTTTCTTATATTAATTAAATTTTACACTTTTTCTCTAATAAGATTTTAAAATACCCAAAAATTAAGACCTGCCCGGTCTACAGATCAACCTCCACTTTCAGTTCTTGCACGGAAAATTACGAGGTTTCTGGCCATATAGCTAACCCCAAAACTTTCTGTTTTCAAGCCTGATGCAATGGCCTAGCAAACGCTGACCTTTTCCTGCAACCTGCTAATGAGTCATGAAGCCCGTAACCTCGCTCCTACCATCAAATTTGGAGCTGGATTTGAAGATCTCAAAGTCATCCTTGGGAAAGCCCATTTGTAGTAATGAAGATTGTCGTTTTGGAAATACAAGAACCATCTGCAGAATTCAGTCTAAACTGCCTTCAAGTCTTCCCTACCTGTAAGATGTCTAAAACTACTGCCATCGCGACACCCGCCAAACCTGCTAGCCCCGCTGCTGCTAAGGGGAAAGCGGTAATGATTATAAAGGATCTGACTGAGGGATTAACTATCCCACCACCTGTGTTTGAAATCAGATCAAGTTCAAGGACTGTACCTCTGACCCAAACTCAAAAGAGGAACTGTAACAAAAAATTTTGGAGGGCCATTAAAGCCCAGGCTCCCAAGGAGACACCCGTTGAGAAGGAGCCTCATCAAGATGAAGAAGTGTTACCAGAAATTTATCCACTCCTACGAGGGAGTAGATTCCATCCTCTGACGGATACCGATGGATACAAGAGTATCTGGAGAATCGCTGTCGCATTACCGTCACTTCATGGACACGATGAGGAGAGAAAGAAGTTCACTCCTATCACTCAGTTTAGTGCAGTTTTCAGAAGGCTTGCTACCAAAGAAGGATGTTCAGTTAGCGAGTTGCTTAAACGAGTGGGAGATGCAATTTCCCCTCGCATGAAGAAGGAAATTTTTAAGGGCGTCAAATCCACTAAACAGTCCCATAAGACAACTGGAGTGCTACCTAATCGCATCCCCGTTTGGTTCCGTTTAGGGAAGAGAGTTGATACCATAGTAATTACCAATGATCACACTGCCACCAGGACCACAGGTCGTCGACCGGTTAAGTCAAGACCAAGTCTGAAAATCTTACTTGTCACCCATTATGGAGATATTCCTACAATCCCAAAGGCAAAGACAAGATGATTACCTGGCACTATAGCCGGTATACACCATGGGGAGCATACTTTTCCTTAACATCATGATGTTTCTACTAAGATGCTCTGTCCTGAGACATCATCATCGAAAAAGAGAAAGGTATGGGTACCCAAGATTACTGCACCCGCGGGACAAGAAGTGAAACCAGGGTCTGAAATATCTGACATCGTCGCAACAATAGCCAGCGAGATGGAGGAACAAGTAGAGGATGTCCATCAGGGTCCTCCGGATCTTAACGCAATCAAGGAATCAATAATTGAAGAGAAAGTTGAGAAACTCGGATCGAGATTTCCGAGCTAGCTTGAGAACATTGAGTTTTCGTCGATAGCAACGATGAAAATTTTGATTACAATGATTACTTGGAGGAAGATTTCATGGATCTCCATGTAATTGAAACCAGAGCCACCACATCTGCGCTCGAGGCTCAACCTCACACCGAAGAGAACGCCGTAGATGAGCTGTGTAGGGCTGTCCTCCTAAGGGATGAGCAAGTTAGTCTACTGAAGAAAAGAATAGAAGAGATGATCACGGTCATGACCACTATGGCAACTAGTCAGGGTCAATCCTAAGTACAGCAATTGGCTTTTCTAGAGAACAATCAGTCATAAGTCATATACATCACAGACGAAAGGAGAGAGGTTGCTTCAGCAAATAGAGATGAGCAACATAGAAAGGATTCTCCATCAGGTGTTATACCAGAAAAGGAATTGAAGCAAATGGTTAAACAAGTGCGGGACGCTTTAACCCAATCTAAGGGTGGTTCAATGGTTCTAAAGGGTAGACCTTACCTAGAGGAATTCAATGTCGCGCCTTTCCCCAAGGGTTTTATGACCTTAAACTTCAAGATATTTGATGGGACTGGAAATCCCAGAAAGCATATAGCACATATTAGAGCGAGCTGTGGCAACATGAGAAATAATGAAGCTCTACTCTTCTAGCAATTCGTCAGCAGCTTGTCAGGAATTGCTTTTGATTGGTACGCAAACTTGCCCATCAGGCCAGTTAAAACATTTTTTGAATTAGAATAGTTATTTATGAAAAGATTTGTCAGGGCACAACACCATGTGTCTATTAGAGAGCTCATGATGGAAAGGCAAAAGCCTAGAGAAACCTTGGTAGACTACATTTTGAGGTGGAGAAACCTTAGCATAAAATGTGAACCTCAGCTACAGGAACATCATGCAATTAAAATTCTACTCAAGAACATTCATGGGCCAGTAGCTTTCATGCTTAATGGACTCACCATCAAATCCTTCAAGAAGGTACTCAGTAAAGCCAGCAGTATTCAAGAGGAAATATTGCACATGGAGCCACACAAAAAGGCTAAGGTGACCAGAGTGTTCGAAAAGAAATCAGAAGTAGTAGCGACCGTCAACAAAAGAAAGTAGCCGATAAAAATATATGCACAAGAGCATCGCCACTCTTCATCACAATACTCTCAGAAATAGAATAGTCAATCCAACCAGTGATCGCCTCAAGAGGGATCACTTCAAACAGGGGATAAGAAAATGTCCCTGTCAGAGCGATGTAAGACTGTGTATTCTTTCAAAGATGAAGCTATACCTAAAATATTCAAAAGTTTGATGAAGAAGCCAGAATTCAAACTACCAGATCCAAAGAAGCCCGAAGAGGTGGATACGAAGAATAAACCAAATTATTGCCCTATCACTGGTTGCTTAGGCACACTATAGAAAAATGCTTTACCTTTAAAGACTAGCTCGAGAGGAACCTTAAAGAAGAGAACATAACAATCCTGAAAGAATATTTAAGAGAACCTGAAAAATGTTCCATAAATATGATTTAGGCCGAGCCAATCTCCCCAATCTATCCATATACTGGAACAAATGGATGGAATACAACTTGGGATGAACTCAAGAGGGTCCTTAATCAAATACAAGATTCATCGAAACAAGCTTTAAAATACCGAAGAAGAATGGAATGAGGTCTGGAGCAGATCAAGTAAGAAAATACTGAACAAGATCCAGACTTCATCAAAACAAGCCTCCATTCAGAGTCCACAACATACTAAGCCTGAGATAAAGGTTTCGTCAAGAGATCCATAATCCTCAAGGACAAAGAAAAATAATAAAAGCGTCACTACAAAGATTGATAGCACGGGGGGTAGGCTAGGGGCTGCCTCTACTAGATTGGTTGTCTCGAATTCGGGGAATAAAATCCTCAAACCTTTGACTTTGTATGATTATCTTTTTGTTCCTCTGGGGTCTTATGAATATATTGATTGTGATTTCAGCTACGTTTTAACTATTTTTGGTGATAACATAACCGATTATGACTAATCTAGGTTCGATCTCGATCCCCAAAATGATCCTCAAATCGTACTCGAGTCTGATGAACTCGTTGCCAAGTCCAAAGAAGACGTCAATGATACCGTTTACAATAGCACTGATAACGAAAGGCCAATTCTCAAATATCACGGTACACCGCTTACCATCAACTTAGATCTTTCTGATGAAGAGGAAAAGACACTGGAAGATTCAATAATGATATCTCAAAGAGAAGAAACCACTGAAGTTAACTTAAGGAGCAGAAAAGCGTTACCACCAAAAATAGCTCTAACAGATAAAGGAAAGTATATAATGACTCGAGAAGAGATACCTCCACCTCCACAAGTGGAAGAACCACATAATCAAGATAAATTCGAAGGATCATACAAAATAGACTACAACGTGCTAGCTCATCTTAGGAAGTGGCCGACCCAATTAAGCATCTATGACGCTCTGATCCTATCAAAGGAGATGAGAGAGTCTCTGGTTACAGCTTTTCTTGACACAGAAATTTGCTTAGTTCAGTTGGCCTGCACATCCTCAGATGAAGTTTGTTCTTTGAAAGAACAACCTGAGGTAACCTTTACAGATGAAGACTTGTTGCTCGGTACTACAGACCACAATCGTCCACTCTACATCTCCGTCAACATCGACAAATTTGTGTTATCCAGAGTTTTAGTGGATCCTGGAGCCTCTCTTAACTTGATGAGCCTACGAACATTGGCATATTTGGATATTGAACCTCAAGAGCTTACGGCCAATAAAATGATGTTAACAGGACTCAACAAAAAGGGAGAAAGTGCCCTCAGATCAATTACATTACTTATGAAGGTTGGAGAACTCGTGACAACCGCTAAATTTCATATCATCGTGGAGACCTTTTTTTATGCTCTACTGGGTCGACCATAGATTCATGAGCACAATATGGTTCCATCATCTCTACACCAGTGCATCAAATACCACAAAGATGACCTGCAATCATTTTCAGTGCATGAAGTTGGTATCCATGAAGATGCTGCATTCTACGTGCCTCCAAAGAAGACTGTCTTCTCTCATGAAGTTATCAAAAACAAAGATGAAGATTTAGAAGAATTACAAAGAGGAGGTCATTCAACTACGCTTCAGCGATCTTCCACCACTTCCTTACAACGAGTTGGTGAAAGTTCTTTTAGTTCGCAAACCCGAGGTCGAGGCCAGGGACGTGGATGAGGAAGAATCAATTTAATTGTTGAACGAACTAGGCCAACCATCAACGTTGGTGATGAAGACAGTTCTGAAGATGAGATAATGATGACAAGACAGAAGAGACGCTAGTACGAGATATCCCTAGAAGATACAGAGAAAAATTAATATGAAATAATGTATGATCGGATAAACCACTATGTGAATGCTATGACCCTCACTTCGATTCTCCCTCAAAAGGTCGAGAGTTTAAAGGTCAAGAAATTTTGTAGTGTTGGTTCAAAGCCAATCAAATTTTACCGTGCTTCTACCTCTACTAAGCATGAAAAACATGTAAATTTTGATGATGATCCTAATGAATTAATGGAATTGCCTTTTGGTTACTTCTCGCCTTGTGTTCAAAAATTAATTCAACAGGTACACTTACCAAAACAAATGCCAAAAGATAAATTTCAACTTTTTGAAAACCTATGGAATGGTACCAGGAAACTTACCAAAACAAATGTTAAATGATAAATTTCAACTTTTTGAAAAGTTATGGAATGGTAAAAGTCGAACTCCAAACTTAAAAGAGGGTCTCGGATTTGGTACAGTTAGACCAGTCGATGATTCTGAATTTTACATGGTTGCTACTGGTGAGTCAGAAGAGGATTTCTTTGATATAGAGGATGACTCTAATGATCAACCAATAGAAGATGCTCCCCTAGAATTTGAGGAGGAAATTAAATCTACCATTGATGAATTGAAGGAGATTAACATCGGGACTAAAGAACCACCCCGGCTTACATTTATAAGTTCTCTACTTAATGACAAAGAATCTACAGAATTGATCAAACTATTAACAAAATTCAAAGATTGCTTTGCATGGAGCTACGATGAAATTTCAGGACTATCCGTAGAAGTTGCAATCCATAAACTCTGGTGGACAAAAATATAACCCCAGTAAAACAGGCTCCCAGGAGAATGCGCCTCAAAATAGAAAAACAAGTCATCGCCAACGTGAAGAAATTAATAGACGCCAGATTTGTAAAAGAAGAGCAGTACCCCATATGGTTGGCTGATATTGTACCTGTTACGAAGAAAAATGGGCAGACTCGTGTTTGTGTCGACTTCAGAGATTTGAACAAGGCATGTCCAAAAGACGAGTTTCCACTACCAATACCAGAGATGATGGTGGATATCGCTTCGACACATGAAATTTTCTCCTTCATGGACGGATCATCGAGATACAACCAAATCAAGATGACTCTAGAGGATGCAACACTTACAACCTTCAGAACACCGATTGGAATTTTCTGCTACACAGTGATGTCATTCAGCCTAAAGAACGCCGGAGCAACATATCAGCCCGCAATGATAAAGATTTTTGATGACCTCATTCACAACCAAGTAGAATGTTACGTAGATGATTTGGTCATCAAAAGTAAACAGAAAATAAACCATTTGTATGATTTGAGGATCATATTTGAATGGTTACGACGATATGACCTTAAAATAAACCCTTTAAAGTGCGCCTTTGGCGTTACCTCCTGGAAATTTCTGGGATTCGTTGTCTGTCATCGGGGAATCGAGATCGACCTGAATAAAATTAAAGCTATCTTGGAAATGCCTCCTCCTAAAACTTTGAAACAACTATGTTCCTTCCAAGCGAAGTTGGCATATCGGAAGCACTTTATTTCTAATCTCTCAGGTAGGTGTCAGCCTTGCTCCGCATTAATTAAAAAGGACGCCAAATTTATTTGGGAAAAGAAATGCCAGCGGGCCTTTGAGGACGTTAAACAATATTTAATGACACCTCCTGTCTTTGCAGCCCCTATTCTAGGGAAACCGTTGATACTTTATACCGCGAATTTAGATGACTCTCTTGGAGCCCTCTTAACCAAAGTCAATGATGAGGGAAAAGAAAATTCACTCTACTACTTGAGTCGTCATCTAATACCAACGGAGATATGGTATCCAACTATTGAGAAGCATTGTCTGGCGTTAATTTTTGCTGCTAAAAAACGTAGACATTACATGCTTTCTCATAAGATTATCTTAATGTCAAAAGCCAATCCATTACAATATCTGATGACCCGACCAACACTCTCCGGACGTTTAGCAAGATGGTCAATAATCTTATTGCAATTTGATATAACTTTGTTCCCCTCCGTGCTATCAAGGGACATATACTAGCAGACTTTCCAGCTGCACACTTACTGTCAGCTGGGTCCTCTCTCAACGATGAGTTACCAGACAAGCAAATACTACAAATGGAATTTTCCAGTGCGCAATGCTGGGAAATGTACTTCAATGGCGCTTCGTCAGCCAAAAAAGACAAAGGATCAGGCACAGTTATACCAGGCAAAGCAGAGATCAATTTGATCTTTATCACGCCAGACAAGGGAATGTTGAGGTTCTCATACCACCTGACAAAGTCGTGCACCAACAATGAAGCAGAATATGAAGCTTTAATCACCGGGTTGGAAGTGGCAATCTCAATGGATATAATAAACATTGTCATCTATGGTGACTCCAAACTCGTCATCCAGTAAGTCGTCAGACAATACAAAATTCTGAAACAAAGGTTAGCAGAGTACCATCAATACATGATGAAGCTCCTGGAGCAGATTCTTGATGTGACCTTCTATCGAATTCCTATGAGAGAATGCTCATGCCGACGCTCTAGCAAAACTTGCTAAGGAAATGGCATGTCCCTCGGAGGATTCCATTGAAGTCACAGTGCAATGAAGATGAGTCTTATCTCGGATCGATTTCGAAACTCTACACAAGCTTGGAAACGAAGAAATAATAAATATAGCTGCAGACATCAACGAAAATTTGTGCAAGCCATTAATATAATATTTGCATACTAGAAACCTGTCAGAGAGCAAGTCTGAGGCGCACCACATCACAAGAAGGGCCATGTCTTACTCCCTGATGGGAAACATTCTCTACAAAAGATCATTCGATCAGATGTGGCTACGGTATTTGAGCAGAGCCGAAGCACAAAATACTGTCAAAGAGGTAGATGTCGGATTGTGTGGTACTCACCAGTTAGGGCCAAAAATGAAAATGAAGATAAAAAACTCGGATATTATTGGCCAGTAATGATGTCTGATTGCATGGATACAACCAGAAAATGTCACAAATGCCAAGTGCATGGGGTGTTCTTACACCAGCCTCCAAATGTGCTACACCCAACTGTTGCCTCGTGACAATTCAAGTGTTGGGGCACGGACAACTATTGCCTCGATACCGTTACGTGAGGTTACGGTACAACACATCCTTCAATTTTTCAAAAGCCAAATCGTCTACCATTTCAGAGTACTGCAAAGAATAATTTCCTACAATGGGACAGCTTCCAAAAGCACAAAGACCAACAATTTCGTCAAAAGACATGGAATAGATCGGAGATACTCTACTATTTACTATCCCAGAGCAAATGGTCTTTCTGAGGCTTTCAACAAAACACTGGTACAGATTTTAAAGAAAACACTGGATGAAAAAATAAGGGATTGGCACAACAAACTATTAGAAGCCTTGTGGGCCTACCGGATGACTTTCAGGAATCCCACTCAGTGTACACCTTATATACTCATGTACGGAGCCAAGGTCGTGCTACCGCTAGAAATCCATACACCATCTCTCAAAGTTTCCGTTGTCAATCAACTCACAACGAAAGAAAGTGCAAAACTCAGACTGAAGAACTAGAGAGTCTCAAGGGAAAATGACTAGAAGCACATCAATATTTGGAGCTTTACCAGGCAAAGATGGTACAAGCCCATGTCAAATTGGTTCGCCCAAGGACATTCAAAGTTGGTGACCTCGTACTTATTCTCAAAAGGCCTATTTTTGCATGCCGCAAAATAGGTGAAAAATTCAAGCCAACTTGGGATGGACCATTTGTCATTGAAAAGGTTTACGCAGGAGGATCCTACCAGTTAGTGGACTTCCAGGGTGAAAGACCCATGTTACCAATAAATGGACAATATCTGAAAACCTATTAAACAACCTGACGCCGCTTGCCTCTGCTTGCTTTGAAACTTTGGAAACTTTTATTGTTTTAGACTTATCTATGTGGTCAAATGTTTATGATTGGGTCCAAATTTTGTAATTAACCTCAATATAATGAAATATTTGAGAAAGAAATTTTAAGCTTCAAATTTTCTCCTTTCTACCTTTTGAACCTAATATTCCACTAAATTAAACAAAACTCATACATAAAACAAGCAATTCATTTCACCAAAACAAATTAAAATTTACTTTAATAAATACTTTGTTTTGTTCTTGTTCATGACAAGTTTCGGGCCATTGACATTTTTCCTGCGGTCTGCAGAAAAATGTCGGGG
>JXCR01144364.1:180090-240942 GCA_002079205.1 Phalaenopsis hybrid cultivar
CGGGGCAGGCTGATCTTTGCTTTTAAGGATGGCGGGAGCCTCGCACTAAATGAGGAGATGGTGTCGCAGGGCGGTACCATAGACTTCAACATGTTTTTTAACCAGGTTGACATGGACTACAAAAATCATCTCAAGGATGTAGTCAGCTACAAAGAGAAAGAGGGATTGCCTTCACTACTCAGAGTGACTGCTAAAGATAATGTATCACACAAAGGCAAGAACGTGATAACAGAGCAAGATCTGATGGAAGGGCTCAGCCGTTTACCCTCCATGGTAGATACATTAGTCGGGGGGCCTAGTAGCCGCCAATAATGAATGACTGCCAAGTACTTTGCTTCGTAAGACGCAACGCAGGAACGCCAGCCTGAAGAAGAAGAGATCTTTTCTACGATAAGAACGCAGACGTCGGAGAGAGAAGAACAACTTGCTCACCCCTATTCCTGAGGGGCATATTTATGATCCAGACCTGAAAGAAACTTCTGCTAGCCTACCCACCACGGATGAAGAACCAGGGTTCGTGACAGAGTCAGATACACTTTCAGTTTCAGATGTTTTATGCAAGGGTTGCCCGACGTGCAACGCTGAAATACTGGCTGGGACATCAGCCACGGGCGCGTTACTAGAATACCCAGATTGCAGTGTTCTACATTTACAATATTTCAGTACATTGGAAGAGTATACCTCAAGCACCAATGGGTCTCAGAATTCAGATTTTATGATGGATGAGCCATACGTCCCACTGGGGACAGATCAGTATGTACCATGGAGCCCAGGGTCTTACATCCCGCTAGATGTCGAGTCTCGTGTTCCAGATCAACCAGCACCAGTTTGGGTTCCTGCCAATGCTCGGAGGGAGGAACGCCCACAACAGCGACTGACCCGTAGAACGATGGAGTAATACAAGATAAGCAAAGTAAATAAAAGAGAATTTGAATTTTACGAAGAAGTTCAGGGAAAATTCATCAACGTACAGGAGGGATTAGAACTCTATACCAGAGTCTTCTCAGATACTGACAAACAAAGTATACTTGACTGCATTTTTGACCTAAGGGACAGAGGTCGAGCAGGTTTACTTATGGAAAGGACCTATTCCGAGCCAAGGAAATGGATGCGAGGAAAAGGGAGGATTACTATCCATTCTGGCAGCTGCTACAACTTCACAAATGACAGACAGGGGAATCCGCCTGAGATCCTCAGATACGATCAAGTAGATCCGCTACCACCAATGATAAAGTGGATGATCAAAAGAATGGTCAAATAGAGCATTCTGCCTGCTACCTGCATTCCAAATAGTTGTATTATCAACAAATATGATGAGGGTGATTGCATTCCTCCAAACATTAATCATCATGATTTTGTAACACCCTTCTGTACGGTCTCATTTCTGAGCAAGAGCAATATTTTATTTAGGAAAGAAATCAAAATCGTCGGCCTTGGTGAGTTGTTCAGAGGTTCTGTGGAGATTCCTTTACCAGTCAGTTTAGTGCTCGTTCTTGAAGGAAGCGGTGCAGATGTTGCCAAACATTGTATTCCATGGGTACGACGCCGTAGGGTGTCTATGACTTTCCATAGGATGGATGACAGCAAAATGCCATATGGATTCCAGCCGGACTCAGAACTGGAAGAGCTACTGCCATACGAGCTATAACAGGGTTGTACCTCTAAGTACATGCAAAGGGAATTCTTATCCTGGAGCATGGCTTAGAAGGTCTGCTTGATTAGGAGCTTGCCGTACCTGGTACAGATGGTCAGAGGGTTCACTTTTTTTTTTATATAGCAACATGATATGTATTTGATATATTCAGCCTACAATATATTCATAGCATGAGATGTTCTGAATATATTTCGACATGGACTAAATATTGTACCTTTTTGAGGCGTTAGCCTATGTTCAATCTGTAACATCTTTATGGGAGCAGATTAACAAAAATTTCCCTCAAAATGTGCCTTTTTTGACAGTTGCCTTTTTGTGCGATGGATGGAAGCCACGAACCACGCGTTGGTTCGAAATTTCAATGAACAAAGAATGAAACAACCAATATTTAATAATAAACAAAATTTAAATGAAAATAATCACCAATGAATAAACAACAAAACAATTTTCTTTTGAAAATTAACCAACTAAAATTAAAACATTAAAAACATATTTTGAAAAATTAAATGTGATAAAAACAACAAGAAAAAGAAATGAATCTGTTGAGTGGATTTTCTCATTTTCGGAGTTTTTTACTCTTTGTGCGCACAACACAACCATCTTTATCTGCATTAACTCTCTTCACATCCCCACAGAATTTCACATTCTGCACAAAACCCCACAAAACTCTACAAATCTTCTTCAACAAAATCAACGTTTTCACGTGACACATTTCTGCAAATTCAACATCACAAACTCTCTACACTGTTTTCATATGACCCTCGGGGTTAGTACCCAAATTTTGACTCCCCATATCCGAGGATCGGTGTGAGGCCCCCTTCAATGGATGTTAAGGCTTCCGATTCCTTCAAATTTCAAATTCTCCGAGGATCGGTGTCAGGCTCACTTCAATGGATGTTAAGGCTTCCAATTCCTTCAAAATTCAAATTCTCCGAAGTTCGGTGTGAGCCCCCCTGCAATGGATGTTAAGGCTTCCGATTCCTTCAAATTTCAAATTCTCTGAAGATCGGTGTGAGGCCCCCTTCAATGGATGTTAAGGCTTTCGATTTCTTAACACATTTTATTCACATATTCCCCACGAATTCACATGTGTGAATCTGCATAGTTTCTGCATAAGCACACATATTTTCTCGTTACCTCTTGAGTTGGATGTGAGTCCTGCTGCTTTCCTTCTCAATGTAACACACATATTTGCTTTTCACCTCTTGGGTTGGATGTGAGTCCTAGTGCTTTCCTTCCTAACGTGACGCACATATTTTCTCGTTACCTCTTGAGTTATATGTGAGTCTTGGTGCTTTCCTTCTCAATGTAACACACATATTTTCTTGTCACCGCTTCGTTTGGGTGTGAGTCCTAGTGCTTTCCTTCCGAACGTGATGCACATATTTTTTTATCACCTCTTAGGTTTGATGGGAGTCCTAGTACTTTCCTTCCCAACGTGACGCACATATTTTCTTGTCACCGCTTGGGTTGGATGTGAGTCATAGTGCTTTCCTTCCTAACGTGACACTCATATTTTCTCGTTATTTCTTGAGTTGGATGTGAGTCCTGGTGTTTTCCTTCTCAATGTAACACCATATTCTTTTGTCACTGCTTGGGTTGGATGTGAGTCTTAGTGCTTTCCTTCCTAACGTTACACACATATTTTCTCGTTACCTCTTGGGTTGGATGTGAGTCCCGGTGCTTTCCTTCTCAATGTAACACACATCACCTCTTGGGTTGGATGTGAGTCCTAGTGCTTTCCTTCCTAACATGACGCACATATTTTCTCGTTACCTCTTGAGTTGGATGTGAGTCCTGGTGCTTTCCTTCTCAATGTAACACAAAACTTTTCTTGTCACCGCTTGGGTTGGATCTGAGTCCTAGTGCTTTCCTTCTTAGCGTGACACACATATTTTCTTAGCACCTCTTGGGTTGGTTGTGAGTCCTAGTGCTTTCCTTCGCAATGTAACACACATATTTTCTTATCACCTCTTAGGTTGGATGTGAGTCCTAGTTCTTTCCTTCTTAACATGATGCACATATTTTCTTGTTACCACTTGAGTTGGATGTGAGTCCCAGCGCTTTCCTCCTCAATGTAGCAGATATTTTCCTTGAAGCTGGATGTGGGCCTCTATGTTTTCCATCTCGATTCGGTCCTCCCACACAATCCTATTCATATTTTTTGAAATCAATTTTACGACCACCTTAAATGGATTACAACATATAATTCTTATTTCAGGATTGATACCAAAATTTCAATTTTCACCTCGAGGTCAGCACTTAAATACTAACTCCTATCCATTATAAATACTTGAAATTTCATAACTTAAAATGCACTCTCTAGTCCTCAGCGAAAGTCCCTACTCCTTGATTTCAATCAGACGATCACCTGCTAATTCCCCAGCAGAGACAAATCACACACACAACTCTACACATACTTCCGGTTCTGGTAACGTAGGAGTTTGTATTTGTTTTTGTTGATCTCGTCGGTCGACGCCAATACGCGTGGTGTGCTTGCCCAACACACCACACCTATTGGGGGTCCATTTGTTGACTTAACTTTTGGTTGAGGTTTAGTTTTTCCTCTTTAGTAGCCTAAGGTCTAGGCATAGGTCTTTCCTATTAACTATTCTTAGAAAACTAGACAAGGAACCCTCACCATTAGAAATTTCAAACTCTTCTCTACTCAACTTGAAGTTCCACATATTGGTCGTAACCTCTAGCACTTAGTAGGTGAGGTCAATATAGGGGAACTCAAGATGAGTCACCCTTAGGATTGCTTGACCTTAGGGTTGACCCTGGGTGTTGGCCTAGGGCTAAGGCACTCACTTGCAATCACTTGCACTCACAATCACTCACTATCCTAAACTTAAACTTCTAGGNAGGTCAATATAGGGGAACTCAAGATGAGTCACCCTTAGGATTGCTTGACCTTAGGGTTGACCCTGGGTGTTGGCCTAGGGCTAAGGCACTCACTTGCAATCACTTGCACTCACAATCACTCACTATCCTAAACTTAAACTTCTAGGCTTTGATCCTTTGATACTTTTGGAAGACTCATGTAGGTAGTCTCCTAAACCCATTAGCCTTGGGCTAGGTTTTTGCTAATATCACTACATAGAGGACCCAAAATGGGGTTTCCATTGGTCCATGGCTTATTGATGGTGGTTGGTCAAACTCAACCAAGACACCCAAC
This sequence comes from Phalaenopsis hybrid cultivar, assembly GCA_002079205.1. NCBI lineage: Eukaryota > Viridiplantae > Streptophyta > Magnoliopsida > Asparagales > Orchidaceae > Phalaenopsis > Phalaenopsis hybrid cultivar. The sequence goes on from JXCR01144364.1 coordinate 184,923, forward strand.
TAAGTCTTTTGCCCTTAAATTCCCCCAAATTACCTTATACCTTTGGGACCACAAATTTGGCCAAAATTTTCAAATCAAGCCAAAATGCCCAACTTGACTCAAAAATCATTTCAAACATCTTGAAAACACCCAAACTACCCAAAATCATTAAAGTTGGCCAAATTACCAAAATACCCCTCCTTACCCCAAAATTCAAAAAATTCCAAAAAATCGGAAAAATTCCTAAAACCTCCCAAATATTCCCAATTTCATTTTTCTCAACTATGACATGACCCAATTTGGCCCATTTAACCATCTTTGATCAAAACCCCCAAATTACCCTTTAAAGGCCCATAGTTTCCCCAAATCACTCTAAATGTCCATCAATTTGATCCCAATCTCCCCAAATTTCAATCCCAAACTCAAATTAACCTTCAATATGACAAAAAAAAACCAAATGCAAGCTCCATTGACCTATTATTTGAACCCAATTTTTATTTAGATCAAAACCCCAATTTTGGCCTCATGACTTGGTTCCACCAAATTGAACCCATGACCTACTCCATTTTTGACAATTTGTGTTGAAAAACCTTCATAACATCCCCATATATCAAACTTAACCTTAAATTGGACTTGGTGAAACCTAAAATTCATTTGATTTCAACCTAAGTCCAGAAGCCCCAAATTAGCCCCAAATTGGCCATTTCTCAAAATCTCACCAAATTGATGGCCTTAACCCCAAAATTTCCACTCTATCCCTGCATGAAAAGTATTCACAACACCTTCCTTGATTATTTGAACCATTAAATTTGGACTTAACCCAAGGCTAGCCTAACCAAGACCCATGTCTAACCCAACATGCCCAAATTGGCCAAATTCCAAAAATCCCTCAAAATGACCTACCAATTGAACTCAAAATCACTTCAACCCTTCACCAAAAATCTTCATAACAATCATCTACATAATGTTGATCAATTAATTGGGTTAATTGATATGGCTAACCTATACCAAACCCAAACTTTGATCACTTGAACCCACATTGAATCTATGCATTAAAGATGGCCTAACTACCCCAAAGTCATCAAATTAACTCCACCTCAGCCATGGATTAGACCCTAAGACTGAGCCAAAACCCATATAACCACCTACACTAAGCCACGGCCCAAAGGTCCCACAAATTAAGGAATTATATTTCCAAAAATGCACATGCTTAAGATACCCTTACCAAAACTAAACCTCATTGCATTAAGTTGCTTTGACAGATTCCCCTGGATGCCCTGACTAGCCAAATCAAAACACATTTGCATTAAATTGTTGTGATAGATTCTTCTGGATGCCCTGAGGCACCTAGCCACCTCTCCCTTTCATGGCCGACCGGCCTATTTATCGGAGAAGCTCAAAACCAAGAGCCACCACCATGGAACTTCACCCAAATCAACCTAGAGGCCAGCTCAGCCAAACCAAATTGTAGAGCTCCTCTGCCCTCCACCTAAGCACCAAAATGCACCCAAATGTTTGCTTTAAGAGCCACCCCATGACCATTTTTATAAAAAAATCACCTCCACGGCCATGGGAGGTGTGCTAAAATTTTCTCAAAGTGAGCTTCCCAAATAACTCACAGAGCTTCTTTGAGACCTCCACAACCCATTCCAATCACTCCATTGCCTTGATTCCCCCTGTGTAACCCTAATTTTGAGCTAAAAAATTAGGCTAGAAACAGAACATCCTTACAAACCCCACTAAACTTCAATTTCTTGTGCCCACACCTTCACAACAATAAGAGAAGACAAAGCCCCATCAAATTACCCTCTAAAATTGCCTCTACAATAGCTCTAGGCCAACACAAAAAATCAGTGTTCATGAAAATCACACCTAGGATTTACACCAAGACCAGAGGCTCAATCTCTAGCCTCCTTGGATACCAACGAATGTTCCAAGACCCTCTGATTGAAGCTCCACTTCTCAGAGCTAAGGTATAAAACTTCTCTTTTTCCCAAGCCTATTTGAACTCTTCATTTGTTTTGAGTTGATTTCATGGCATCATAACTGTATGGATATGTTCCTCTAGTCTAGACGAGCATTTTAAAAAAAATTCACTTAATTTGGTTAAGAAAAGATAGAGAGCTTAAGGCTAGAATATGGATGGTTCTCGGGCTAGGCTACCGGGGACGATGACGGGTAGTCATCCCCTCGCGCGTGTATTGTATGGATGATTGAGATCAAGCCAGACAGCGCTTCAGAACATAAGCAGTGGGCCTAGTCAGCGCTGAGGTGACGACGTCGTCAAATGGGAGCGCGCCGCGTGGAGCTTCAGAGCCGTCGTAGGTTGAGGTGGTGACGTGCATTTAAATAGATAAATAGGGATTTACATAATTTAGAAAATAACCCCTAGCTTTAAAAATTCCTATCTTGGTGTAGAAAAATCACAAAGATAAAATAAAAATACCCTCTTGCTCAGTGAATAGAGGAAAACAATGTGAAAATAATTTTAAGTCCATGTGATGCATATTTTATTTTTAATTAATTAAATACTGATTTGAATCTTTTGATTCTCTGTGCATATAAGCATTTTATTATAGCTTGCAATTTTAGCATGTTGTTTCCTCTATCTTAGGGAACATCCCCTGATTTTCCAAACTCAGAGGAGATACCTAGACAGAGAATCACATTTTTCAAGTTTATGTGCATCATTTATTTAAAATAATCATGGAAATTAGCATCTTGCTTAGAAAAATCCAAAAAAAATTTTGGAATGTTTACTATGACCAAAGAACCCTTAGAAAAATTTCCTATAAGCCAAGTCATTCAAAATACCCCTAATCTTCACAAACCCTAAATCAATAAGATAATTAATTTTGAAAAATATAAACAATAAAATGACTTGATTTTTAATCTCCACTATTGCTTAGGATCCAGAGAACTCACCATAAAAATTTTAAAGCATTTTGAGTTCATTTGATAACTTAAGTTAATTTTTTTAAGATAAATATCATTTTAGCACTTAAATGATTTTTAAAAATATCAAAGAAAAACTCAAAATTTAATAAAACTTATTTTTTGAGTTCTCTCTGATCAGGGGAGTTTTCTAAAAATAAAATGAAGTTTAAAATAAAAATTTGGATTTTAACGTATTTTAAACATTTAAATAATTAAAAATCCATAAAAATCACAAAAATAATAAAATTCATAGAAATGTTCTAAATTACTTCCTAAGCACTTAGAAACAATTAGAATATTTTTCCTAGTTTTCTAAATAAGAAAACTGAATTTCTAAGCTTAAAAATAATTTTAAAAGGCTAAAATGGGTTTTCACTAAGAATAATTCCAATAAATCAAATAAAACTCAGAAAAAATAAAATTTTATCCTCTGAGTTCTCTGACCTTAGGGAGATTTTTCAAAATTATAAAACTTAATTTTCTTCATTTAAAATATTTTATAATTAATAAACACCCCAAAAATTAAAATAATTCTTAAAATTCAAATGAAATTAAGAAAATTATGAAATTTGGTCGAAAGGCTTATTTGGTCTAGGTCTATCTCCAGTAAAAGTTTTAATGGATTAGGATTTACCTTGATTAAGTTAGGAATTTTCTTTTGAAAATCCTATTTTTGTGTATGAAAATAATTATATAAATTAAATTAAATTTTCAAAAAATAATATTTTCTCCTCTGATGTCTTAATTGACTCATGAATGAGGTAGTGTAAAAATTTCAAAGTCATTTGAATTGAATTTGACAAATTATGAAGCCTTAGGGGAAAATATGTAATTTTGGAAATTAAGCCTTAATTAACATTTAGGCTTAATTTAAAGAGGAAAATGGGTAACATCTGATCTTAATTTGGATGTTTGAAACACAAGGAGTTAATTGGTAGAAACCAACCTCACTTTCTCAATTGAAAAGATAAGTTAATAAATTTCTAAAATTATTAAATTTGAAACCAACCTTACTTTCTTAATTAAAAAGATAAGTTAATAGATTTCTAAATTAGTAAAATTTGGAAGTTTATTGGAACCTAGGGCTTAGGGGTATGACTTTTGAAGTCAATAATTAATCCATGACATCCCTTAGTTCTTCCTCCTTTGGACTCTACGACAAAATGTTTCAAATTTGAACAAATCACCTTTGCACACCTCTACGTTTGATCTCATCAAAAAGTCCTACCCTTTGAAATTCCATGAAGATAATATTTTCTGATTTTTATCGAGAGTTTTCTTAGATGACTTTGGTCATTTAAAATGTAATTAACTATAGGGGCTTGCCCTTATAGTAAGAATGTCCGAACCCAGCTTAATTTAAACCCTATTTAATTCTTTATATTAAATAGGGGAACTTGTCGGCAAATATAAAGGTTTCGCACAAACGGACGTCATACTTTCCTTAGTTTATTTGATCGAGCCTCATCCTCAAGTCTTGTGTTCAGACGTCCCTTATATTAAATAGGGGAACTTGTCGGCAAATACAAAGGTTTCGCAGACCAAACGGATGTCATTATCCCTTAGTTTATTTGATCGAGCCTCATCCTCAAGTCTTGTGTTTATCCTTCGGGATAGATACAGTTTGAGGTATAGTGCTCTTTCATTTAAACTATGAAAAATATGGGGTCAGTTTCATTTCATACCCAGGTACAGTGCTCTTTCATTTTAAACTATGAAAAATATGGGGTCAGTTTGATTTCATACTTAGTACAATGCTATTTCATTTAAATTATAAAAAATATGGGGTCAGTTTGATTTTATATTTTTCTAAAACTAAATATTTTTATCGAGCCTCATCCTCAAGTCTTGTGTTTATCCTTTGGGATAGATACAGGATTTGAGGTACAACGCTCTTTCATTTAAACTATAAATGGGGTCAGTTTGATTTCATACTTCAACGTCCTTCCGAAGCGGGCGACGGGATTTCGATTGATGTCAGTTTGATTTCATATTTTTCTAAAACTAAATATATATATATATATGTAAATTAAAACGTTTTTGATTTCATATTTGTCTAAAACTAAATATATAGGTAAATTAAAATGTCCTTCCGAAGTGGGCGACAGGATTTCAATTCCGGTGACCGGCAACTTCTTACGGGCAACTCCTCGAACACAAAATAGCGCCGACAGCAAGATGTAAATTTGGATCTTCAATTGGTGATCCCTCAAACTGATTATTTGATACCATTTGGATGATAACAGGTTTAACCTCAAATGAATTACCCACTACACTAGGTTTTGAATACTAGAATGAAGTTCATGTACAGTAGGGTTCGCATAATCTCTTAAAGTTCTAAACTCTTGATGAATTTCAACATTTTGATTATTTTGGTCTGCCATTTTTATAGTTTTTTTGGATTTTTCAAAATTCATAATTTTTTTTGGTTTTTCTGATTTTTCTAATAGTTCTTTCTAATTCAGAATAGTAGGGCACTAGTCATTCAGAACCTAAACTACACATACACTATCATAAAATAAAATTCAAAACACATACAGAAAATAAGATACAATACTTAAATTTTAAATAAGACTTTCTAAAAATAAAAATTTTGCTTTCAATTTCCCGACAATGGCGCCAAAAACTTGATCCCTCTTGATACTATTAATATGCATAGTACAACAATAATTCATATTTTATTTAACTTATATTTCCTTATTTTACAATAAAACCAAAAACTTGATCCTGAAGAAAAATGAGAATTTAACTTTTAATTTATATATTTTGGGATATTACATAAGTATACATATCATTATCAAGTAATATAGGACTTTTTGATTAAGACCTGAATATCGAACCCCCACAAAGAATTTATACAATATGCACTTTTAGAAAACTTTTTATTTTAAAAAGACAATTACTTAAACTGAATATATTTTGCAGAAATAAAAATTCAAATATTTTTTATAGTTTTTGATATTTTGATAAAATAGTAACAACTTAAAAAAGATAACTAGAGTTTTGTAGATGAAAAGCACTTAATAAGAAAAATATCTTTCTTCTTATCATGAATCAATAAAAAGTATAGGAATTATGTTGTGGAAGCATGCAAATTGTGTTGTGCCAAATAGGAACAATAATATTTTTTACCCTTACTAGAGTTGTTATAAAGAATATTGGTTACTTTAAACATTGAAAAGTTCTGAAGACCGACTAGGCAGGAAAGATACTAGCTCTCACTCTAAGGTTCCCTCGATTCTCTCTACCTGGGGCTAACATCTCGTATCAGAACATAGGATAATAAACCAAGTTGGGGCTTTAACCTGTCACGTTAAAGTCCTCTAACTCTACACCCTTCAATGAATATTTTTCTATTTATTTGCACTTAATCATATGAACTACATTCTCATTCATACAACCTCATATGATTCTTTCTAATTGTTGACTGAGACAAAACCAGCCAGCTCTTACATGTTCTCACAACAAATTTTTGCATCTAGATTTGTCAAATCAATAAGTAAATGAAGTGCATGAAATTAAATCATCACAACTTCTTTCAGTAATAAAGATCAATACCCTCCACAATTTCCATCCAAAACATAATTACTTATCACTTTAAGAAGAAAGATAAGGAAAACTACTCAGAATCCATGGAGAAAATAAAACCACACTTCAGTTTAAAAGTAGAAATCATTGTCACACCAACAACTAGTCTTAATTAAAACCAAAAGTAGTCTCAAAACTAAAAGATAAAAACTTATCTCAAGTTCTTAACCAAACTCTTGAAGTTCCTTTGAATCTCTTCTCTTTACAGTCACTCAAAATAAAATAACAAAAAGGATAAATAAAAGTAAAAGTAGTGTCTGAAAATCTCTCTCAACTAACTCCCCAAATGAGAACTTTTAAAAGTTTACAATACTTTCAGGACTCTTTTCAAAGTCCTCTCTTCTTTCTTTTATAGTTTCCAAAGATGTGCCTTGGAAACTCTTCAAAATATGCCTAAATTCGATGTATTTCCCCAAGAGATGCATTCTTTCGTGATAATTTTCATCCATGGTGGTCATAACCACTTATTCAGCCAATGGGTGCCTCAAAAACCTCTTCAAAATTCATAAAAACTGACGTTACTCGTCTAGTAACTGCCACTGGCGCTTAAGTACGAGGCCTCTAGAGCTTAGGCGCGGCCTTCTTTGTTTGACCCGGGTTCGATCCCCGGCAACGGCGCCAAAAACTTGATCCCTCCTGATACTGCTAATATGTACAGTACAACAACTATTCAGGTTATATTTCACTTATATTTCCTTATTTTACAAAAAAACCAAAAACTTGATTCTGAAGAAAAATAAGAATTTAATTTTTAATTTATATAAATTGTGATACTATACGTATCGTTATCAAGTAATATAGGACTTTTTATTTAAGAATTGAATATCGAACCTACAAGGAATTTATACAATATGTGCTTTTAGAAAAGTGTCTATTTTTAAAAAGACAATTACTTAAACTAAATATATTTTGTAGTAAAAAAAATTCAAATATTTTTGGTATTTTTGATATTTTGATAAATTAGTAACAACTTTAAAAGATAATTAGAGTTTTGTAGATGAAAAACACTTAATAAAAAATATCTTTCTTCTTATCATGAATCAGTAATAAGTATATAATTTCTGTTGTGGAAGTATGCGAAGTGTATTGTGCCAAGTAGGAGCAATAATACTCTTTACCCTTACTATAGTTTCTATAAAGAACATTGGCTAATTTAAAGTTTGAATAGTTCTAAAGAACGGCTAGGCATAGATGATATTAGCTCTCACCCTAGTGTTCTCTCGATTCCCTCCACCTGGGGGCTAACATCTCATATCATAACCTAAAATAATAAACCAAGTTGGGGTTTAACCTGTAACTTTAAAGTTCTCTAACTCTACACCCTTCAATAAATATTTCTCAATTTATTTACACTAAATCATATGAACTACATTCTCATTCATACAACCTCATGTGATTCTTTCCAATTGCTGACTGAGACAATATCAGCCTGATTCTTACATATTCTCACAACAAATTTTAACATCTGGATTGGCCAAATCAAGAAGTAAATGAAGTGCATGGATTAAAATCAATATAACGTCTTCCAACATTAAGGATCAATACCCTCCACAATTTCCATACAAAACTTAATTACTTATCACTTCAAGAAGAAAGATAAATAAAACTACTCTGAATCTATGGAGAAAATAAAACCACACTTTAGTTTAAAAGTAGAAATCATTTTCAAACCAACAACAAGTTTCAATTAAAACCAAAAGTAGTCTCAAAACAAAAAGATAAAAACTTATCTCAAGTTCTCCACCGAACACTTGAAGTTCCTTTGAATCTCTTCTCTTTACAATCACTCAAAATAAAATAATAAAAAGGATAAAATAAAAGAAAAAAGTGGTACCTGAAAATCTATCCAAACTAACTCCCCAAATGAGAACTTTCAAAACTTTCTAATACTTTCAAGACTTTTTTCAAAGTCCTCTCTTCTTTCTTTTATAGTTTTCCAAGAGGTACCATGGGAACTCTTCAAAATATGTCTAGATTTGATGTATTTCACCAATAATTTTCGCCCATGGTGGTTATCACCACCTATTAAGCCTATGGGTGAGTCAAAAACCTCTTCAAAATTTGTAAAAATTGACTTTACTAATCTAATAACTGCCACTGGTGCTTAAGCGAAGGGCCTCTGGCACTTAGGCCCGGCCTTCTCGGTTTGACCTGTGTTCGATCCCCGGTAACGGCGCCAAAAACTTGATCCCTCTTGATACTGCTAATATACACTGTACAACAAAAATTCAGGTTATATTTCACTTATATTCCTTATTTTACAACAAAACCAAAAACTTAATCCTGAAGAAAAATAAGAATTTAACTTTTAATTTATATATATATTGGGATACTACGCAAGTACGTATCGTGTTATCAAGTAATATTGGACTTTTTGATTAAGACTTGAATATTGAACCTATAGTGAATTTATACAATATGCACTTTTAGAAAACATTCTACTTTTAAAAAGACAATTACTTAAACTAAATATATTTTTTGGTAATAAAAATTCAAATATTTTTGGTATTTTTAAAATTTTGACAAAATAATAACAACTTAAAATGATAACTAGAGTTTTGTAGAAGAAAAGCACTTAATAAGAAAAATATCTTTCTTCTTGTCATGAATTAGTAATAAGTATAGGAATTCTGTTATGATAGTATGCAAATTCTGTTGTGCCAAGTAGAAGCAATATATTCTTTGCCCTTACTAGAGTTGCTCTAAAAACATTAGCTAATTAAAAGTTTGAATAGTTCTGAAGACCGACTAGGCAGGGAAAATATTAACTCTAACTCTAGAGTTCCCTCGATTCCCTCCACCTGGGAGCTAACATCTCCTATCAGAACTTAAAATAATAAACCAAGTTGCGGGCTTTAACATGTCACTTTAAAGTCCTCTAACTCTACACCCTTCAATGAATATTTCCCTATTTATTTGCACTAAATTATATGAACTACATTCTCATTCATACAACCTCATGGGATTCTTTCCAATTGTTGACTGACATAAGAATTACATTTTCATTCATACAACCTCATGTGATTCTTTCCAATTATTGACTGAGACAATACGACATTCTCATTCATACACCTCATGTTATTCTTTCCAATTGTTGATTGAGACAATACCAGCCCGATTCTTACATCTTCTCACAATAAATTTTAACATCTGGATTGGCCAAATCAAAAAGTAAATGAAGTACATGGATTTAAATCATCACAACTTATTCCAACATTAAAGATCAATACCCTCCACAATTTCCATCCAAAACTTAATTACTTATCACTTTAAGAAGAAAGATAAAGAAAACTACTCAAAATCCAATGAGAAATAAAACCACAATTTAGTTTAAAAGTAAAAATCATTGTCAAACCAACAATAAGGTTCAATTAAAACCAAAAGTAATCTCAAAACAGAAAGATAAAAACTTATCTCAAGTTTTCCACCAAACTCTTGAATTTCCTTTGAATCTCTTTTCTTTACAATCACTCAAAATAAAATAATAAAAAGAATAAAATAAAAGTAAAAGTGGTGCGTGAAAATCTCTCCGAACTAACTCTCCAAATTAGAACTTTCAAAACTTTCCAATACTTTCAGGACTCTTTTTAAAGTCCTCTCTTCTTTCTTTTATAGTTTTCCAAGGGGTGCCTTGGAAACTCTTCTAAATATGTCTAGATTCGATGTATTTCTCAAAGAGATGCATCCTTTCATGTTAATTTTTGTCCATGGTGGTTATAACCATCTATTAAGCCAATGGGTGCCTCAAAAACCTCTTCAAAATTCATTAAAATTGACTTTACTCGTCTAGTAACTAACACTGGCGCGTAAGCGCGGGGCCTCTCGCGCTTAGGCGCGGCCTTCTCTGTTTAACTGGCGCTTAGGCGCCAAAACTCTTTTGCATATTTTTCACCTTTTTGCTTCAAATTTGATACCTTTTTCACTCCTTTAAGAATTTTTCACCCTTGTTATTTGTATATGCATGAAAAAAACAAAAATACCTTCCATTAAAGCGCAATATCTTAAAAATAGGTACAAAAATGTGTTTAAAAACACTATATATTTTAAATGTATCAGCCACTACGGTCATCTTCCTCAGCAAGAGGATCTACAACAACATTTCTTTCCTTAGAATTAAATGACCAAGCCATAGTACTTTGAGGTTGTTTGCTTATGCAACATAAATTCTCAACTCATCTTTAGGCCTTTATATGATTCTCAACTCGTCTTAGGATTCCGAGGTTATCATTCGTTACAAACTAAATCCTCATATCTTCCAAGCTATTTGTGCAATTATATCGTATAGATGTAAGCCCTAATTAATAAAATTTGCAGGATGAAACACTTGAATAATTTATTATCGAAACTGAAGCCAAATAATAGGATAGACTGGGAAGTCGCCAAGGTTCTCCTCCAGATCTATGACATCCCCTAGTTATTCCTCCATTGAATTCTACAATAAATGTTCCAAATTTGAGTCATTCCCCTTTCACACCACTTTGTCCGATATCGTTAAAAAAGTCCTATCCTTTTGACCTCTTGAAGATAATATTCTCTAATTTTTATCTAGAGTTTTCTTGAATGACTCCGGTCATTTAAGATGTAATTAACTACAGGGGTTTGCCCTTATAGGAAGCTTTTATGAAATCAAGTTAATATAAACCCTATTTAATTCTTTGTTTTAAATAGAGAAACTTGTAGGCTTACAAATAAAATAGTTTCACAAATCAAATGTATGTCATAAATTTCTTAGTTTCTTTGATCGAGCCTCACCCTCAAGTCTTGTGTTTATCTTTCAGGATAGATGCAATATTTGAGGTATAGTGCTATTTCATTTAAACTATGAAAGACATGAGATTAGTTTGATTTAATAATTTTCTAAACTTATATATATATATATATATATATATATATGTAAATTAAATGCCTTTCTGAAGCGGGTGACGGGATTCTGATTCTGGCGGCCGACAGCTTCCATCAGTCAACTCCTCAACTTTTTAGTGTCGACCAACTTCTGGCGACACCGCTGGGGAATAGCTTTTATCTCAATTTAAATTCCTAGAGGACTAAAAAGGAACCCTAACCATTTGAAATTCTAAACTCTTCGTTGCTCAACTTGAAGTTCCATATACTGGTCATAACCTCTAGCACTTAGTAGGTGGATTCACTATAGAGGAGCTCAAGGAGAGTTCCCATAGGATTGCTTGGCCTTATGGTTGATTTTGGTGTTGGTCTTGAGCTAGTGTATACACTGTCACTCACTAGAACATTACACCCCACTCACAACCCTAAACTCAGACTTGTTAACTTTGATCCCTTTATCTTTTGGGAGACTCATGTAGATTGTATCCTAGACCCACTAGCCCTCAGCTAGGAATTAGATAAGACTAGTACATAGATGACCTAAATGGAGATTCCATCGATCCATAGCTCAAATAGGTGGTTGGCACCTCAATTTCACCAAAATACCTAACGTCTTTTGCCCCCTAAATCTACACAATTTACTCAAACACACCCAAACTATAAGTTTGACTAAAATTCCCAATTTCACCCAAATTATCCAAATTTGTTAAAAAATCATCTCAAACTATTTTAAACCACCCAAATTGCCCAAAACCTCCCAAAAATTGCCATAATTACCAAAATACCCCCAAAATTGCCAAAATTATCAAAATACCCTTAGTGGCCCAAACTTTCCCAAAACCTTTATAATAATTTAAAATGTCCCCATAATAAATTTGGATACTTCAATTGAACTCAATTTGACCAGTTTGACCCATTTTGATCGATAGCCCCAAATTGCCCTAAAAGGCCCAATTAATGTCCACCAATTTGGTTCCAGTTTCTTTCAATTTCAATTATAAACTTAAATTCATCATGAAAAAACTCAATTAAGACCAAATTCCAACCCAATTTACCCATACTTTAAGCCCAATTTTACCCAAATCCAAAGCACCTAATTTTGCCCCAATTTAGCCATATCTCTAAATGTCACCAAATTGAATGCCCAAATCACAAAATTAACACCCAATTAATGTTGAGAACTATTCATAATATCCGCCTAGACTATTTTGAACCCTCATTTTAGACTTAGCTCAACTCTAGCCTAACATAAAACTAAGTTTAACCGAACATCCCCAAATTGATCAAATGTCCAAACTCCTTCAAATTGACCATCCAAATCAATTCAAAATCACTCCAAATATTTTCCAAACTCTTTGTGACAATCATCTAAATCATCTTGATCAATTAATTGAATCCAATGTCATGGCTAGCCCAACTCAAACCCAACTTCAAGCCAATTTGACCCAAATTGAACTCTTGCACCAAAATTGATTAAGCCATGCAATTCAAGCCACTCCAGGTACTAAGTGCACACTAGTGACTAGGATAGACTCACCTATCCTACGCTATATGAGCTATGGACTAATGTACACTTGATTTAAGGGATTTCACCGTATATTTGGCCAAAACTTGAAATATCTTTTCCATCATTGCTTACCCTTGGGAGTTAATCCTCTTTAGCCACCCTCTGACCCCCCTGAGATAAGAGGAAACTAGACCCTAGCCAGCCACCACTGGAAATAATCACCCCAAAGAAGCCCAAATTGGCCAAAACCCAAAATTGAACTTATATGAGCTGGCTAAGCTTGATTGGCTATTAGGGCCTTTATACCCTCCACCTAGACAACACCCTGACCACCTCAGCTTGGCTTTAGAGTCACCATAACCTCTTTTATTTAAATCATCCCCTCCATGTTCATAAAAAAAGAGATAGCAAATTCCTTAGGGAAACTCTATTCAATTGTTTACAAAGACTCTCCAAGAAACTCATTAAGTTGAGTTTACTAAATTCATTTCGGATAAGTAAATCTGATAGAAAATAGTGGTAGTGGAATGAGAAAATCGTAGGATCATAATCAGTGTCTCTCTAATCAAATTTAACATGCCCAGAACATTTAAATAACATTAACCAAAGGGCCATCTGATTTGACATCATGACCTGATACAATAGAAAACTTAAAGTTGTCACAGCAAGGAGCTTGGAGCTAGTATGGTGGGCAACACAGTCATCTTCAATAGTAAAACATGTCTTACCCAGCTAAACTAATTTCCTTCTTTAGAGTTAGAAAACAAAGCCATAGGATTTTGAGGATGTTTGCTTATGCAACATAAATCCTCACCCTTAATTTAAGCCTTTGTACAACTCTATTGTATAATCTAAGCCCTAACTCATCTTAGGATTTTGAGGTTGTTGTTCCTCACGACCTAAACCCTCATATCTTCTAAGCTATTTGTGTGATTGTTTCATTTAAATGTAAGCCCTATACAAAAAAAATTGGTAAGGTGAAACACCTAAATATTTCTCCTCAAAATTTGAAGCCAACCCATAGGATAGCTTGGGAAGTCACTGATGTTCTCCCCCAAAACTGTGACATCCCCTAGTTCTTCTTCCTTTAAACTCTACAACAAAATGATCCAAATTTGAATTATTCCCCTTTCACACCTCATTGTCCAATTTTGTTCAAAATTCTTAGCCTTCTGACCTCTTTGAAGATAATATTTCCTAATTTTTATCGAGAGTTTTCTTAGGTGACTTCGATCATTTAAGATATAATTAACTATAAGGGCTTGCCCTTATAGAAAGCTTGTCCAAACTCAGTTTAATATAAACCCTATTTAATTCTTCATATTAAATTGGGGAATTTGTCGAAAAATAAAATGGTTTTGCAGAGTAAATGAATGTCATATATTTCTTAGTTTATTTGATCAATTTGCACCCTTAAGTGTTGTGTTTATCTTTCGGGATAGATACAGGGTTTGAGGTATAGTGCTCCTTCATTTAAACTATGAAAAATATGGAGTTAGTTTGATTTCAAATATTTCTAAACTATATAAATAAGTAAATTAAATACCTTTCTGAAGAGGGAGATGAGATTTCGATTCCGACGGCCGACAGCTTCCAACGGGCAACTCCTCAACCAAAAATAGTGTCGACACATTTATGTCAAACGATCACACAAATAGCCTAGAAGATGTGAGGATTTACGTCGTGATGAATGGAAACCTTGGAATCCTAAAATGAGTCAGGTATTTTATTGTGTAACAAGGCTATACAAAAGCCTAAAGATAAGTTGAGGACTTATGTCGCACTAGGCGGACAACCTCAAAATCTTATGAGTTGTTGTTTAATTCTAAGGAATGGTTTAGCTGGTGTAGACATATTTTGCTGTTGAAGATGGTCATGCTGTCAACAATACTAGCTACAAGTTGATTATCCTAGCGAGTTTAAGATTTCTAATTTGTCAAGTCCTTATGTCAAATCAAATGTCTCCTAAGGTTATGGTTATTTAAATATCATGGGGGATGTTCAAGTTGACTAGAGCGGCACCGGTTAGGATCACACGGTTCCCTCATTCTGATATCACAATTTTCTTTTGAGTTTACTTAGCTTAAACGAGTTATGAAACCATATTAAATCTGGGAGATCTCGTTAGCAACCGTGGGTTACCTCCTCTGAGGGACTCTTGTAAATTCAAAAGAAATTTTTATGTTTACTGAAATTTCAAATGATTAATGGTTATCTTCAAACAATTTGTTTTAGGTTTTGAAAAAGTTGATTAACTTTTTTGTAAAAGGTTTTGATTTTGTAAGAAAAGTAGAGTACACACCCAAGAAGTTATGATATTTTACAGGGAAAGTAAAATGACAGGAATTAAATAACACAGTAAAAGCATACTTATCATCGACATTCCCGCTGAAAGATTAGCTTTTGCAAGATGTATATATTTTTGCAGAAATTTAAATAGATTGTAAGAGTAGATGAAGGTGTATGTAATAGACTCCAAACTATAACTTACTGAGTCCCAAAGATCTTAATGAATGAATTTAGAAGAAAATATAGCAAGTTCAATTTGTTCTTCAAAATATCTAAGAGTTTCTAAAGTGTTCGGGGAATGACCTCGAACTGCCTTAAATATCCCTTGAAACATTTGAGTTCATTTAGAACTTATCATATTGTTCTACTAATCATCTCAAGTCAAATTAAAATTACGCCATTACTTGGTAAACTTTGACACTTTAATCATCTTGAGGATAAAGTAGTCAATTAATCAGTTTATACTTTACTTAAAAGTTATGTACGTGAATGCCCCTAAGGCAAGTTTCAGTCATTAAAGACTTTTGTACCCATCACTAAAGTCGGGCTTGTAGGGATAATCATCAATCATATTATCCTCTAAATCCCATCAAATGAATTAAATATCTAGTCTAGATCACTACCAAGTCCTCTAATAAATCTAATGGGAGAAAGATTCGAAGTTTTAATTTAGGTGATGTGGATTCTAATTAAGAGAAGTCAAATCATCCTCAATTGTGGATTTAATCATAAGTGAAAAATCATCTCATTTGCTTAAGCCCATCAGTTAACCAGTTGATTTTGATTAACTTCTAAATTCTGATAATTTATAAAACTTGTAATTTTATTCTTATCATGGAAAGGTAGCAAGTTAGTTTCTACCTTTTACCCATTATGTTTAATCATCCAAACATATTCATTAAAATCAAAATTACCCATTATCCTTTTGGTTAATCCTAAATTTTGATTGAGGAACCAAAATCCAAAATGACCACTTTACCCTTGGGGATCTTCACCTCATAACTCATTAAGGACCACTCAAACGACTTAAGAGATCTTAGAGTGCCTTATCCATAAAAATAACTAAAACATCAGAGGAGAAAATGTAGTTTTGAAATTTTAATTTAAATAATTATTATTTTAGAAAAAAGGATTTTCAAAATTAATTTATTTAATCAATCAAATAAATTTTTTAGTTTATGGAAAAGTTATTAAAGGTTTTCTTAAGTCAGAGAAAGCCTTAGGGTGAATCTCATGATTTTTTTTAATAAAAAATTTAATTTATTTTTATAACTATTTATTGATTTTTAGGATTTAAATGCTTTATTTAAAAATATTATTTTTTTATATTTTAATTAAACCTCTCTGAGTCCAAAGAACTTAAAGGAAAAAATTTAATATTTTTATAATTGTAATATATTTATTATAATTAATTTAAAGAGAAAATTGAAAAAAAATGCCTTTTAAGCCTTTATAAAATAATTTTTTAATTTAGAAAAATTAGAAAAAAAATGTTTTAATGAGTCCTAATTTATCAGAAAGCAATTAGGCTTATTTTTAAAATTTTTTGTATTTTGGAAATTTTTAACTATTTTTAATTATTTTTTAATTCAAAACATTGGCCAAAATCAAGTATTTTATAAAAAATGACTTTTATTTTTTCTAAGTGCTCCTGACCACAAAGAACTCAAAAAAACACATTTCATGATTTTTCTAAGTGCATTTAATTTAATATCATTATTTTTGTAGAAAAGTACAATGTTTCTTAGAAAGTCAACTTTAGTGCTTCAACTTAATCAAATAATTTTATTTTCTTACAATAGATTAACATGATTTTTATGCATGATGTGGAATTGAATTTGTTAATTTATTATTATTATTTAATTTACATAAATTAGTACAAGATATACAATATTAATTAAATACAAAAATTTACAAAATTATTCAAGCCATCATGATATTTTTCCAAAGCATCTCTAACCATAGAGAACCTACTTAAATTTATCCCATAATTTTTCAAGTAAATTTTCATTTTATGCATTTAATTTAAGCTAAAGAAGTCATCTTAGCTTGAATATTAGGTTTAGAAGCACAGAGATGTTCTTTGATCTTGGAAAAATCAGAGAACATAGCCTCTGTCATAAGGATTAAACCCTTAAAATTTCAAGCTATGGTGATCAATGCTTAGCCAAAATGAATTGAAATACCAAAGAGAGTATTTAATTAATTAAAAATCAAAGAGTCAACAAAAAAATTTTTGTTTTTGTTCCACATTGTTCTCTCTATTAAATGAGTAAGGGTTATTTTTATTTTATTTTTTATGATTTTTCTACAAAAAGTTATGTTTTTTCAAAATTTTGGAATTAAAATAAACCAGAAATTCATAATTTTCTACTTATCCAGCACAGCTGCCATGTCAACCTCGTCCACCCCGAGCTTTATACACGGCGCTCAGCTGGACACATCAACTGCCACGTGGCCCATGGTTCACGTACCAAGGGTTCATCCGGCTTGATCTCTTCCATCCATCAAATAAACGTGTTATCAGACGGCTCTCCGTCATCATCTCCAAGTGACCTAACTCGTAAGCCGTTCAACTTAAGAACCTAAGGTCTCGAGTTAAACTCAAGATAGTAAATACGTATGGAGAATATGGCTTATATTTGTTTTAGAGCTTAAAAACCTTTATACACTTAAAAACCTATGGTCTATATGGCTTATACGGCCTGAAAAATAGTAAATACGTATGGAGAATCAAAATAGGCTTATATTTGTTTTAGAGCTTTATACCTTTATCTGAGAAGGGATGCCTAAATTAGATGGTTGTAGCAGCTTTGAGTGTGTCTAAAAAACCACTTTATGAACTCCTAGGCCTTAGTGAATTGTCTAGATATGATTTTGATCAAGGCCGTTTTCAGGTGTTGATCTAGGCTAGGTTAGAGGCTGTTTAGGATGGGGCTTTTGTGGGGAATCATCTCCTCTCCCTCTGGTAATGGTGTGTGCACAATTAATTTAACTTTGGTGTACTAGGTGTAGGGAAATATGTCCTGCTAAGGGCTGAAATTTTGAACTCAAAACTGAGCTCTCACAGTGGGAACCAAGGGGGAATAGTGGGATAAGTTCAATTTGTCCTACAAAACATCCAAAAGATTTCAAAGTGCTCCAGATATGACCCTGAACTATTTTGAAGATCTCTTGAATTATTTGGAGTTCATTTATGAACTTATCATATTGTTCCATTAACCATCCGAGTTTAGAGTGTGGCTACCTCATTGCTCATTGAAGATTAACAATTTAATTATCCCAAGGATAGGGTACTCGATTAATCAATTAACATTTCATTTAAGAGTTATGTGAGTGAGTGCCCCTAAGGCAAGTTTGAGTTATTTAAGATTGTGGTGCCCAAAAGTAATGTTGGACTTGGAGTGTTTAAAGATATTGATTATCAACCCAATTATCCTCAAAATCAAATCAATTGAGCTTAGATATCAAACCTAGGTCACTACCAAGCCCTTAACAATCATAATAGGGAATCTGGTGAAGGTTAAGATTTTAGTTTAAGTGACATGTATTGTCATTTAAAGATCACATTATCATCAATTTTGTGCTTAAGGAAAGTAAACTATCATGCTTTTAGCTTAAGCCTCTCACTTAAGAAACCTTTGTTATTATTTGACTTCCAAGTCATGACGATTAGGGGAGATTATGTTTTTAGTTGATGTTGTGCAAGGGTGTTCAATGGTTTTCTACCTTTTAGCCCCATTGTATTTCAATCATCTAAACATGTTTATTAAGATCAAAATTACCCATTTTCCCTTTGATAATCCTTAATTTTTTATTAAAGCACCGAAGTCCTAAAATTACCACTTTTCCCTTGGGGCATTTCACCTCATAACTCCTTAAACACAACTCAAATGACTTTGAGGGTTTAAAGTGTTATATCCATGAGGTAATCAAAATGTTAGAGGAGGATATATGGACCTCTCAAAATTTGATTTAATTTGGACAAGTATTTAAATTTAGAAAATAGGATTTTAAAAAGTTAGTTTAATTAATTATCCAAAATAAAACTTATATTTATGGAAAAATTATTAGAGGTTTCCTAAGGCCAGATAAATACTTAGGCAAGATTTCGTGATTTTTTGAATCAAATTTCTATTTTTATTATTTAATTTTAGATCACTTTTCATGATTTATTTAAATAGAAAATAGTGTTTTATTTACAAAAATTATTTTTATACTTTAGACTCCTCTGAGTTTAGAAAACTGAGAGAACCAACTTTTATATTTTTGTGATTTTTAATTTATTTAATATATTTATTTTAGTGAGAAAATATGAAAAAGTTATTTTTAAGCCTTTAAAATTTATTTTTAACTTATCAAAATTAGGAAAAATGTCCTAATGAATTGTAAGTGATCAGGGGACCTTCCCACTCATTTTGAACCATTTTTTTGGGTTTTTAAAAAATTTGATTATTTTAATTATTTTAATTCAAATTATATTTTAAAAATGAAAAATTTTCAAAAAAATGGGTTTTATTTTTATAAATGTCCTTGATCACAAGGAACTCAAAAAAATAATTTTCATAATTTTTCTAAGCATATTTGATTTAATATAATATTTTTTATACAAAAAACAAGGTTTCCTTAAGAAATCCGTTTTAGTTCCCAGACTAAGTCAAATAATTTTGATATTTTTACAGTGGGTAGACATAATTTTTATGAACATGTGGAGTTGATTTTGTTAATTTCTGACATTTATTTAATTTATAAAAATTAATACAAGGTATTCACATTTATTTAAGTATAAAAATTCAAAAAATTATTCAAAGCATTACAATAT
This sequence comes from Phalaenopsis hybrid cultivar, assembly GCA_002079205.1. Lineage (NCBI taxonomy): Eukaryota > Viridiplantae > Streptophyta > Magnoliopsida > Asparagales > Orchidaceae > Phalaenopsis > Phalaenopsis hybrid cultivar. The sequence goes on from JXCR01144364.1 coordinate 204,887, forward strand.
TTATCCTAGATTTCTCTGATCACAGGAGACCAACTAAAATTATTTTCATAATTTTTTAAGTGATATCTTGATTTATGCAATTAAAATAAGCCAAAATAGTCATCTTAGCTTAAAAATTAGGGTTAGAAGCATAGAGATGCTCTCTAACCTTGGAAAAATCAGAAGACATGGCCTATGTCCTGAGGAACAAACCCTCAAACCTTCAAGCCATGGTGAAATGTTTTAAACCATGGAGAATTAATTTAAAATGATTCAAAAGTTTTAGAAATAATCTTTCCTAGTGGAAATATTTAATTTTCTATAATCAATGCATATTTGCCACCCTGTAACATGTCTAGTAGGTATTAACTCATTATGCTCATTCACAGTTATAGTTACTCCTCCTTTCTTAGAAACATAGTGAATTGGACTAAACCATCCACTATTGAAATAGGGTAGATAATTCCAGCATCAAACCACTTTAAAATTTCTTTCTTAACAACCTCTTTCATAAATGGATTTAATCTCCTTTGTGGATTAGCCCTGGGTTTGCAGTTTTCCTCCAGATTATTTCTATGCATATAAATTAAACGACTGATTCATTTAATACCAGCAATTGTCCACCTGAAGGCTTTCTTAAAATTTTTCAGAATTTTCATCAGCTTTTCTTCTTCTTCCTTTGTTAAATTCGAGGAAATTGTAACAGGTAAAGTAGAGGAATCTCCTAAAAAGGCTTATTTTAAATGTTCACGAAGTAATTTTAACTCGACTTCTGGAGGTTTTTCAATAGATGGATAAAATGATTTGTCTTTGTTTATCGTGTCAAAAATTTCAAAACTTTCTTGAACATAACTTGATTCTTCCTTAGAAAGGTTTACACATTGATCTAATTCCTCTTCTTGCTCGTGTTCCAAATCTTTTTCTTCGGCTTTTTCTTCATAACTAGTCTTGAAATGACATTCACTCAGATATCTTATAACATCCATTCTATAGCATTCATCTTCTTTACCTTTTGCAGGGTATTTCATTGATTTTAAAATGTTAAAAGTAATAATTTGATCATTGACGCGCATTGTTATTTCCCCTTTTTGCACATCTTTCATTGCTCTTCCTGTGGCTAGGAAAGGTCTCCCCAAAATGATAGGTATCTCTATATAGCAGAATGAAATAAACAGGAAAGATAAACTGATCCACTTTCACTTATACACCTTCTATAACTCCTTTAGGATATGTTATTGAATGATCTGCTAATTGCAGAGTTACAGTAGTATGGGTTATTTCTCCTAACCCCAATCTTTTAAATATTGATAATGGCTTAAGGTTAATACTTTCACCTAAATCATATAAGGTTTTCCCATAAAATTTGTCTCCTATTGCACATGGAACTGTAAAGCTACCGGGATCTTTAACCTTTTCAAGAAGTTTCTTCTGAATTATATCACTGTACTCCTCACTAAGTGCAACAATCTCATTATCTTCAAACTTCTTTTTCCTGTTGAGAATATCCTTCATGAAGTTTACATAGCCTGACATTTGTTCTAAGGCTTCAAGAAATGGAATATTGATTGTAAGCTTCTTAAATATTTCCATAAATTTTGAAAATTGCTTATCCAACTTCTTGTTGACAAATTCTCTGAGGAAATGGAGGTGGTGGTTTTTCTAAATCAATTTTTAGTGGAGAAATAGGTCATTGTCGAAGTCTCTGAGGAAATAGAGGTGGTGGTTTTTCTAAATCAATTTTCGATGGAGAAATATGTCTTTTAGAATCTTTTGGAGCGTCCTCTTTTGATTATTCAATTTTTTCTCTCTGTACTTCAATCTCTTTTTGAACCCTACCTTCCAACTCTCTTCCGCTTCTAAGTTGTACAACTTTAACTTGTCCTTTATTTTGGTCTTTAGGATTTGATTCAATATTACTATAAATTGTTCCTTAGGATCTATAACTTAATGAACTTGCAATTTGCCCAAGTTGATTCTCAATATTTATAATTGTAGCTCCTTGTCTTGGTAATTGATTACCCATTTGTAACACCACTTCTTATATAGACAACTTTTTATCCTTAAATTGTGTATTACTATTGATTCCTACAAGATAAGTAGCTCTATAATTATTATTCCATTGGTTGTTCTAGTTTCCCAATGGGTTTACTTGGTTGTTCCCGCACTACTGATTATTACCATCCGAATTGTTATTCCAGTTAAAGTTGGGATGGTTCTTCTAACATGGGTTGAAAAATTTGAATATGGGTTATTCTGCTTACTATTTATGGAATTCAAAGTCTCTAATGATTTTTGAGAATCTACCATTTGGCCTAATGAATTCTCTTCAATCATGAAAATCGGTTGAGAAAAATTCATTCCAAATTGGTCTAACTTCCTTGAAATTGCAACAACATGATTTGCTAACATAGTAGATGCATCGGTTTCATGAATATTGGCTACTTTTTTTCTATTCACCCTCTCAGAGGGTCATTGAAAATTATTGGTAGCCATCTCTTCAATTAAAGCATAAGTGTCATGAAATGGTTTTAACATCAATGAACCACCAGCAACGACATTGATAATAGATCTAAGAGAACCAATTAATCCATTATTAAAGGTTTGAATTATTAACCAATCCGGTATAACATGGCATGGAAAGTTTCTTAAGAGTCCTTTAAATTGTTCCCATGCTTCATAAATAGATTCCCCTTCAATAATATCATTTCTAAGCTTCGTATTTTTTTATGGTGGAAAATATTTAGCAAGGAATTTTTGTGCTAATTCACCCTAAGTTCTGATAGATCTAGGTGCTAATGACTTCAACCACATCTTAGCTTTATCCCTCAGTAAGAAAGGAAATAACCTAAGTCTTATGGCATCATTTGAAACACCATCGTATTTAAATGTAGCACACAATTAAAAATTGGCAAGATGTAAATTTGGATCTTCAGTTGGTGATCCCCCAAACTGATTATTTGAAAAAATTGCAAGATGTAAATTTGGATCTTCAGTTTGTGATCCCCCAAACTGATTATTTGATACCATTTGGATAATAGCAGGTTTAAGCTCAAATTATGTAAATTTGGATCTTTAGTTCGTGATCCCACAAACTGATTATTTGATACCATTTGGATAATAATAGGTTTAAGCTCAAATGAATTAGCTACTACAGTAAGTTTTTGAATACTAAAATGAAGTTCATCTACAGTAAGGTTGGCATAATCTCTTGAAGGTCTAAACTCTTGATGAATTTCAGCATTTTGATTATTTTGGTTTGTCATTTCTGTAATTAGATTTTTGAAAATTTATAATTTCTTTGGTTTTTCTGATTTTTCTAATAGTTCTTTCTAATTCATTTTTTCAAGATTTTTAATTTTTTTGGTTTTTCTGATTTTTCTAATCGTTCTTTCTAATTCAGAATCATATGGCACTAGTCCTTCAGAACCAGAACTACGCATACACGAACATAAAATAAAATAAAATAAAATAAAACATACAAAGCTAGATACAATATTTAAAGTTTAAATAAGTCTTTCTAAAAATAGAAATTTACTTAGTTTTCTTCCCCGACAACAACGTCAAAAACTTGATCCCTGGATACTCAATGCTTACACACAGTATAGAAATAATTAAGATGGTATTTTTGATTTATATTTCCTTATTTTGCAACAAAACCAAAAACTTGATCCTGAAAAAAAATAAGAATTTAACTTTTTAATTTATATATATTTATATTGGGATACTTTTGCATGTATACGTATCGTTATCAAGTAATATAAAACTTTTTTATTAAGACCTGAATATCGAACCCACAGAGAAGATTATGCAATATGAACTTTTTAAAAAGTTTTTCTATTTTTAAAAAGATAACTATTTAAACTAAAAATTATTTTTAGAGGAATTTAAAATTTAAATATTTTTGGTATTTTTGATATTTGAACAAGTTTTTGTAGAAGAAAAGTATTTATTGTGAAAATATCTTTCCTCTTATCATGAATCAGTAATAACAGTAGGAATTCTGTTGTGGAAGTATGTAAATTGTGTTATGTCAAATAGGAGCAATAATATTCTTTACCCTTACTAGAGATGCTATAAAGAACATTGACTAATTAGAGCAATAATATTCTTTACCCTTACTAGAGTTGCTATAAAGAACATTGGCTAATTTAAAGTTATTTCTCAAGACCGACTAGGCAGGGAAGATACTACCTCTCACTCTAGAATTCCCTCGATTACCGCCACCTGAGGGCTAACATTCTCGTATCAGAAACTAAAATAATAAACCAAGCTAAGTGCTTTAACCTGTCACTTTAAAGTCCTCTAACTCTACACCCATCAATGAATATTTCCCTATTTATTTGCACTCAATCATATGAATTACATTCTCATTCATACAACCTCATGTGATTCTTTTCAATTGTTGACTGAGCTAACACCAACCCGGTTCTTACATGTTCTCACAACAAATTTTAACATCTGGATTGGCCAAATCAAGAAGTAAATGAAGTGCATGGATTTAAATCATCACAACTTCTTCCAACATTAAAGATCAATACTCTCCACAACTTCCATCCAAATCTCAATTATTTATGATTTAAAGAAGAAAGATAAAAAAAACTACTCAGAATCCATAGAGAAAATGATACCACACTTTAGTTTAAAAGAAAAAATCATTGTCAAACTAACAACAAGTCTCAATTAAAACCAAATGTAGTCTAAAAACAAAAAAATAAAAACTTATCTCAAGTCCTCCACCAAACTCTTGAAGTTCCTTTGAATCTCTTCTTTTACAACTCTCAAAACAAAATAAGAAAAAAGATAAAGTAAATAAAAAGTGGTTTCCTGAAAAATCTCTCCGAACTAACTCCCAGAGAAGAACTTTCAAAACATGCCAATATTTTCAGGACTCTTTTCTAAGTCAGAGAAGAACTTTCAAAACTTGCCAATATTTTGAGGACTCTTTTCTAAGTTCTCTCTTCTTTCTTTTATAGTTTTTCAAGAGGTGCCTTAGGATCTCAAGCTTGCCAATACTTTCAGGACTCTTTTCTAAGTCCTCTCCTCTTTCTTTTATAGTTTTCCAAGAGGTGCCTTGGGATCTCTTAAAAATGTGTCTTGATTCGATGTATTTTCCCAAGAGATGCATCTTTTCATGATAATTTTAGTCCATGGTGGTTACAACCACATATTAAGCCAATGGGTGCCTCAAAAACCTCTTTGAAATTCATTAGAACTGATTTTACTCATCTAGTAACTGCCACAGGAGCTTAAGCGCGGGGTCTCGACGCTTAGGCGCGACCATCTCTGTTTAACCGGCGCTTAAGCGTCAGATCTGGCACTTAGGCGCCATAACTCTTTTGCACATTTTTTCACCATTTTTGCTCCAAATTTGATCTTTTTTCTCTCCTTTTATCATTTTTTTTCATTTTTATTTGTATCTGCAAGAAAAACACAAAAATACCTTCCATTAAAGCACAATATCTAAAAAAATAGGTATAAAAATTTGTCTAAAAACACTATATATTTTAGTTGTATCAGGTGTCTGTAACTTTCCGAAGGATGGATGACAACAAAATGCCATATGGACTTCAACCAGATCCAGATTTGGAAGAACTACTACCATACGAGCTATGAGAGAGTTGCACCTCCAAACACATGCAAAGGAAACTCTTGTCCTAGAGCGTGGTTTAGTAGGTCAGCTCGATCAGGAGCTCACCACACCAGATATGGACACGTAGATGACATCTTTTTGTACTGAAATTCGACAAAGCTGATATAATGATTAATGTATCAGATATGCTCAACTTCATATATGTACCCAACATGAAATGTGTTCCAGATGTACTTTGACACATTCAACATATTGTACCTATTGAGGCTCTGGCCTGCACTTAATCTGTAACACCTATTGGAGCATATTAATGAAACCTTTTAGAGAATTTTTGTATGTTTACTCAATTGCCCTTTTGTGCGATGGATACAAGCCACAGAGCCATACATTAGTTCCAAACTACAATGAACAAAGAACAAAACAATAAAAAATTAATGATAAAGTTCAAATAAAACACTCTTTTGAAAATTAATCAATCAACAAAATTTAAATTTTGATAAACATAATTTGAAAAGTAAACATGATAAAAATAACAAGAAAAAAGAAAATAAATCTGTTGAGCTGTTTCTCTCGATTTTGAGGTCTCTTACTCATTATCTGCACTAAATCTCACAAAATTTCACATATCTTCCTCACCAATGTTTACTTTTTCACATGACACATGTCTGTGGGTTCAACACAACAAACCCTTTGTAAATTTCAATTCTCGTTTTACAATCAGTCCATAACTTCTAATTCCCTCCTTTCAGGGTCGGTCCTAACTTCCAATCCTTATTTTGAGATTGATACCTAAATTTCAATTCTCATTTTTAGATCATGCCCTAACTTCTGATTCCCTCTCTTTGAGGTCGGCCGCTAACTTCTGATTCTCTTTTTGAGATTTGATTCTTTAATTTCAATTCTCAATTTGGAATCAGTCCCTAACATCTGATTCCCTCTCTTTGAGGTCGGTCCCTAAATTTTGATCCTTATTCAGAGATTGATACCTAAATTTCAATTCTCATTTCAGAATCAGTCCCTAAATTCTGATTCCCTCCTTTCGAGGTCGGTCCCTAACTTCTGACTCTCTTTTTGAGAATTTATCCTTAAATTTCAATTCTTATTTTGGAATCAGTCCCTAACTTCTGATTCCCTCCTTTCGAGGTTTGTCTCTAACTTCCGATCCTCTTTTTGAAATTGATCCTTAAATTTCAATTCTCATTTCATAATCAGTCTCTAACTTTTGATTCCCTCTTTTCGAGATCGGTCCCTAACTTTCGATCCTCTTTTTGAGATTTGAACATTAAATTTTAACTCTCATTTTGGAATCAGTACCTAAATTCTGATTCCCTCGTTTCGAGGTCAGTCCCTAACTTTTGATCCTCTTTTTGAGATTTGATCCTTAAATTTTAATTCTCATTTCAGAATCTGTCCCTAACTTCTGATTCCCCCTCTTTGAGGTCGGTCCCTAACTACAAATTTTCTTTCTGAGATTAATCCCTAAATTTTAATTCCTATTTCAAAATCAGTCCCAAACTTATGATTCCCTCATTTTGAGGTCGATCCTTAACTTCCGATCGTTTTTTTGAGAATGATCCCTAAATTTTAATTCTCATTTCAGAATCAATACCTAAATTCTCATTCCCTCCTTTAGAGGTTGGCCCTAACTTCTGATCCTCTTTTTGAGATTTGATCCTTAAACTTCAATTCTCATTTCAGAATTAGTCCCTGACTTCTGATTCCCTCCTTTCAAGGTCGATCCCTAACTTTTGATCCTCTTTTTGAGATTCGATCCTTAAATTTAAATTCTCATTTCAGAATCAGTCCCTAACTTTTAAGGTTGGTCCCTAATTTCTGATCCTCTTTTTAAGATTTGATCCTTAAATTTCAATTCTCATTTTAGAATCAGTCCTTAAATTCTGATTCCCTCGCTTTGAGGTCAGTCCCTAATTTTCGAGTCTCTTTTGAGATTAACACTTAAATTTTGATCTCACCTTGGGTCAGTCCCTAACTATTGATTCCCTTATTTTGAGGTCGGTACCTAAATTCTTATCATTCTTCTTGGGATTGATACCTAAATTTCAATTTCAATCTTGAGGTCAGCACCTACATATTGATTCTCATCCTCTATAAACACATGAAACTTGATAATTTGAAACCCACTCTCCAATCCCCAGCGAGAGTTTCTACTCTTTTATTTTGATCAAATACTCACCTGTCATATTCCCCCACGGAAACAACTAGCACTCAAATTCTATACTCCTTTTTATGTATGTCCTTTGCCGAGCACACCACACTTATTGGGGGTCCGTTTGTTGACCTCACTTTTGGTTGAGGTTTAGTTTTCCCTATCTAGTTGCCTAAGGTCTAACCATAGGATTTTCCTGTTAAATGTTCTTAGAAAACTAGAAAGGAACCCTCACCATTAGAAATTTTAAACTCCTCTTTGCTCAACTTGAAGTTCCACATATTGGTCCTAACCTCTAGCACTTAGTAGGTGGGTTCAGTATGGGGGATCTCAAGGAGAGTCTTTATAGGAATGTTTGTCCTTAGGGTTGGCCCTGGGTTTTGGTTTGGAGATAGTTCACTCACCTATACTCACTCTCACCCACAATCACTCACAATCCTAAAATCCAAAATATTGACTTTGGCACCTTTATCTTTTAGGAGACTCATGTAGATGGTCCCCTAGACCAACTAGCCCTACGCTAAATTTTAGCTAAGACCAGTACATACAGGACCCAAATGGGGATTCCATTGGTCCATAGTTCACTGATAGTGGTTGGCTTCCGAATTCTACGAAATATACCCAACTTGGCCTTTTGCCCCTAAATCCACCCAAATTACCCAAATGACCTTCAAATCTTAAATTTGCCCAAAATTCCCAATTCACTCAAAATACCCAATTTTTTTCAAAAATCATTTCAAATCATTTCAAAATACCCAAATTGCCCAAAACCACCCAAAATTGTCAAAATTACCAAAATACCCCCAAAATGGCCAAAATTACAAAAATACCATTGGCAGCCAACACTTCCCCAAAACCTCCAAAATTACTCCAAATGACTCCAAAACCAATTTGGCTCCAATTGAACCCAATTTCGATAATTTGACCATTTTGACCAAAACCCCCAAATTGCCTTTAAAGACCCAATTTCCCCAAATTCATCTGAAATGTCCATCAATTTGGTTCCAATTTCCCTCAATTTTAATCCTGAAATCAAATTCACCCATTAATTGACCAATATAAACCAAATCCAAGCCTAATTGGTCCATTCTTTGAGCTCAATCTTGATCTAAGTAAAACCCCAAATTTAGCCATATGACTTAATCCCACCAAATTGAACCCCATAACCTACTCAATTTGCCCCAATTTGGATCATAAACTATTCATAGCACTCCTACAAACCCAAATTGACCATAAATTGTCCTTTGGGAAGCATTAATTTTACTTAGTTTCAACCCAAGTCCAAAATCCCAAAATATTCCCCAATTTGACTATGTCCCCAAATTCTACCGAACTGAATGCCTTAACCGCAAAATTGGCACCTAATTTATGTTGAAAACTCTTTATGAAATTCATATAGACTATTTTCAACAATCAATTTGAACCTCACACAACCTTAGCCCAATATAGACCCATGTTTAGCCCAACATGCCCAAATTGACCAAGACCACTAAATCCTTCAAATTGAGCTACCAATTGAACTCAAAATCACTTTAATCCTTCTCCAAAAATCTTCATAACAATAATATAAACAATGTTGATTAATTAACTGGGCTCAAAGTCTATCTAGACTATCTTAAACCCAACTCTTAGCCATTTAGACCCAAATTGGACCCATGCACCAAAATTGACTTAGCCATGCCTAAGCCACCAAAGTTATGACACCACAACCACTAAGTACATTCTATTGACCAGGATAAACCCCCTTGGAATATATATGGTGAGTTAAGGTCCATTGGATTCCTAAATTAAGGGATTTATGCCCATTTATGGTCCTTAACCCAAAATCTTCCCCATCATCACTTGCCATTGAGGGTTTGGTATAATTAACCCTCCCACTGGCTCATCTGAGCTCCTGCCCACCTCCCCTAGCTCTGTCGTCCGGCCTAGTAGCCAGAAAACATCAAAACCAAGAGCCCTAACCCAAATTTCAAACCCAAACTCACCCATATGAGCAGGCCAATTGCAATTGGCTTTATCACTTCAAAACCCTCCACCTAAGCACCATTTTGCACCCATCAATTGGCCATGACAGCCACCCTTGGCTATTTTTTTTAAACCTCACCTCCATGGCTATTTTTCACCCCTTAATTGGTCATGACAACCACCCTTGGCTATTTTTGATTTAAACATCACCTCCATGTCTAAGAAAAAAGAGCTGAAATTTGCTTAAGGAAACCCTGCCAAATTGCTCTCAGAGACCCTATAAGACCTCCTCAGTTCAGGCCCACCATTTTCCCCCACTGATCTCCACTATAGAAACTCAATTTTGAGCTCAAATTTTTGCTAAAACTAGGACAGAACTCCACACATCTCCACAGTAAACCAAACTCCAATTAACTGTGCACACACCATCCCTACAGTGAAAGAAGTTGATTCCCCACAAAAGTCTCTAGGCCAACACCTAAAATTGAGCTTGATCAAATTCATACTTAGACCATTCAACAAGGCTTGAGAATTTATCTGGAGGTTCATTGGGACCAATCAAAGCTACCACAACCATCTGATTGAGGCATCCCCTATCAGACAAAGGTATTTAACTCCAACCCTAAATCGAGCTTGTTTCGACCCTCCATACGTATTTACTATATTTCATACCATATAACAATATAGTTGTGTTCGTCTTGACTAGATGAAGGTTTACAAACAAACCCCATGCAATTTGGTTGAGTCTAGGCCAAGATCTTAAGGTTTTAGTGTGAACAACTCACGGGTTAGGTCACTTGGGGATTATAATGGAGAGCCGTCCGATCGGGCGTGTATCCAATGGTCGGAGGAGATCAAGCTGGACAGATCCATGGCACATAAAGCACGATCCACATGGAGGCTATGTGGCTGGCCACATCAAATGGCAAAACGACGCATGGAGCCTTTGGAACGGATGAGGATGAGCTGGGGCCGCGTGGATAAGTAAAAAAAATAGGGATTTTTGAATTATTTTAAATTTCTAAACTTCAGAAATCCATATCTTTCTCTGGAGAAATCATAAAAATTAAAAAAAAAAAATCCTCTTGCTCAGTGAATAGAGGAGAATAATGTGGACCAAAAATAAAAATTATTTTCTCACTCCATGATTTTTAATTAATTAAATACCCTCTCTAGTATTTTAATTCTCCATGGCTTAAAACATTCTTCAAAATATGGACCAGTGTCTTGTTGATGGCTTCGGCCAGACCATTTGCCCTGGGATAGTAGATTGTAGAGTATCTCCAATCTATCCCATGTTGTTTGATCAAATTGTTAATTTTGGGGCTTCTGAAAGTTGTCCCATTGTTGGAGATTAATCTGCGTGGAACCCCAAAATGGTACACGACTTAGCTTTTGAAGAATTGAAGGATGTGCTGTGTTGTAACCTCTCGTAATGACACTGCCTCTGCCCATTTGAAAAAAATATATAGCGACCATTATAAATCTATAACCTTTGGAAGACGGAAGGTCTATTGGACCTATTATGTACGTGACCCAAAACTCGAATGGCCACGAGACGATTGTTGGGTGTAGCACATTTGAAGGTTGGTGCAAGACTACCCCATGCACTTGGCGCTGGTGACATCTTCTGGCTATATCCATGTAGCCGGATATCATTGTTGGCCTATAATATCCGAGTCTCTTGATCTACATTTTTATCTTCGGCCCTGACTGGTGAGCACCACACAATTTGGTGTGTATTTCTTTGACAATACTTTGTGCTTCTGTTCTACTTAGGCATCTTAGCCACATCTGATCAAATGATCTTCTATAGAGGACATCACCTATTACAGCATATGACATAGCCCTTTTTGTGATGTGGTGTGCTGCTGACTTGTCCTCCAGCAGCTTTCCAATATACAAATATTCCATTTGTGGCTTACGCCAAACTATATTGTTATCAGCAACCGCAATCATCATTTCTTTTTCTTTTCTAAGATTGTGTAGATTGTCAAGGTTGACTTGAGACAAAACATGTCTTTCTTGTACTGTAATATCAACGTAATCCTCCAGGGGACATGCCGTCTCCTTAGCAAGTTTTACTAGAGCGTCAGCATGGGCATTATCTCCCCTAGGAATCTGGTAGAAAGTTACATCGGGAATTTGCTCTAGCAGCTTCATTGTGTACTGATGATATTCTGCTAACCTTGGTTTCAAAATCTTGTATCATCCGACAACTTGTTAAATGATGAGTTGTGAGTCACCATAGACAACAATATCCATTATATCCATTGAGATTGTCAACTCCAACCCGGCAATTAAGGCTTCATATTCTGCTTCGTTGTTGGTACATGGCTCTGTCAGGTGATAGGAGAACCTCAACATACCCTTATATGGTCTGATGAAAACCAAATTGATTCCTGCTTTACTTGGTATAACTGTGCCTAATCCTTTGTCTTTTCTAGCAAACAAAGGTCTGTCAAAATACATCTCCCAACGTTGTGCATTGGAGAAATCCATCTGTAATACTTGTTCATCTGGTAACTCGTCATTAAGAGGGAACCCATTTGGAAGTGGGTGTGCAGCAAGGAAATCTACTAAAATTTGTCCCTTGATAGCATGGAGGGGAACAAAAGTTATATCAAATTACAATAAAATCATTGACCATCTAGCTAAACATCCAGAAAGTGTTGGTCGTGTCATCAAATATTACAACGTATTAACTTTTGAAATTAGGATAATCTTATGAGAAAGTTTGTAATGTCTAAGATTTTGGGCTGCAAAAATCAAAGCGAGGCAATGCTTCTTGTTAGGTGGATACCTTATCTCTGTCTGTATTAGGTAATGACTCAAGTAGTAGAATACGTTTTCCATACCATCGTCGTTGACTTGGGCTAAGAGGGCTCCAAGAGAGTCATCTAAGGTCGCAGTATAAAGTATTAAAATTTCCCTGGGATAGGGGCTGCCAAAATAGGAGGTGTCATTAAATATTAATTAACGTCCTCAAACGCCCGCTGATATTTATCTTCCCAAATGAATTTGGCATCTGTTTTAATTAATTGGAGAGATGGGCTCACACCTTCCTGCGAGATTAGAAATAAAACGTGTCAGATATGTCAATTTTCCTTGGAAGGAACGTTGTTGTTTTAAGGTCTTGAGAGGAGGCATTTCCAAGATAGCTTGAATCTTATCCGGGTCGTTCTTAATTCCACGATGAGAGACAACAAAATCCTAGAAATTTCCTGGAGGTAACACCGAAGGCGCACTTTAAGGGATTCCTTTTAAGGTCATATCGTCGTAACCGTTCAAACACAATCCTCAAATCGTACAAATGGTCTATTTTTTGTTTAATTTTGATGACCAGATCATCCACGTAGCATTCTACTTGATTGTGAATGAGGTCGTCAACTTACTCTTGATGAACAAATCATCCACGTAGCATTCCACTTGATTGTGAATGGGCTCATCAAAAATCTTTGTCATAGCTCGTTGATATGTTGGTTCGGCATTCTTCAATCCAAACGATATCACTGTGTAGCAGAATATACCAATAGGTGTCCTGAAGGTTGTAAGTGTTGCATCTTCTGGAGACATCTTGATTTGGTTGTATCTTAACGATCTGTCCATGAAGGAGAAAATTTCATGGGTCAAAGTGATATCCACCATAATTTTTGGTATCGATAAAGGGAAGCCATCATTTGGACATGCTTTGTTCAAATCCCTGAAGTCGACGCAAACACATAATGGACCATTTTTCTTCTTAACAGCTACAATGTTAGCTAACCACATGGGGTATTGCTCTTCTCTTACAAAGTTAGTGTCTATTAACTTCTTCACCTCGGCAATGCCTTGATGCTCTATTTCGAGGCGCATTCTTTTGGGAGCTTGTTTTACTGGGGTCATATCTTTGTCTACTCCAAGCTTATGAACCGCAACCTCTGCTGACAGTCTTGAAATTTCATCATAACTCAATGCGAAACAGTCTTTAAATTCTGTTAATAGTTTAATCAACTCTAAGGTTTCTTCATCGTTGAGTAGAGAACTTATTAATGTAGGTCGGGGCTGTTCTTTCGTCCCGAGGTTAATTTAATTCAATTCATCGATAGTTGATTTGATTTCTTCCTCAAATTATGGCGGAGTGTCTTTAATTAGTTGATCAGTACAGTCATCCTCCACATTGATGCAATCCTCTTTCGATTCACTAGTAACAACCATGCAAAATTTTGAATCATCGACTGGTCCGACTGTACCAAATTCGAAACCCTCTTTCGAGTTAGGAGTTCAACTTTTAACATTCCATATTTTTTCAAAAAGTTGTAATTTATCTTTTGACATTTGTTTTGGCAAATTTCCTTGCTAAATTAACTTTTGTACGCAAGGCGAAAAGTAACCAAAAGGCAATTCTATTAATTCATTAGGATCCCATCCAAATTTACATAATTTTTAAGATTAGTAGAAGTAGAAGTATGATAAAATTTGATCGGCTTTGAACCAACGCTATGAAATTCCTTGACCTATAAACTCTCTACCTTTCGATGGAGAATTGGAGTAAGGGTCATGGTGCTCACAAAGTGGTTTATCCGATCATACATTGTCTCATGTTTGCTTTGCTCCGTATCTCTTAAGGATATCTTGTACCAAGGTTTCTTCTGTTTTGTCATCATTATTTCATCTTTAGAATTGTCTTCATCACCGATGTAGATGGTCGACCTAGTCTTTTTAATAATTAAATTATTTCTTGCTCGCCCACGTCCGCGACCTCGACCTCGAGTGCGCAAACTAGAAGAACCCTCACCAATTTGTTGTAAAAGGGTGATGGAAGATCGCTGAAGCGGAGTTGAATGGCCTTGTCATTGTAATTCTTCTGAATCTTCACTTTTACTGATCACAATTTTAAGAGAGAAGACGGTTTTCTTCGGAGGCGCGTAGTAGGCAACATCTTCATGAACTCGAACTTTATGAACTGAAAACGGTTGTAGACCTCCCTTGATGTAATGTTATTGTCTTTCCTTGTAGTACTTAATAAATTAGTGTAGAGACGATGGAATCATGTTGTATTCATGAAGCCATGGTCGACACAGTAGAGAATTGAAAGAGGTCTCGACGTCGATGGTATGAAATATAGCATTTGTTACTAGTTCTCCAATTTTCATAAGTAATGTAATTGATAAGAGGGCTCTTTCTCCCTTTTGGTTGAATCCTCTTAGCATCATTTTATCAGTCATAAGCTCTTGAGCTTCAATGTCCAAATAGGTCAATGTCTGTAGGCTCATCAAGTTGAGTGATGCTCTAGGATCTACTAAAACTTTTGACAGCACAAATCTGTCGATGTTAACAGAGATATAGAGTGGACGATTATGATCGGTGGTACCGAGCAACGAATCTTCATTTGTAAAAATTACCCAGACTGTTCTTTCAACAAGCAAACTTCATATGAGGATGTGCTAGCCAACTGGGCTAAGCAAATTTCTGGGTCAAGAAAAGCTGTAACCAGAGTCCCTCTCATCTCCTTTGATAGGATTAGAGCATCATAGATGCTTAGCTTGGCTAACAACATCCTAAAATGAGCTAGCACATTGTAATCCACTTTGTATGATCCTCTAATTTTCTCTTGGTTATGTGTTTCTCCCACTAGCGGAGAGGGAGGTAGCTCTTCTCGAGTTACTATTTGCTTTCCTTTATCCACTAGAGTTGTTCTTGGGGGTAACACTCTCCCACTCCTTAAGTTCACTTCTGTAATTTATTCTTCTTGAGGTACCATTGCTGAATCTTTTGTTGTTTCTTTTTTTTTGGAAAGATCTAAGTTAATAACGAGTGATGCACCGTGGCGCTCAAGGATTGGTTCTTCACTCCTGGCGCTGTCGTAGGCGGTATTGTCGATGTCTTCTTCAGTCTTGTCAATGAGTTCATCAGACTCAAGTATGGTTTGAGGATCATTTTGGGAATCAAAATTGAGGTCATATTGGTCTAAATTAGTTATGTTATCACCATAAATAGTTAAAACGTAGCCGAAATCATAATCATTTTATTCATAAGACATCGTAGGGCCAAAAAGATAATCATACAAGGTCAGGGGTTTGAGAATTTTCTTTCCAGAATTCATGACAATTAATATAGCAGAGGTAGCCCCTATCCTAACCTTTGTGCTATTAGTCCTCATGGTGGTATTCTTCTTCTTCTTATTTTTTAATGATGACGGATCTTTTGGTGAAATTTTCATCTTTGGCTTGGCATGCTGAAGACTCTGAATGGAAGCTTGTCATGAAGCAGACTGAATTTAGTTTAGGACCCTCTTGAGTTTGTTCCAAGTCATACTCTATCCATCTTTTCCAGTATACGGGTCGATCGGAGAGATTGGCTCAGCCAAAATCATATTTATGGAACCCTTATCAGGTTCTTTTAAATATTCTTTCAGGATCGTTATATTTCCTTCTTTAAGAGTTTTCTCGAGCCAATCCTTGATAACAAAACATTCTTATATTGAGTGTCCAAGCAATCTAGAATATGGACAATAATTTTGGTTAATCCTTCTTGTCGACCTCTTCGGGTTTCTTTGGATCTGGTAATCTAAACTAAGGCTTCTTCATCAGACTTCTGAACATCTCAGATACGGCTTCATCTTTGAAGGAATACACCACTTTCTGCCATTCTGCTAAAGATATTCTATTATTCTCTACTCGGTGTGATCCTCCCTAAGGCGGTCGCTGGCTAGACTGGTTGTATTTTTGTGTCTATTTTTTAGCATGTTTTGACGATAATTGACGAGGACTTTTTGCATGTATCATCATTGGTTGTTTTGCTTTATCGACAGTTGCCACTATTTTGGACTTCTTTTCAAATATTTTGGTTGCCTTGGATTTTTCATGAGAATCCATATGTTTGACTTCATCTTGAAGACTGTTGGCCTTGTTGAGTAACTTCTGGAAGGATATGGTGAGTCCCTTGAGCATGAAAGTTACTGGCCCATGAATGCTCTTGAGTAAGATCTCAATCTCGTGATGTTCCTTTAGCTGAGGTTCACATTTCATGCTATAGTTTATCCTCCTCAAAATATAGTCCCATAAAGTCTCGTTAGGCTTTTCCTTTTCCATTATGAGATCTCCAATAGTGACATGATGTTGCGCTCCGAGAAATCTTTTCACGAACAATAGTTCTAGCTTGGCAAAAGTCTTAACTGATCAGTTGGGTAATTCGACATACCAATCAAAAGTGATTCCTGACAGGCTGCTGACAAACTGATGGAAGAGCAGGGCTTCGTTACCTCCAATATTACAACAACTGGCTCGGAAATGTGTTATATGTTGCCTAAAATTTTCCAGTCCCATTGAATATCTTAAAGTTTGATGACACAAAACCCTTAGGGTAAGTGATCCCTACTTAATATTTATACACAATATAACAATACTTATGATGGTATTTTTCACTTATATTTCCTCAATTTGCAAAAAAACAAAAACTTGATCCTGAAGAAAAATAAGAATTTAACTTTTTAATTTATATATGTTTATATTGGCATACTACGCAAGTATACGTATCATTATCAAGTAATATAAGACTTTGTGATTTAGACATGAATATCGGACCCACAGAGAAGATTATGCAATATGCACTTTTTAGAAAGTTTCTCTATTTTTAAAAAGACAATTACTTAAACTAAAAAAGGCTTTTGCGGGAATTTAAAATTTAAATATCTTGGCATTTATGATATTTTAACGAAACAGTAACAACTTAAAAAGATAACTAAAGTTTTTGTAGAGGAAAGGAACTTAATATGAAAATATCTTTCTTCTTATCATGAATTAGTAATAAGTATAAGAATTCTGTTGTGTAAGTATGGAAATTGTGTTGTGCCAAATAGGAGCAATAATATTCTTTACCTTACTAGAGATGCTATAAAGAACATTGACTAATTTAAAGTTTGAATAGTTATGAAGACCGGCTGGGCAAGTAAGATACTAGCTCTCACTCTAGAGTTTGCTCGATTCCCTCCACCTGGGGACTAACATTCTCATATCAAAACCTAAGATAATAAACCAAGTTGGGGGCTTTAACCTGTCACTTTAAAGTCCTCTAACATTATACCCATCAATGAATATTTCCTTATTTATTTGCACTCAATGATATGAACTACATTCTCATTCATACAACCTCATGTGATTCCTTTCAATTGTTGATTGAGACAACAGCAGCCCGGTTCTTACATGTTTTCACAACAAATTTTAACATCTTAATTGGCCAAATCAAGAAGTAAATGAAGTTCATGGATTTAAATAATCACAACTTCTTCCAACATTAAAGATCAATACTCTCCAAAACTCCCATCCAAAAGTTAATTACTTATCATTTTAAGAAGAAAGATAATAAAAACTACTCAGAATCTATGGAGAAAACAAAACAACACCTTAGTTTAAAAGAAGAAATCATTGTGAAACCAACAACAAGTCTCGATTAAAACCAAAAGTAGTCTAAAACCAAAAGATAAAAACTTATCTCAAGTCCTCCACCAAACTTTTAAAGCTTTTTTGAATCTATTTTATTTTACAATCACTTAAACAAAATAACAAATATGATAAAGTAAATAAAAAGTGGTTCCTGAAAAATCTGTCCGAACTAACTTCCCGGAGAAGAACTTTCAGAACTTGCCAATATTTTCAGGACTCACACTTTTTCGGACATTTTCAGGACATTTTTCTAAGTCCTCTCTTTTTTTTTATAGTTTTCCAAAAGGTGTCTTAGGATCTCTTCAAAATTTGTCTTGATTTGATGTATTAGCTCAAGAGACGCATCCTTTCATGATAATTTCGTCCATGGTGGGTACAACCACCTATTAAGCCAATGGGTGCTTCAAAAACCTCTTCAAAATTTGTGAAATTCAATTTTACTCATCTAGTAACTAACACTGGAGCTTACGCATGGAGTCTCGGCGCTTAGGCGTGGCCTTCTCTGTTTAACCGGCGTAAAGACCAGCATAAACGCCAACATAAACGCTAGATCAAACGCTTAGGCGCCAAAACCCTTTTGCACAATGTTTCACTTTTTTTGCTCCAAATTTGATCCTTTTTAACTCATTTAAGTGTTTTTTCCATTTTTACTTGTATCTGCAAGAAAAACAAAAAAAAACCTTCCATTAAAGTGCAATATTTCAAAAATAAGTATAAAAATGTGTCTAAAAATACTATATATTTTAGGTGTATCAAAATCCCCGTTTTCAAGTGACACTTCAATCTTTAAAAATCAAATATGTATGATATGTATATGAATTTCTTTAGGAGTTACTAAAATTTAGATTTAGAAATATCCACAAGTGACACTTCAATCTTTAAAAACCAAATATGTATGATATATATATGAGTTTCATTAGGAGTTACTAAAATTTAGATTTAGAAATATAGTAGTACAATTTAGAAAAAACAATTAGTAAATGAGACCAACTTGAAGTTTGAAATTTTTAAGGTTAAGAACTACAAAAATATGTGTTCCTATCTAATTCTGAAATATTGTAAGTTCTCGAAATTTAGATTTTAGTTCTTTTATTTTTTCTACCTAAAAATTTTTATCAAAAATAATTTTACTTACTATATTATATTTATAAGCTTAAGATTTTTTCAAGTCTTATACTTTAAAAAGATCAAATGTTGAACCAATTTTTGATTAGGCACTAATCCTCAAGCTTTTCCTCCCTTACATTTCTTTTCTTTTTCTTTTCTTTTTCTTTTCTTTTCTTTTTCTTTGCTTTTTCTTTTTATTTTTCTTTTTCAGAAAAGGATTATTATATCTGGATAGGCCTTTAATTATTTTTAATTCCACTTCTCCTTTCCTAAAGTAAAGTCTTGATATAAAGCTTTTACGTATAAATATAATAATAGTTTTGAAAATAATTTTAATAAAAATATTTAGGTATTAAAAATAAAAGTCTAAATTATCAAAATTTTTAAAAAATACAATTTTTCTTACAAAAGATAGTCACTTATAATAATCATTTTCTATACTAAAATTTTTAACTTAAAGTTTTCTCTTCATTACTTAAAATTTTAACTAAATTTTCTTAATGATTTGTAAATTTAAATTTTACTTCCCTAATATAACTTCATATACATAATTAATTTTTCTTATAAAATTCAAATTCATTTGTAGTTCATTTAAAAAGAAATAAAAGTCAAGTTTTGAAATTTTTTTTCTTCCCTCACCCAAAGTTAATTTTTTTTAACGGATTAAACAGTTTAACATCAGATAATTATATAGGAAGGAATGAAAATTGAAATAACTTGCTAACAGAAATTTTTACATCCTAATTATTCAAGTATAAAACTAAAGATAAGAGTAAAATTAATTTTGATCAAATTTTCTAACATTTCATTTTAGTTTAACATGTAGAGATTCAATAGACTTCTAAACAGTGTGTATAAAAGCAAACAACACACTAACATGATAAAAGAAAAATACAGGGTAGCAGTTTCTGAATTTTAAAATTAAGATCTAAGCTAGCAAGATTTTTAACTTTAAAAAAAAGACATGGAATTATGTTAAGTTCTAAACTAACCAATCCAAAGTACTAAAAATAAAAATAGTTACTACCCTAAAATTAAAAAAAAATACTATCTAACACAACAATCACAACAATAATAGAACATAAAAATTCAAAACACAACATAAAACATAATCCACAATATCACATAACTGCATCTGTAGCAGTACTACATCACAGAGTCCATAACAAAACACAAACATAATAATACATCAAACCAAATCAAGTTCAACACATCATCTGTCATCTCTACTCATGTCCACTCTTAGAAATGCCACTATACCATTTTTCCTTAGGCTCATAATCAAGAAAATGAGGATATTGAGGAAATACTACTCCTGCGTAACCTCTAAAAGACCCTCAAGAGCTAGGTATAATTTCTCCTCAAAGTCACTCTTTCTTCTATTATACCTATTTGTATGCTCAGCAAAATGTTCTAGATTTTGAACTTTATCAGCAGT
This sequence comes from Phalaenopsis hybrid cultivar, assembly GCA_002079205.1. Classification (NCBI taxonomy): domain Eukaryota; kingdom Viridiplantae; phylum Streptophyta; class Magnoliopsida; order Asparagales; family Orchidaceae; genus Phalaenopsis; species Phalaenopsis hybrid cultivar. The sequence continues at coordinate 225,556 of JXCR01144364.1, forward strand.
AAAGTGGATATGAGTCATCATCTTCTGTAATAACTGCTCTTGAGTCTCAGTTGACTCACCTCGAGATGTAGAAGCATGTGAAGCAGATGGTCTTGATGAAGATGCAGCAAAGGTAGATGTAGCAGACGTCTCTAATCCATAGCTCCTGGAAAATCCTCCTCTCTAGCCAAAAATTGAATGCTCAGAATAAGTCTTCACATTCACTTTTGTAATGGGCTTCAGAGGAAACATAACTTCCTCCCAACTATCATACTTTACCCTAGGCTGCTCGCATAAAGAAAATATCAAGGAAGCAAGTCCCGTACCTGCAGTTGTAGCAGCAGCAAATAGGTATAATTCAACGTCACTCTCCTCTCATTTGTTGATGGGCTTTCCCTCCTGAATACAATAATTCAACGTCACTCTCTCTTTCTGGTCACTTCACTGATATGATCTGTAGGAAGCAGACCATCAGATATGAAATAGTTCCAAGCCTTTGATTGTGCACACAACTTTGACATTAGAAAATTTACTCTCCTCTCATTTGTAATCTTCCGAAGTCCTCTTCCAACAATTAAATAAGATATGATCTCGTCCAATTATGCTTCCATAGGACTATAATTTTCTTAAAAACACAAAGTTCCCAGTTGTAAATGATAAAACAAGTTGATTACCTCCGGAGTAAAAGGTACCAACTTCCCTCGAGCCATAACTCGATAATAGAACATCACTCCATTATAATACCAACTATAATTTGCATAAAAATCCCTTACAACAGAAATTACAGCGATAATAGAGAAACAACAGAACTATTCCCACTGTCGGCAGACTATCAGGTCTTCCACTTCTCCTCTTAGAATCTTAAAACATCACTCCTGAATCAATTTTCGTGATTGTAGAGCGTCACAATATCGATCTTGAGCTTTTGAATTGACAAATTTGCTCGAATCAAATGGGCTCTTTCCTTTGCTCCTTTTCATTCTTGGTAACATTCTATCAATTTGATAAATTCCAAAAATAACTTTAAAAATCAAGTTTAATCACAAAACTAAACTTCCAAAAGCACTAACTAAACTTTCCAAGCAGTTTCCATAGATTTTTCTTCACTTTTCAACATGAATAGTAAATTTTTGAAATCTTCCAAATATGCTTAAAATATATGATGAAAATATAAAACTTTTGCATAGAAGTAAAGCTCTTACCTCAAGGAACTTGGATCTAGCAAATCTCACTTGATTCCCCAAGAAATCTTCAAATTTCACTTGCCCTATCACTCAAAATCGTGAACTCGAGTTGGGGAAGACGATAGGAGGCATTAAAATTGCATTTTTAGGCCAAAAAATTACTTTTAACCGTTCGCAAACTGATTTTCGTGAACCGGTGCTTAAGCGCGGGTAAGTGGCACTTAGGCACCTGCCTCTTGGGTTGGCTCATACTCAAGCGCGAGATATGGCGCTTAGGCACCAGTGCACAATTTTTGAAATTTTTTATTTTAAGTAAAATGCAATATTAGCCTAATTAAACCACCACTAAAAGGTCTCATAGCACTTAAATGACTATTTTTACTTCTTATAACTCCCTTCTCTCTCAAAATTCTCCATAATAATTAATTCAATTCGAGGCTAAAAAATTACACAAATTTTCAGAAAAACAAACTTATATTTATTCAGAAACAAGTACAAACATATTTAACACTTAGTTCTCTCTGCAAATAGTCTTGGATGAGAAAATTTTCCTAAGTACAAAACACTTAACACACATTTACAATTAAACACATAAGTGACACAAACACTAAACACAAGACATAAACACTAACATACTTAAAAACATGACTCGAAACACACAATTCTTAACACTTAACTTAATGCCACTCTTCATTAGAAGGAATAAATTCTTGTCTCTCAGTAATCTCTCTAGGAATATAATGTTGATAAAGTGGATGGTGGTGACGAGCTCTAATATCATCTTCGATCCACTTTTGCTTAAGGAACATCGCCTTATCCGCTTCCTCAAAATAACTGGTATGGCATAATTGCATCTTAAGTTACCACCCAATACGTTTTAGATGAGAATACAATTCAAGCATCTTAGTCTCTAATCAAGATATAGTATTCTCCATCTGAATAATCTTCTCCGATATCCCTTCAATACTAAAGGCTAAGAAACCGTTATACATCTCCTGCGCACTTTGACTAATGAACTTCTTCCTCGTGGCTTGTTCCTTCTTCTTCAAATCCATCTCCCATGAAGACACTTTCTCTAAACCTCTCTCTTTCTTAGACTTTTAGGGCTAAGAAAAATCTGGGGTGAAATTCCTTCACAAACCCCTTCTATTTATATGATAAATTTCCCCTCATAACTTTTAGGCACGACTAGAAACTTCCAAGACACGTTATTCCAAATAAATTGCAGTTACAGCTTATAGAAATCAAAATTTGCACATGTGATTAAATTGTCGTGCTTAAGCGCCTGGTCTGGCGCTTAAGCGCCTGGTCTGGCGCTTAAGCGCGAGTGCACATTTTTGCACTAGTCAACTTAACGTCCAAATTTTCATTCTAACATGTCTAGGTCACTAAATAAAGTATAAAAATCATTACTAGCACATAATAAACTCAAAAATACTACCCTAAATTTCTTAGTCAGATTCAAAACAACAATGAAAGCAAAAACACACTGATAATGTTGATACCCTATATAATAAGGTTTCAGTCTATGTACATTCACTTTAAAAACTTTTCTCAGAATTAAGATCCTTAAAATCCACAGCTCCATAAGTATAAACTTTTATCACATAAAATGGGCCCGTCCACCTAGACTTAAGTTTGCTTGGAAATAATCTTAACCATGCATTATATAGAAAATCTTGTTGCCATGGCTAAAAATTTTTAGTAAGAATATTTTGATCATGCTACATTTTCATCTTTTCTTTATAAATCTTAGCACTCTCATAAGATTTATTCCATATCACTTCAAGCTCATTTAATTGTAACAATCTTTTCTCACCAACATCTTTTAAATTATAAATAAACTATTTAATAACCCAATATGCTTTATGCTCAAGTTCAACTGGTAAGTGACCAGCTTTCCCAAATATTAGCCTATATGGGGACATTCCTATAGGAGTTCTATATGTAGTCCTATAAGCCCACAAAGCATAGTCAAGTTTGACTGACCAATCCATTTTTGTTGGATTCACATATTTTTCCATAATTCTTTTAATTTCCTGATTGGATAATTTAACCAAACCACTTGTCTAAGGATGATAAGTAGTAACAATCCCATGATTTATTTGATATTTCTTTAATAACTTCTCCATAATGACATTTTTGAAAAGACTTCCCCCATCAGTAATGATAACTCTCCGCATCCCAAATCTACAAAATATGTTTGTTTTTAAAAATTTTGCAACACTTTGAGTATCACATCGAGGTAAAGCAACAACTTCAATTCATTTGGATACATAGTCCACTGCTACGAAAATATATAAATTTCCGAAAGATGGTATAAATAGTCCCATGAAATCTAATCCCCAAACACCAAATATTTCAACTTCTAGCATATAATTGAGGGGAATCTCATTTCCTCTAGAAATAATGCCTACTCTTTAACAACTATCACAACTTTTGATATAAGCATTAAAATTTCTAAAAATTGTAGGCCAATAAAATCCAGATTGTAGAATTTTGTATGATGTTTTATCAGCACCAAAATGTCCACCAAAATCAGAATTATGATATTTTTGGATAATTTCATAAGTTTCTTCTAATGGTACACATCTTCAAATGATCAGATCCTTTCCTTGTTTATATAAATATGGGTCATCCCAAAAATAAGTCTTAGCTTCAGAAATAAATTTCCTCATTTGTTGTACGTCATTCCATAGAAATTAAGATCACTAACAATATAGTTCACAATGTCGGCATACCACGAAATACGCTAGTCATTTACAGTGAACAATTTTTCATCTGGAAAATGTTTATTAATTTCTTTTTCAAAACAAAGTGATTTTTCTAATTCAAACCTGGACAAATGATCAACAATTTGATTTTTAGTTCCCTTCCAATCTACTATTTCAAAATCAAATTCATGTAAAACAAGAATCCATCTTATAAGTCTCGGTTTAGTATCCTTCTTTTTCATTAAGTGCTTAATAGCTGAATGATCTGTATGCACTATATAATGAGTTCCAATTAAATATGATCTAAATTTATCAAAGGCATATACTATTGCTAATAACTCTTTTACAGTTGTTGTATAATTAATTTGAGTTTCATTAAGAGTTTTACTAGCATACTAAATAACTTTGAAAATTTTATCATATTTTTGTTCTAAAATAGCTCCAATAGCATAATCACTTATATCACACATAAGATCAAAAGTTTTTTCCCAATTTGGTGAAACTATAATTGGTGCAATGATTAATTTTTTTTTTAATAATTTAAAAGCTTTTAGGCATTCCTCATCAAAATTGAAATTTGCATCTTTCTCCAATAAATGGCATAAAGGTTTAGCAATCTTAGAAAAGTCCTTAATATATCGCATGTAGAATCTAGCATGTCCTAAAAAACTCCTAATTTCCTTTACATTTATTGGATAAGGTAAATTAGCGATCACTTGAATTGTAGCATGATCTACTTCCATACCCTTTTTTGATATTTGATGACCTAATACAATTCCTCCTGTTACCATAAATTGACATTTTTCCTAGTTAAGGACTAAATTTGTTTCTTCACAGTGCATAAGAACTCTAGATAAATGTTCTAAACATGAGTCAAATGAAGCTCCAAACCTTGAAAAGTCATCCATAAAGACTTCAATCCCTTTTTCAATTAAATCACAAAAAATTTCCATCATACATCTTTGAAATGTAGTAGGGGCATTACATAAACCAAAGGGCATTCTTCTAAAAGCAAAAGTACCATAAGGACTGGTAAATGTTATTTTCTCTTAATCCTCAGGAGATATTTGAATTTTGTGATAACTGGTATATCCATAAAAAAAAAAGTATTTATGCCCAGCTAGTCTGTACAACATTTAATCTAGAAAGGGTAGTGGAAAATGATCTTTCCTAGTAGCAAGATTTAATATTCTATAATTAATGCATATTCACCACCCTGTAACTTGTCAAGTAGGTATTAACTCGTTATGCTCATTCACAGTTACATTTACTTCTCCTTTCTTTGGAACATAGTGAATTGGACTAACCCATTCATTATCTGAAATAGGGTAGATAATTCCAGCATCTAAACACTTTAAAATTTCTTTCTTAATGAACTTTTTCATAACTTCATTTAATCTCCTTTGTGGATCAGCCATGGGTTTGCAGTTTCTTCCAGATTAGTTCTATGCATACAAATTGAAGGACTGACTCCTTTAATATCAGCAATTGTCCATCCGAAGGCTTTCTTAAAATTTTTCAGAATTTTTATCAGCTTTTCTTCTTCTTCCTTTGTTAACTTCGAGCAAATTATAACAGGTAAAGTAGATGAATCTCCTTAAGAAAAGACATATTTTAAATGATCACAAAGTAATTTCAACTCATGTTCTGGAGGTTTTTTAGTAGACGGACAAAATTTTTTAACTTTGTCTATCGTGTCCAAAATTTCTAAACTTTCATGAACATAACTTGAATCTTCCTTAAAAAGGTTTACACATTGATCTAATTCCTCTTCTTGCTCATGGTCCAAATCTTTTTCTTAGGATTTTTCTTCATAAATAGTCTTGAAATGACATTCGCTCAGATATCTTATAACATCCATTCTGTAACGTTCATCATCTTTACCTTTCACAGGATTTTTCATTGATTTTGAAATGTTAAAAGTAACAGTTTGATCATTGACGCACATTGTTAATTCTCCTTTCTGCACATCTATCATTTCTCTTTCTATAGCTAGGAAATGTCTCCCCAAAATGATAGGTATCTCTTTATCTTCCTCCATATCTAGCACAATGAAATCAACAGGAAAGATAAATTGATCCACTTTCACTAAGACATGTTCTATAACTCATTTAGGATAGATTATCCAATGATCTACTAACTAAAGAGCTATAGTAGTAGGGGTTATTTCTCCTAATCCCAATCTTTTAAATATTGATAATGGCATAAGGTTAGTGTTTTCACCTAAATCACATAAAGCTTTCCCATAAAATATGTCTCCTATTGTAAATGAAATTGTAAAGAGACCAGGATCTTTAAGCTTTTCAGGAAGTTTCTTTTGAATTATAGCACTGCACTCCTCACTTTGTGCAACATTCTCATTATCTTCAAACTTTCTTTTTTTGTTGAGAATATCCTTCATAAACTCTGCATAGCTTGGCATTTGTTCTAAGGCTTCAGCAAATGGAATATTGATTGTAAGCTTCTTAAATATTTCCAGAATTTGAAAATTGTTTATGCAACTTCTATTGTCGAAGTCTCTGAAGAAATGGAGGTGGTGGTTGTTCTAAATCAATTTTCGGCGGAGAAATAGGTCTTTAAGAGTCTTTCAGAGTGTCCTCTTTCGATTCTTCAATTTTTTCTCTCTCTACTTCAATCTCTTTTTGAACCCTACCTTCCAACTCTCTTTCGCTTCTAAGTTGTGCAACTTTAACTTGCTCTTTATTCTGGTATTTTAGATTTGATTTAGTTTTACTAGGTAGTGTTCCTTAGGATCTATTACTTAATGAACGTGTGATTTGCCCAAGTTGATTCTCAATATTTCTAATTGTAGCTCCTTGACTTTGTAACTGATTACCCATTTGACACTTCTTCTATAGACAACATTATCCTTAAATTGTGTATTACTGTTGATTCTTGGAGGATAAGTAGTTCTATAATTATTTTCCCATTTTTGTTCCAGTATTCCAATGAGTTTACTTGGCTGTTCCCCCATTGCTGATTATTAGCACCCGAATTGTTATTCCAGTTAAAGTTGGGATGGTTCTTCCAACATGGGTTATAATAATTGGAATATGGGCTATTTTTCATTATTTATGCATTCAAAGTCTCTACTGGGTTATAATAATTAGAATATGGGTTATTTTGTTTATTATTTATGGCATTCAAAGTTTCTAATATTTGAGAACCTACCATTTGGCCTAATGAATTATCTTCAATCATGGAAATTGGATGAGAAAAATTCATTCCAAATTAGCCTAACTGCCTTGAAATTGCGGCAACTTGATTTGCTAACATAGTAAATGCGTCAGTTTCATGAATATTGGCTACTTTCTTTGGATTCACCCTCTCAAAAGGCCATTGAAAATTATTGGTAGCGATCTCTTCAACTAAAGCATAAGCGTCATGAAATGGTTTCGACATCAATGAACCACCAGTAGTAGCATCGATAATAGATCTAAGAGAACCAATTAATCCATTATAAAAGGTTTGAATTATTAATCAATCGTATAGCATGGTGTGGACACTTTCTTAAGAGTTCTTTTAATCTTTCCCATGCTTCATAAATAGCTACAACATGGTGTGGATATTTTATTAAGAGTTCTTTAAATCATTCTCATGCTTCTTAAATAGTTTCCCCTTCAAACTAATTAAAAGATGTAATATCATTTCTAGGCTTCACAGTTTTTTATGGTAGAAAATATCTAGCAAGGAACTTTTGTGCTAAATCACCCCAAGTTTTGATAGGTCCAGGTGCTAACGAGTTCAACCACATCTTAGCTTTATCCATCAATGAGAAAGGAAATAACCTAAGTCTTACGGCATCATCTGAAACACCATCGTATTTAAATGTAGCACACAATTCTAGAAAATTGGTAAGATTCATCATCTGATACACCATCATATTTAAATGTAGCACACAATTCTAGAAAATTGACAAGATGTTATCATCTGATACACCATCATATTTAAATGTAGCACACAATTCTAGAAAATTGGCAAGATGTAGATCTTTAATTAATGCCCCCCAAACTGATTATTTTATACCATTTGGATAATAGCAGGTTTAAGCTCAAATGAATTAGCCACTTCCCAAACTGATTATTTGATACAATTTGGATAATAGTAGGTTTAAGCTCAAATGAATTAGCCACTACAGTAGGTATTTGAATACTCTAATGAAGTTCATCTACAGTAAGGTTGGTATAATCTCTTAAAGGTCTAAACTCTTGATGAATTTCACCATTTTGATTATTTTGATTTGCAATTTCCGTAATTTCTTTTGGATTTTTCAAGATTTTTATTTTTTTTGGTTTTTTTTATTTTTCTAATTGTTTTTTCCAATTCAGAATCGTAGGGCACTAGTCCTTCAGAACCTGAACTACGCATACAAGAACATAATATAAAATAAAAGAAAATAAAACATACAAAATAAGATACAATATTTAAAGTTTAAATAATAATTTCTAAAAAAAGAAAATTACTTAGTTTTCTTCCTCGGCAACGGCGCCAAAAACTTGATCTCGACTTAATGCTTATGCATAGTATAACAATAGTTCTGATGGTATTTTTCACTTATATTTCCTTATTTAGCAACAAAACCAAAAACTTGATTCTGAAAAAAATAAGAATTTAACTTTTTAATTTATATATATTTATATTGAAGATACTACGCAAGTATACGTATCGCTATCAGGTAATATAGAACTTTTTTATTAAGACCTGAATATCGAACCCACAGGGAAGATTATGCAATATGCACTTTTTAGAAAGTTTTCTAATTTTAAAAAAGATAATTACTTAAATTAAAAATGATTTTTTGCAGGAATTTAAAAATTAAATATTTTCGGTATTTTGATATTTTAACAAAACAGTAACAACTTAAAAGGATAACTAAGGTTTTAGTAGAAGAAAAGTACTTAAAATGAAAATATCTTTCATCTTATCATGAATCAGAAATAATTATAGGAATTTTGTTATGGAAGTATGCAAATTGTGTTGTGCCAAATATGAGCAATAATATTCTTTACCATTACTAGAGATGTAATAAAGAACACTGGCTAATTTAAACTTTGAATAGTTCTGAAGACCGGCTAGGCAAGGAAGATACTAGCTCTCACTTTAGAGTTCCATCAATTCCCTCTACCTAGAGGCTAACATTCTCGTATCATAACCAAAAATAATAAACCTAGTTGGGGCCTTTAACCTGTTACTTTTAAGTCCTCTAACTCTACACCCATTAATGAATATTTCCATGTTTATTTGCACTCAATCATATGAACTACATTCTCATTCATAAAACCCCCATGTGATTCTTTCCAGTTGTTGACTGAGACAATACCAACCCAGTTCTTACATGTTCTCACAACAAATTTTAACATCTGGATTGGCCAAATGAAGAAGTGAATGAAGTGCATGAATTTAAATCATCACAACTTCTTTCAACTGTAAAATTACTTATCATTTTAAGAAGAATGATAAAGAAAACTACTCAGAATCCATGGAGACATTCCTATAGGAGTTCTATTTGCAATCCTATAAACACACAAAGCATAGTCAAGTTTGACTGACTAATCCATTTTTTTGGATTCACAGATTTTTCCTGAATTCTTTTAATTTCCCGATTGAATAATTCAGCCAAACCACTTGTCTGAGGATGATAAGCAGTAGCAATCCTATGATTTATATGATATTTCTTTAATAACTTTTCCAAATGGCATTTCTGAAATAACTTCCCCCATTAGTAATGATAACTCTCAGCATCCCAAATCTATAAAATATACTTGTTTTCAAAAATTTTGCAACACTTTGAGCATCACATTGAGGTAAAGCAACAGCCTCTATCCATTTGGATACATAGTCCACTGCTAATAAAATATATAAATTTTCGAAAGATGGTATAAATGGTCCCATGAAATCCAATCCCCAAACATCAAATATTTCAGCTTTCAGGATATAATTGAGGGACATCTCATTTCTTCTAGAAATATCGCCTATTCTTTAACATCTATCCCATGTTTTGGTATAAGCATTAAAATCTCTAAGAATTGTAGACCAATAAAATACAGATTGTAGAATTTTGTATGCTATTTTATCAACACCAAAATATCTCCCAAAATCAGAATTATGAAATTTTTGTATAATTTCATAAGTTTCTTCTAATTGTACACATCTTTGAATGATCAGATCCTTTCCTTGTTTATATAAATATGGGTCATCCTAAAAATAAGTCTTAGCTTCAGAAATAAATTTCCTCATTTGTTGGTATGTCATTCCATAGGGTTTAAGATCACTGACAATATAGTTCACAATGTCCGCATACCACGGAACACGCCACTCATTTAAAGTGAACAATTTTTCATCTAGAAAATGTTCATTAATTTCTTTTTCAAAATAGAGTGGTTTTTCTAACTCAAGTCTGAACAAATGATCAACAATTTAGTTTTCAGTTCCCTTCCGATCTACTATTTCAAAATAAAATTCTTGTAAAAGAAGAATCCATCTTATAAGTCTCGGTTTAGCATCCTTCTTTTTCATTAAGTACTTAATAGCATAATGATCTGTATGCACTATACAATGAGTTCCATTCAAAAATGATCTAAATTTATCAAAGACATATACTATTGCTAATAACTCTTTTTTCAGTTGTTGTATAATTAATTTGAGTTTCGTTAAGAGTTTTACTAGCATAGTAAATACCTTTAAAAATTTTATCATATCTTTGTCCTAAAACATCTCCAATAGCATAATCACTTGCATCACACATAAGTTCAAAAGGTTTTTCCGAATTTGGTGAAACTATAATTGGTGCAGTGATTAATTTTTCTTTTAAGATTTTAAAATCTTTTAGGCATTCCTCATCACAATTGAAAATTGCATTTTTCTCCAGTAAATGGAATAAAGACTTAGCAATCTTAGAAAAGTCCTTAATATATTTCCTGTAGAATCCAGCATGTCCTAAAAAATTCCTAGTTTCCCTTACATTTGCTGTATAAGGTAAATTAGTGATCAGTTGAATTTTAGCAGGATCTACCTCCACACCATTTTATGATATTTAATGACCTAATACAATTCCTCCTGCTACCATAAATTGACATTTTTCCCAATTAACATTTTTCTTCACAGCGCTTTAGAACTTTAGATAAATGTTTTAAACATGAGTCAAATGAAGTTTCAAAAACTGAAAAGTCATCCATAAAGACTTCAATCCCTTTTTCAATTAAATCACAAAAAATTGCCATCATACATCTTTGAAATTTAGCATGGGCATTACATAAACCAAAGGGCATTCTTCTAAAATAAAAAGTACCATAAGGACCGGTAAATGTTGTTTCCTCATGATCCTCAGAAGATATTTGAATTTGGTGATAACCGGTATATCCATCCAGAAAATAAAAGTATTTATGCCTATCTAGTTTATCCAACATTTGTTCTAGAAAGGGTAGTGGAAAATGATCTTTCCTAGTGGCAAGATTTAATTTTCTATAATCAGTGCATATTCACCTCCCTGTAACATGTCTAGTAGGTATTTACTCATTATGCTCATTCACAGTTACAGTTACTTCTCCTTTCTTAGGAACACAGTGAATTGGACTAACCCATGCAGTATCTAAAAATATGGTAGATAATTCCAGCCTTAGGAACAAACTGAATTGGACTAACCCATGCACTATCTGAAATAGGGTAAATAATTCCAGCATCTAACCACTTAAATATTCTTTATTAATAACCTCTTTCATAACAGGATTTAATCTCCTTTGTGGATGAGCCCTGGTTTGCAGTTTTATTCCAAATTAATTCTATGCATACAAATTGATGGAGTGATTCATTTAATATTAACAATTGTCCATCTGATGGCTTTCTTTAAATTTTTTAGAATTTTCATCAGCTTTCTTCTTATTCCTTTGTTAACTTTGTGGAAATTATAACAGGTAAAGTAGATGAATCTCCTATAAAGGCATATTTTAAATGTTTAGGAAGTAATTTCAACTCAATTTCAAGAGGTTTTCAAATAGATGGACAAAATGATTTATCTTTGTCTATCCTGTCCAAAATTTCAAAAATTTCTTAAACATAACTTGAATATTCCTTAAAAAGGTTTACACATTGATCTAATTCCTCTTCTTGCTCGTATTCTAAATCTTTTTCTTCAGATTTTTCTTCATAAGTAGTCTTGAAATGACATTCGTTGAGATATCTTATAACATCCATTCTATAACATTCATCATCTTTACCATTTGCAGAGTATTTCATTAAGTTTGAAATGTTAAAAGTAACAGTTTGAGTATTGACGTGCATTATTAATTCCCCTTTCTGCACATCCATCATTGCTCTTCCTGTGGCTAGGAAATGTCTCCCCAAAATGATAGGTAACTCTTTATCTTCCTCCGTATCTAGCACAATAAAATCAACAGAAAAGATAAATTGATCCACTTTCACTAGGACATCTTCTATAACTTCTTTAGGATAGGTTATCGAACGATCTGCTAACTGCAGAGTTACAGTAATAGTGGTTATTTCTCCTAATACTAATCTTTTAAATATTGATAATGGCATAAGGTTATTTCTTGCAGCTAAATCACATAAAGCTTTCCCATAAAATCTGTCTCCTATTGCACATGGAATTGTAAAGCTAAGGATTTTTGAGCTTTTTAAGAAGTTTCTTCTGAATTATAGCACTGCACTCCTCACTAAGTGCAACAGTCTCATTATCTTCAAACTTCCTTTTTCTGTTGAGAATATCCTTCATAAATATTACATAGCTTGGTATTTGTTTTAAGGCTTCAGTAAATGGAATATTGATTGTAAGCATCTTAAATATTTCCAAAAATTTTAAAAATTGCTTATGCAACTTCTGTTGTCGAAGTCTCTGAGGAAATGGAGGTGGTGGTTTTTATAAATCAATTTTTAGCATAGAAATAGGTCTTTCAGAATCTTTCGGAGCGTCTTCTTTTAATTCTTCAATTTCTTATCTCTCTACTTCAATCTATTTTTGTACCCTACCTTCCAACTCTTTTTCGCTTCTAAGTTGTACGGCTTTAACTTCCTCTTTATTCTGGTCTTTTGGATTTGATTCAGTATTACTAGGAAATGTTCCTCGGGATTTATTACTTAATGAACTTGTCATTTGCCCAAGTTAATTCTCAATATTTCTAATTGTAGCTTCTTGACTTAGTAACTGATTACCCATTTGTAACATCACTTCTTCTATAGACAACTTCTTATCCTTAAATTGGGTATTATATTTAATTCATGAAGGATAAGTAGATCAATAATTATTATTCCCTTGGTTGTTCCAGTTTCCCAATGGGTTTACTTGGTTGTTCCCCTATTGCAGATTATTACCACCTGAATTGTTATTCCAGTTAAAGTTGGGATGGTTCTTCCAACCTGGATTATAATAATTGGAATATGGGTTATTCTACTTATTATTTATGGAATTCAAAGTCTCTAATGATGTTTGAGAATCTACCATTTGGCCTAATAAATTCTCTTCAATCATGGAATTTTGTTGAGAAAAATTCTTTCCAAATTGGTCTAACTTCCTTGAAATTGCAACAACTTGATTTTCTAACATAGTAAATGCATCAGTTTCATGAATATTGGATACTTTCTTTGGATTCACCCTCTTAAAAGGCCAATGAAAATCAATGGTATTCATCTATTCAATTAAAGCATAAGCGTCATGAAATAGTTTTAACATCAATGAACCACCAGCAGCGACATCGATAATAGATCTAAGAGAACCAATTAATCCATTAAATTAACCAATCTTGTATAACATGGTTCGGATATTTTCTTAAGAGTTCTTTAAATCGCTCCCATGCTTCATAAATAGAGTCCCCTTCAAACTGTTTAGAAGATGTAATATCATTTCTAAGCTTAGCAGTTTTTTATGGTGAAAAATATCTAGCAAAGAATTTTTGTGCAAAATCACCCCAAGTTCTGATAGATCCAGGTGCTAACAAATTCAACCACATCTTAGCTTTATTCCTAAGTGAGAAAGGAAATAACCTAAGTCTTATGGCGTCATCTAAAACACCATCGTATTTACATGTAGCACACAATTTTAGAAAATTGGTAAGATGTAAATTTGGATCTTCAGTTGGTGATCCCCCAAACAGATTATTTTATAGAATTTCGATAATAGCAGGTTTAAGCTCAAATGAATTAGCCACTATAGTTGGTATTTGAATACTAGAATGAAGTTCATCTACAGTAGGGTTGGCATATTCTCTTAAAGGTCTAAACTCTTGATGAATTTCAGCAGCTTGTTTATTTTGGTTGGCCATTTCTGTAATTTTTTTTGGAATTTTCAAAATTTTAATTTATTTTGTTTTTCTAATTTTTCTAATAGTTCTATCTAATTCAGAATCATAGGGCACTAGTCCTTCAAAACCTGAACTACGCATACACTAACATAAAAATAAATAAAATAAAATAAAAACAAAGTAAGATACAATATTTAAAGTTTCAATAAGACTTTCTAAAAATAGAAATTTACTTAGTTTTCTTCCGGGGCAACGACGCCAAAAACTTGATCTTGAGTTAATGCTTATGCAAAGTATAGCAATAGTTATGATAGTATTTTTCACTTATATTTCTTCATTTTGCAACAAAACCAAAAACTTGATCCTAAAAAAAATAAGAGTTTAAATTTTTAATTTATATATATTTATATTGGGATACTACGTAAGTATACGTATCGTTATTAAGTAATATAGGACTTTTTGATTAAGACTTGAATATCGAACCCACAAGGAAGATTATGCAATTTGCACTTTTTAGAAAGTTTTTCTATGTTTAAAAAGATAATTACTTAAACTAAAAATGATTTTTACAGGAATTTAAAATTTAAAAATTTTTTATATTTTTTATAGTTTAACAAAACAGTAACATCTTAAAAAGATAACTAAAGTTTTTTTAGAAGAAAAATACTTAATATGAAAATATCTTTCTTCTTATCATGAATCAGCAATAAGTATAGGAATTCTGTTGTGGAAGTATGCAAGTTGTGTTGTGCCAAATAAGAGAAATAATATATCTTTACCCTTACTAGAGATGCTATAAAGAACATTGGCTAATTTAAAGTTTGAATAGTTCTGAAGTACAGCTAGGCAGGGAAGATACTAGCTCTCACTCTAGAGTTCCCTCGATTCCATCCACCTAGGGGCTAACATTCTCGTATCATAACCTAAAACAATAAACCAAGTTGGGGGCTTTAACCTGTCACTTTAAAGTCCTCTAACTCTACATTCATCAATGAATATTTCCTTATTTATTTGCACTCAATCATATGAACTACAATCTCATTCATACAACCTCAAGTGATTCTTGCTAATTACTGAATAAGACAACACCAGCCCGGTTCTTAAATGTTGTCACAAAAAATTTTAACATTTGGATTGGTCAAATCAAGAAGTAAATGAAGTGCATGAATTTAAATCATCACAACTTCTTCCAACATTAAAGATCAATACTCTCCACAACTTCCATCCAAAACTTAATTACTTATCATTTTAAGAAGAAAG
>JXCR01144365.1:2934-18255 GCA_002079205.1 Phalaenopsis hybrid cultivar
ATATATATATATATATATATATAATTTGTTTATTTTGACTTAAAGTGAGTTTGTTGTTTTCAATACGATTATTACTTGAGTATGAATAATGTTCATGCTCGACTCACTTATTTAGTGAATGATTGAATATGATCTAGTTAGCAAGCTGAATACTGGTTATTTGTAGGCAATAAGCTTGTTTTACGCGCCTAATTGTTGACGGTCGGAGAGACAGAAGAGAGCAAGGCTGATGAATTCAGGAGACCAGACCTTTGACCCTCTATATTTCCAAGCATTTAATATAAAGATTGCTTCTTTTTAAGCTAATTATTTATAAGCATGCTCTTGTTTTGCTAATTTAAATGAAAATATAATACTCAGTAAATTGCTCAGTAAAATTCTAACCCAATATGAGACAATTTTTTAATGAATAAAATAAATATATAATAAGATGAATATGATAGAATCATTCTATTTGAAATCCAAATAGTAAATTTTATATATATATATATATATATATAAATATAATGATCAGCTTAATACAATCAAGCAAAATTCATTTAAAACCAAATTTAAGATGTGTTAAGCTCACGTAATGAACAAATTAAACATAAAATGTTTGGACAAATAGAACACTAGTTACTCATGCCCCATAGATTTTTTATTTTTCATGTATTTTGTAATGCCCTTGGTCGCATGTAATTATCTTTTGTTGATTTGCTCTTAAGAATCTAACATCCCAAGCTTAATGACCTAAACAAGAAATGTGGAAAAGGGTATTCATGTACATGAACATTTCATCCCTTATTTTTGACACGTGATTTTTAGGGAAATTTGCATACCACACAATTCGCATGCATTCACACATCTAATATTTAAGCTTTAAATACATGTCCATATAAAAGTTGTGCATGTGAACTACCGTTAAACTATTAACAAAACATAACAAACAGATCAAAAACTGCAAGTCCTAACCGAAACTCATTATAGTTAACCAATTGTTTCTTTTAAGGTTGGAAGAAAATGCAAATCCTGCAATGTGCATGGGAAATGAAGAACCTGGACAAACAACAACACAATACTACACATTTTAAGCCTATCTAACTTTATGAGCCAAAACAAACGAATCTGTAAAAAAAATTTTAAAAAAAAAGAAAAAAAAAAGTGTGTATTCTACAAGACCATGTAACCATGTTCCTAATATCTCCCTAAACAACAAAACTGAAATTGCATAAAAGCTGATCAAATATAGAACTCTACTATCTCAACACTATAGCCTTTCTCAAAGAGCTCAGCTCAATCATGAAAATGAAGGTACACTAACCTTGACGGCAGGTAACCACGGTTAAAAACAACACTCATCCGCTGTTGGAGTTGGTGTGGTCCACCCGCTGATATCCCACTTCGCCTCGACTGGAAGGAAGGTTGCCACGGCCACCCCTGCTTATGAAATCAGACCGGTGAGTGTAATCTCCTCTTCCATAACCTCTTCCGCCAACGTAGCTGCCACGACGACTTATTCCATCGTTACGATAACCTCCCCCTCTACCAGGTGGAAACCTCCCTCGGTTATTAACTGCAGATAGAAAGCTTCAGATGAATCAAGTAGAATGAGCAGAGAGGAAAGGGGGAAAGCGTATACTGAAAAAATGTCGACAAATATCAATATAATGAGCTGAAATGGCAATGGAATGGTTTTTTTTTTTTTTATTTACACTGGAAGGTGCAAGAAAATACAGACATCAGCATTCAATAAGAATTGCTTGAGGGAAGGGTCAGCAAACAGGAATGAGGGAAAAAATATTAGGGGCTTCTACATATATTCCACAGAATTCTTATACATTTACATATTTAACAGCTGAACTTTTATATTTACAAGCACAACACTGAAAATTTAAACATCCCAACAAAAATACTATCATCACTACCTTTTCAAAAGTGAAATACACCTTTTCATGCATAGGTTTATGATACCAAGGTGTTAAAAATGTAAACATCAAACTTTGGGTATACCCTAATACATAAGAATTGTGTGGCATGCATGTAAATTTCCCAAAATATTATTTGATGCTCAAATGATTGTTGCATGAAACCTGTCAGGTGCTATAAAACTAACTAAAATCTTGTCTTGAGAAAATGAGCACCTAAAATAAGGGATGTCAACTAAATTCTTAACTCTAATTCGCGGATCAATCATACCTCGTGAGCTAGTTGCACGCTTCTCCTCGACATAAGCCTGGCGACCACCGATAGGTATGGGTGAAGCCTATAAAGACGAAATATATATGAGTTTTCAGAGGCCAATTATCTTAAAATGAAGAATGCTTGTGAAGTAAAAAAGTTTAAGTAAAAATTTGACTTAAACTTTTTTGAAAAGTACCAAAAATTTGACTTCGAAAATCTACATAGTTTTGAAAAATCAACTTGACTTAATGCTTGGAATAGCTAATATGGAAACAACTTTTGTGCAATAATGCTAGAAAAAAGATCTTCATGTAATATTTACGAATCTTGCAAAATATCCATTGGAGTACCAAGAGTGCTGATTTAATGTGCATCAAAGCAGTATATGTCAAAAAAAGGTTGACTTTAATAAAGACATATATGACAAACCAAATAAATATTAGAAATTTTTGTGGAGTAATAAAAGAATTTCAAAATCAACATTAATGACATATCTTTTTATATTGGTCATTGAGATTTTTACAAGACATTTAAAATTAAAAAAATTAGGGTTTGTATTTCGTCAAAAAGGACATGGCTCTAATTAAAAAGACAACTGCTAGAAATAATAAAAGCTAGAATAAAAGAAAAAAAATATTTAGAAAATAGAAGATTTTTTATTTATTTAGAAGATAGAGGATTTAATGTATGATATCAAATTTTAGTGAGTGTGATGTAAGAAATTACCATTCAATATTATCAAATAATAGTGATAATCGGGTGCGATGAATTTAAAAATCTTCGATCCGATATATAAAAGGAGAGAATGCAACTTCTAGAGTTTAGACTAAACAAATAAAAAAGGTGTTGCGGAAGTATGATGGTGATATGAGGATACCATAAAGATTCAAATTAAATTTATAAACTTACAATTAGACTTTTTATTTTATAAAAATCCAATAAATGAAAAATAAAAAGATTATTGATATCTAAGTTGTGTATAATAACTATAAGAATGCCAATAAGATCGTGTGATAAAACTACAAAAACTAAATTCATAAATAAATATGCTAACAAGTACAAAAAATATTGACTATCAAAAATAAGGCGGTGATACAGAATCGGGTAATTTGGACAAGCACAACAACATCATCAACAACAACAAAGCCTTAATCCCACTACATGGGGTCGGCTACATGAATCATTTTCTCCATTGCATCCTATTTAGTGTCATATTATAGAAAATGCACCTATAAAATGAGTAAATAAATTAGTGTCAAATAATTAAGAAAAAAGAGGCAAGCCTAAGATAACACAGTAGAAATTGCTCAAAAGAAAAAAAGATTTCTTTAACATATACACAACAACAACAAACATTTAATTCTAATAAATTAAGATCATCTTTTATACAACATGCCCAAGTCTTTTTAGGTCTACCTCTACATTTCTTAGCATAAATCCAACCTAAAACATCTACTCTCCTAACTCGATAATAAGATAGTCAATGTTTAATGTGATCAAACCATCTAAGACGACTCTCTCTAAGCTTGTCGGCCACTGGAGCTACACCAACCCTTTGACGGATACATTCGGTTTGCATTGTCTTTAAGTGTCAAAGTCGTTCATCCACCTAAGCATTCTCATCTCATTAACACTTAATTTAGCTTTTATGTTCTCTTTTAAAGGCAAAAATTATGTGTCGTAAATCATTGCAGGCCTCGCCACCATCTTATTAAATTTTCCTTTAAATCTAAGCTGTACTTTCTATCACACGTTCGATGCATTCTTCCACTTCAACCAACCAACTTGAATTCTACTAGTAACATCCCCATATATATATCAACATCACTTTGAATAACATACCCAAAATATCTAAAACAATCACACCTTTTAATGATTCGATCACCCATAGTTATAATTTTGTCACTAGATCTACTACTATTAAAATTACATTCCATGTATTCAATTTTAGATCTACCAAAACAAAGGCCTTTAGACTCCAATGTACACCTTCATAATTCAAGTTTTTCGTAAACTCTTTCTTTTGTCTTACCCACAAGAAGAATATCATTAGTGAAAAGCATACACCTGTAAATGTCCGATAAGACTATCCATAACTAGAGCAAAAAGATATGAGCTTAAAGCAGATCCCTAATATAATTCAACTGAAATCAGAAAATACTTGGTCAATCCTCCTGTTATAACACAACTAACAAATCTAGTATCTATATCTTTAATGACTTGAATATAAATCATATCAACCCTTTCTTTTCTAGAACTCTCTCTAAAGAACTTCTCTCAGAACCCTATCATAAACTATTTCTAAATCAATAAAAATCATATATACATTCTCCTTACTCTCTCTGTACTTCTTCATCAAACCTCTCAATAATTTACAGCTTCCATGGTAGATTTACCTGACATAAATCAAACTGATTAAAATAATTATTTGTATCACGTCCTAACCTATGTTTAATTATTCTCTCTCATAATTTTAATATATGAATCATTCACTTAATTCATCTATAATTTGCACACTCTTGTGCAACACATTTATTCTCAAAAATGGGAACCAAAATACTCGTCATCCACTGTGCAACACATTTATTCTCAAAAATGGAAACCAAAATACACGTCATCCGCTCCTTGGGCATCTTTTTAATTTTTAAAATAATATCATCAAGTCCTACTGATTTTCCACATTTCGATTTCTTTAAAATCTCAAGTTCATTTTTACTAATGCGAAGGTTAAAATAAATTTTTTTTTATTATTAACGATATTAAGATCACTAAGATCAATCATATTTTCAAAAACTTCCTTGAAAAGTTTATCAAAATATCTCACCCACCTATGATGAATATCTTCCTCTAAGAGAAATATTTTTTTTGCTTTTTATCTTTAATATATTATTTACTTGAATTAAATCTTTATTTTTCTTTTCTCTTTGTTTGGCTAGTTTATACATACATACTTTTTACCCTTTTTAGTATCTAATTTATTATAAAAATCGTTAGTATTTAACAAATTATAAAGATCAATAAACCATAATTCATGGCATCACAAATTGTTTTCTTAGACTCCTCTATAGGCCCACCTTATATTATTCTTAGTTCTCTAAGCATTTACATTTAAACCAATTTTTATCACAAATATAATTATATTATATCTTTTCTTGCACATTATTATTCTACCATTAACTATTGTTACGTAAAAAAACTTCATTTTGATTCTCCAAGTACATTTTCTGTCACTTGTTTAATAGAGCTTGTTATTTTATTCCACATGAAAATTATCTTCTTCCCGAGCCTCCCAAATCATGAAATTCTGAAGTTAACTATTAAAAATTATTTTATTTATCTTTTAGATACCCCCATCTAATTCTAAGACAATGTTTCATTGTACTTTATTTCTTACAAATTCTCATCTAAAAATCCAGAACTAATAATCCATGTTGAATACTTAAATTTTCACTTTGAATGAACTTATAATCTTTACATTATCGAAAATCTTTTTTTCTCATAAGAAAAAAATCAATTTGTATTTTATTAGATCCATTCTTATAAGTATTATTATGCTCGTCTCTCTTTTTTAAATAAAATATTAGCAATAACAAAATTATAAGCCAAAATAAAATCATAAGCTGAAACAAAATCTAATATGGTTGTACTTCTTCATTGATCACTCCAAAAACTATAGCCACCATAAATATTTTTAAGATCTTCTATCACTTTACTCACATGTTCATTTAAATTTCCTTCAATAAAAATTCTTTCAAGAGGTATCATTTGTATTAATTCTTCTAGGTTATTCATTTTTTATTTTTGAACCTATATCTAAACCTTCTTGAGAAACATAAGCACCAACATTAAAAATCTTAGTATCAACAATAATCTTTTGGGTTATAATTTTTTCTCTAATTCTATTAATTTTTACAATACTATCTTTCAAACCCTTCACTAAAATTATACATATACCATTTCTAGTATGACTCCTACCTGAATACCAAAATTTAAAACTTAAGCTATCAATCTCCTTGGCCTTTTCTCCAACCCACTAAGTTTCATGAATGCCTAAATTATTTATCTTCCTATGAACCATAATATCTACTAATTACATTAATTTACATGTGAGAGAACATATATTTCAAGATTCTATACTAATACTAATTTTTGGACTAAAATCTATGCTTGCATCCGTCTATAATGTGGGAACACTTGTTTATTTGACACAACACCCGGACGTTAATGTAGTGACCCTTGCACACTTTACTATATTCAGGTCATACAACGTGTCGATTTCAGTTGACACCCTAACACTTGCACAATGATTTAAAAGATTCATGTCATGATTCTCGACAAAAACTTTATATTGGTTGTTAGCTATCTAATACAAGTTGTGATAAAGTTGATAATGATGGATGTAAGTTTATTTTACAACAACAACAACAACAACAACAACAACAACAACACAACAACAACAACAACAACAACAACAACAACAACAACAACAACCCTAATAATAATAATAATAATAATAACCAGATAGGTGGTTTGGACAGGCACAGTTTGAATTTCTATTTACTACTTGATATAAATATGGGTTTTTCTTAGACTTATTTCTTCCTCTAATCTTACATTCACTTTGAAAAAGAAAACAAAAACTGCTCCTTTAAGAAGTGGTTTTTAATCCAAATCAAGAACATTAAGAAGTAAAAATCCTAATACTAAACATAGTATGATAGAAATGTAACATAGAAACCTCATCAAGACCGGTCACTTCAACATGCAATCGATAAATCAAAAGTTATTTATGAATATTATTACAAGATCAAGCGATACCAAATGTGATGAGCTTAAGGATCTTGAATCTATCGCAATTCACACATAAGAGATTACAAATGAGAATATAACTGTTATAATTAAGAAAGATTGATTAAAATGGAGAGATGTCTTAGGAGTGACGTGCAATAATAAAATATCATAGAGAATTAATGTTAAATTATATTAAGTATGTGATTAAATTAACTATGTTACATGGATGAGTGTTAGGTGAAAAGCAAGGCATTGATAGCAATAAATTCAATTAAAAAAAAATTGTAAATGTTAAACGAATGCATGAAAAAATTAGAAATGATAGATTGGTAATAGACTACACAAGAAGTAATGTCGAGTAATACTTGTTGAAGATAAGAAAGTGAGAATCATTTTCAAGTGAATTTGAAGTGTGAAACATAGGATAGAAAAATATCCAATAATAAGGTTATACAAGGTTAACGTAGGAGAATTAAGATAAAAGGGGTAAATCAATTATAACATATAAAAAAGTTGTCTAATAAGATCTGTTAAAAATAAATTTAGCACCTCAACAATAATCAACAAGAATGAAGATAGATTGTGAATTCAAAACTTGCCCCCAAATAACTTGGATAATGCTAATTGCACCATGCTCACTTATATCTTTTTTTATTACAGCATGCTCACTTATATCTTTTTTTATTACAGCATGCTCACTTATATCTTTTTTTTTACATAATTTATTTATTTTTATTTAATGATCATGCCTTACCAATTTTAAATACAACTGTAAAACCATAAAAGTTAGAGGCGTTCCAGCATACATCAAGATGATTAACTATTTCAAGATAATCAACAAATCAACTAGAAAGAAAAATAATAAAAAAAACAGGCTTAAACAGTGGCTAAGTTGCCTCCATTGTATTCTCCAGTGCGCAAGAGGTTATGTCAATCTATAACATCAAAGGTCTCCCATTGGCAGAAACTAAATGGCTGGGTATGCCTCTTTAGTTGGAGAGTGAAAAATGTAAAAACTCTGAAGAGCTGATATTCCAGCTTTATAACCTTTCAATACTATAAATTCTTCCTTTTTATGGCCTTAGGTAGTAGTAACAGCGGGTATGAAGAGCTGATATTCCAGCTTATAACGTTTCCATAGTTACTATAAATTCATCCTTTTTATGGCCTCAGGTAGTAGTAATAGCCGCGTTAGTTGTACTATTATATAGTTGTAATATAAACATAAAAGCTTAGGGGTGGTTTGGGATGACTTATTTTTATTTTTATTTTATTTTGTTTCTATTTTGATTTGAAAGAAAATATGTTTGACTATATAATCAAAGTATAATCGTTTAATACTCAAAACGCCACATATTAATTTTCTTTTTAGAAACAAAAAATAAAAAACATATAAGAAACACACTAAAAAATTAAAAAAAAAATAAACAAAAACAAGAACAAAAAGTGAGCCCAAATGGCCTCTTAAAAACTAAATCCACCATTTATCCTGCAAACGAGCCTCTTGTGAAGAAGTGCAAAACATGGATTGACAGGCCATAAAGAGAGCAAAATACCATACAAACAAAATAATAACATAGTTGAGAAATGGGACAATGTTTGATGATTGCCCAAGAATGTTCTTGATTGAAATAATAAAAGTAATGATTCCATGAGAATTTCAACACGAAAATGAAACTAAGGAAGTCTTATTCATTGTTTGCTACAAAAGTTACCTCAATCGCGCTTTGGACAGCACCCGCCACCTCAAATTCCACAAAACCAAAACAGAACCCTTGCAACTGCACTCCAATAACAAACAAAAGTTTCCCTTTAAAAGAGAGATGATTGATAGATGACTAAATGGATAAAATTAAGTAAGACCAAAGAATGTAGTACTTATGAATGCAATCAAACCTTATTGCTTCTAACTTGGACGCCATTAGGCTTAATTGGACCAAATTTCTTGAACTCCTCTTCTAGTTGAGCAGTGGAAGCATTCAATGGCAAATTCTTTACGTATATTGAAAAACCATCAGCTAAAGAAAATGATGCAAGAGAATCACACATGGTTAATAAGGAATTTAAGCATCGCAATATTCACATAAGAGGTCTTACCCTCTGATTCTTGGACATTGCTGCTTTCTTCAACATTAGAAACTTCAGCAGCAATCTCAGATGAAGTTGCCAATACTGGTGCAGGAGTAACAGCCTGTTTCTCTGTGTNCGAAGTTGCCAATACTGGTGCAGGAGTAACAACCTGTTTCTCTGTGTTGACTGGTGCCAACCTTGCAGGAGCTGATGTAGGAACCGATACAGATCTACTGTTCTCTTTCATCACCATCACCTACATCCATTAGAAATTTATAATATCAATAATTAAACTTTTATTTCAATTACATTTTGCCAAATAAACCGGATGCAGTCCAACAATTTCAGATGTCTGGAATGCGCCTGAAAGTCTGCATTTTTATAACAGAAGCCTTGAGCATTTTTATGGTTGTTGCTATTACGATGGACAATTTCAAATGCTCTAAAACTTTCCCTAACAGATTTAGGATCAGATGCAAAAAATTTTAAAAATTTCAAAATTTGGTAGCATATCAGCACATCATTCTCTTACTTTAGCCAAAGATTACTCACTGATAATGTAAAATCAGAAGGACCATAGTACTTGCTCCAAACAATCTTAAAATAGTCAAAATTTGAAATATGTAAGAGAAACTAAAATCAAAAGGAGGACAGCTAAAATGCAATCAAATGAAAGTTGCATAGCAATTAGGATTCATACCACAAAAGAGAAAACTGAATTGTAACATATTTGACAAAATCTAAATGAAACATACAAACTAATAACTAAATGAAAAGAGAGATAAGTGAGATAAATAACTAATTAAATTATCCAAACCTCACATATGTACACAAAAAAAACATCCCTGAATGTTATCGTCAAGACTCACACGACACTTAAAAAATTCACATCTAACTATTATATACAAACTCTATAAGAAATATTTTTTTTTTTTAACCATTGAATAAATCATTGTGTCCAATGAATATTAGTTATACAAAAAAAATAATCATATTAAATATTCTCTTAAAATCCAAAAAAAAAAAAAGGCTAAAAATTGCAACTCCTTAGTCAATAATCTTGGATTCCAGCACAAAAAGTACTTTCCAAACCCAACTTGAGTGAAAATACTAAGAATCATTCCCTAATACAACACCAAGCCAAGTACAAGGAAACAATTGCAGTTTACTATAAGAGGAAAGCCATAAGAAGCCAAACAGCACATGCCTGACGCTACAACAAAAAAATTGCAGTCCAAAATCTATAAAACAACAAATAGAAGCTACTACAAAATGGAATAGGAATTGCATAAGTCAAATACAATACAACCCCTTGAAAGCTAAGAATAGTAACAAAAGCTACAACAAAATAAAGTACAAGAAATTAAACAAGAGATTCCAAACAAATCTACTGGATAAGACTATAAAATCATAAACAACTAATTAAGAGAATTCATGACCCAAATTGAAAATGAATAGTGATACTAAATCAAATCACCAAAATAAAATAAAATATGAGAGAACACATTATATTTGTATCGGCACAAATATCAAAGGAATGCTATATCAAAATAAACTCGAAAATAGAAAATAAAATGACAAAAAAAAATGAAAACTCAAAATGTCACATTTTTCACCCTAACACTCACATCATATCTTTTTAACTAGCATAAAAATTTAGGCACCGCACCACAGTTTTGTTTGTTTGAGTAAACTGCGTTTTGACAGTTTTTTCAAAATCTATCAATAAAATCTGCATTTTCCCACCACTCCTGGCTGGTGCGGTAGCAGCTTTCTGGCTGGTGCGGTAGCAGGTTTCTGGCTGTGGTCAGACTTTAAAAAAAATTTGTAATAATCACCACAGTTTTTTTAGCATCAAATTATTATTCAGCAGTTTCACGACTGCTTTTAATAAGCCGCAGCTACCCCAAACAAACCCTTAAATTTCCATAAGATTTGCAAGCTAGAGAGGACTAATAATGTGACTGCCAAAGCATAAAATCATCAAGCAAACAAAATAAAACAGTTATGTTTATCACTTTAAAATTTGAATTTCATAATTTAAATTTTTGTTAAAATCATTACGGTGTTTCAATTGAAGCTTTTATATAGATTCATATGGCGTAGATCCTATTCAAGACTATTATTAATTTGTGAATCTTATTCCTCAATTTATTGAAGTTTGTTTTAGCTGCATTGTTACTATGATAAGAAACATTTAACATGATCATCATTACCCCCAACAAAACTCTTATTAATAGAGAAAAGTTAATCGACCATAATGAAAATCCAAGCATTTCAATTTCAGGTCGAGACAATTTAGATTAAGCATTTCATGTTTAGATTGAAACATTTTGACCTCGGCCTAATGATATTTCAAAGAGGTAATGATTGGTTTATGTGCATTTAGCTGATTATGGGCTCAAATATGTTTTAAAATTGTGCAATTTCTGGTGCGCCTCAATGCTTTTTGGTAATTTTTTTCCATGAGTCATGTGCCTCATGGCCTTTCATTTGAGGCATGCACTTCATGGCCTTTAATTTGAGGCATGTATGGCCTTAAAATGTGTGAAGTGTGCACCTTAAAGCAACTTTCTCTTAATAAATATTAAAAAAATATTACAAATTTAAACTTCTTTTATTATTCTCTCCCTCAAGCCTCACCACTCATGCAAACTCATGCCCCTCTTACTCTCGATCTCATGCAAGTACAAATCTCTTCTTGGCTCTCATGTCTTCGTCAGTTGTCTCCCCTTCATAGTCGTAGCTTCTTCCCTAGTCATCACCGTTGCCATCCACCTCCTTCCTAGTCATTGTTGCCATGTCCCTGTCAATAGTTCTTCCTCAACAAGAGACACATCTCTTCCTCTATCACATTTCTTGACTGTAACTATATAAACAAAAATTATTTGTTTATTTAAGATTTTTCCTTTAGTGATTATTTTGGTGTCAGTTTTTTCTTTTTTTTTAATTAAAGTTTTTTTCTTAGGGCTTTCTAAATTGGTAAAAGGCAGAGAAAAAAGCACAATAAAACATAAAAAAGGTTGATTATTGAAGCATACTGTGCAAATTAAAATAAGAGGGAATGAAAAAACATATGTTTATCTAAACAACAAATATAGTGGAGAGGTTTTTAAATGAGATGTTAAAAAATGGAAGCATATTTTTTGCTCAAACATGAATGTTTGATCGTGTTCCACGATGCTTGAAAAGGTGAAAAAGAAGACTAATGTATTTATAAATAATGCGCTAATGTCAAAGCATATATCACAATGATAGTTTGATGACAAAACAAACCTCTGATCTTTATATGATAGTGGTCCTAGTGTTGAAAATTTCAGTCTTTGATAAGAGATGAAAAAACACCATATAATAACATAGTTTAAGTTTTATGAGAAACCCATCTTTGTTGNTTTTAGTTGGAGAGTGAAAAATGTAAAAACTATGAAGAGCTGATATTCCAGCTTATAACCTTTCAATACTATAAATTCTTCCTTTTTATGGCCTTAGGTAGTAGTAATAGCGGGTATGAAGAGCTGATACTCCCGCTCATAACGTTTCCATAGTTACTATAAATTCATCCTTTCTATGGCCTCAGGTAGTAGTAAAAGCGGTGTTAGTTGTACTATTATATAGTTGTAATATAAACATGAAAGTTTAGGGGTGGTTTGGGATAACTTATTTTTATTTTTATTTTATTTTGTTTATATTTTGATTTGAAAGAAAATATGTTTGACTATATAATCAAAGTATAATTGTTTTTAAAAATACTCAAAACACCACATATTAATTTTGTTTTTAGAAACAAAAAATAAAAATCATATAAGAAGCATACTAAAAACTTTAAAAAAATAAACAAAAACAAAAACAAAAAGTGATCCCAAATGGCTTCTTAAAAACTAAATCCACCATTTATCCTACAAACGAGCCTCTTGTGAGGAAATAAACTTAAGACGACGAATATAATTAGTGCAACCTCAAGAAAACAAATAAGAAACATGAAACAAATTGAAACCATATCCCACGAATGAGATTTGAAAGAATTGCAATGCATTTTGATAGAGGCAAATTCTCCAGATTAAATTACAAAACAAAAAATCATTCCTGCACAATGGTGTAACATGGTAATGTATGAAAAAGATACCACCCAAAAACCTAATTTGCATTTATTAAAAAGTGCAAAACATGGATTGACAGCCATAAAGAGAGCAAATACCATACAAACAAAATAATAACATAGTTGAGAAATGGGACAATGTTTGATGATTGCTCAAGAATGTTCNCTTCATATTTATCCATAATGCACAAATTAAGAATACTAGTCCTAAATTTCCTACATTTCAAAATGAATTTAGCCGTCCATCAAAAATAATTTACTAATAGACACTTGATAGGCCAAACCTTACAATAAAGAGGATAAATATTCACGAGTGAATTTAGTTTAGTTTCTTTGATTCTCAACAATTAAATTTATCTTCTCTCTCTCCGCCCTCCAAGCTGCCTGTTATTTAGTTTTTTTATTCTCACCAATTTGTCCCTAAGGGACAAATTACAAAATTTTCAATAGCATGGACTAAATTGGAGCACTACAAAACTCTCAAATAAAATTGGTCACATTGGAATAATCAATGACCATTTTCGGATTTAATCCTTCGAAAAAATATCTGTGATGATGTCTTTTGAAGAAAAGATGTACTTTCCATTTCATTATANTTGTACGGATCCTGAAATATTCAATAATTAAAGTTGGAGGGTTGAAGTGGAGGATAGGTGGTTTATACACTTTGTTGCTAACCACACTAAAATCACTTGGATTTTTCTGATAAAACAAAATTTTGAAACAACATCCTTTTTTTTAGGTAGAATTCAAGTTGGATGGTTGAAGTGGAGGAATGCATCGGGCTTATTGTGTGATAGAAAAGTTCCACTTTGACTTGAAGGAAAATTTTATAAGATGGTGGCGAAACCTACAATGTGCTTTATAGTGCAGAATGTTAGCCTTTAAAAAAGAAGCATAAAACCAACTAAAGTGTTGCTGAGATGTAAATAATGCTTAGGTGAATGAGTGGCATGACACTTAGAGACAAAATGCGGAATGAATGTATTCGTAGCTCTTGTGACAGACAAGATTACAGAGAGTCACCTAAGATAGTTTGGTCACATTAAATGCCTGACCAACTGATGATCCACTTCGGAGATTAAATACTTTAGATTTGACCTGTGTTAAAAAAAGGTAGAGGTAGACCTAAAAAGACTTGGGCATTTTGTATAAAATATGATCTTAATTTATTAGAACTAAATGAAAATATGATACTCAATAGAACACAATGGAGAAAAAGGTTTCATGTAGCCGGCCTCACTTAGTGGGATAAAGACTTGTTGTTGTTGTTGAAGGACAACAAAATTCGACAGCTCATGAAGGTTACTCAATCAATTATGATCACTAAGAATACATCTAAAGATTACTGGAAGAAGGATGTCTTTGTTGCTACATATATCATTAGGCGTATCACATCCAGAAGTCTAAAATTCAGAACTCCTTGTTAAGCCTCCAAACAAGCCTATCATAAAATACTTGTATCCAACATCCTTCTCAAGCTGTTCAATTTTTCTGTTTTTGTGTTATCCTTTCTCATCAAAGAAGCAAACTTGACCAAAAAGCCATAAAAACATTTTTATTGGTTACTCTTCTTATTAGCAAGGGTAACAAAAATAATTCTCCTAATAGTCTAAAAAAAATTGATGATGTAACTTTTTTTTTATTTTAACAAGTCCTTCTCTAGAACCCACATTTAAGGGGAGAATACTAACTCATGTAAATATGAGTTTTGCAACAATAATAATCTATTTTATCTCAACCTACACAACTTCTAAACGTACTTGAATTCCACATATCTAAATCTTAGTAATTCAAATATCCCAAAAGCTTCAAAGAACAAAAACAAGCAAGAAACAAATGGATTGCCTGTTACATATAACACAAAAAATTCAAGTTACAAAGTGAAAACAAAACATTTCACATAAACTATACCTGATTTGTCCCGAGTCCTAACACTGCTTAATAAAGACAAGACAATACTAAACTTGAGGATGATTTAAATATGATTACTATTGCTCTCAAGAAAAGCACAATCAGTTGCATCAAACAACTATTTTCTACAACAAATTTTCTCTTAAGTTCCATGATTTTGCAAATGAATATTTCTGGAATGAAAATTCCAAATACCATTCAAGAAGCCTTACAAATATGTAAATAGAGAAATGCAATATATGAAGAATTTCAGGCTCTTGAAATAAATAACATGTCGAAACTTTCAA
>JXCR01144365.1:39033-77326 GCA_002079205.1 Phalaenopsis hybrid cultivar
AAAAACTCTAAATATAAATCATACCTCAGTATTTTAGACATTTTTATTATTCTGAAATTTTTGCAGTCCTTCACAAAATTACTATTTCACCTAGTCTGTAACATTAGGAGCTTTCTATACATATAAATCATTAGAAAATTTGCTGGGTAATGAAATTTTGAAATAAGTACAAAACTAAAATATTAAAAAAACACAATATTTCACTAACAGAACCATAATACTAAACAAAACAATTACAATTAAAATGTGAAATAAAAATCACATTACAATACAATTCACAAAGTACTAATCAACATCCATTATACTACACATGCAAATTTTAAATACCACATAACACATTATAACAAAAATTAAATTTATCCAATTACAACATAAAAATAAAAATGAAAATATAAATACACACAAACATCCATTTCTATTACAAAAGATTACAAAAATAAAAGTACAAGTACATCAATTACATTTAGATATCAAAATCCCAAACTATGTCTTCGTCTCCTTGATCAGTGGGTGGATTGGGATGATACTGAGTATATCGGGGGCACTCAAGGAAAGTAACATCAGACTCACCTCTGTAGAGTCAGGCCTGAGCTTCGTAATAAGCTTTCTTAAAATTTGAATGCCTCTGAAGGTACTCACTATCATAATCATGTTGACGTTCTAAACCTCCAATCCCTTCATTTATTAATTCTATAGTCTTTCACTACAAGGCCAACTAATTCATCAAATCAGTCAGAGTAGGAGAACTAGAAAGTGGAAGGTCATAACTTGTAGAGGGGACATCTCTACTAGTAGAAGGTTCTTGTCTTCTACCCCCAGTTCTCCATTTCTCATGGGATTCATAAGTCTTCAAATTAGCCTTACTAATCTTCTACCTCATAGTTCTCCATTTCTCATGGGATTCATAAGTCTTCAAATTAACTTTACTAATGGGTTTCATAGAGTTCTCCATTTCTCATGGAATTCATAAGTTTTCAAATTAACTTTACTAATGGGTTTCATAGGGTAAACCCATTCCTCATCTTTTCTCCATTTCTCATGGGATTCATAAGTCTTCAAATTAGCTTTACTAATGGGTTTCATAGGATAGGTCATAGCTTGTAGAGGGGACATCTCTACTAGTAGAAGGTTCTTGACTTCTACTTCCAGTTCTCCATTTAGATTCATAGGTTTTTAAATTGGCCTTACTAGTGGTTCTCATAAGGTAAACCAATTCTTCATCAGGGACATCTCTACTAGTAGAAGGTTCTTGACTTCTACTCCCAATTCTCCATTTCTCATGGGAAAAGTCTTCAAATTAGCTTTACTAATGGGTTTCATAGGATAAACCCATTCTTCATCTCCACTTTTCACTCCAGAATAAATTAGCTTTTCTAATCGGTTTCATAGGGTAAACCCATTCCTCATCACCTCTAGCTTTCACTCCAGAAAGTTGGCAAAGCGCATAAATAAAGTTAGGATATCTTAGACCTCCCACTTGTTTCAATCCTTATCGTAGTGAATATATTCCTAAAAATGATTCTCCCCACATTTATATTTCTATTATTCTGAATACAGAAATTTAGAATAGCTTTATCTCTAGTTACCTCACTATGGTGATAAGTTAGTAACAAAGTAGAGGAAATAAAATAGTGTCACGCTTTAGAGGTGGCATTTAACATGGAAGCAGAAAAATTTATCGTTCTCGTTGCTTAATCTTTTACGTTCCTTTCCCATCAGTGAGAAAGTTGATCACATCATTCAAGGGGCCTTCCATAGTACTGAATGATTCATAATGGCAGCTATAAGAGTTTGGGACTTCGTAAAAG
Source organism: Phalaenopsis hybrid cultivar (assembly GCA_002079205.1). Taxonomy (NCBI): domain Eukaryota; kingdom Viridiplantae; phylum Streptophyta; class Magnoliopsida; order Asparagales; family Orchidaceae; genus Phalaenopsis; species Phalaenopsis hybrid cultivar. Next base: position 40,842 of record JXCR01144365.1, read on the forward strand.
GTGTTAATGCGGGAGGCATTAAATTCAACAGGAAATCTCGGCACTTGAACGATTCCATCTTCATAAGAGAACACATTGGCATAGAATTCTTTCACAATATTAGCAACAGCCTTATTGGTGGTGTAACAGAAGTTTTCCCACCTCTGCTCGGTAATAATTTGTTCAATTTCTCCTCCCAGATTTATCAAATTCACAGCTTTATTTTGTCTAAAATGACCATCTCACAGGATTTAGCCTGCATTCAAGTTAAATCCTGGCTAAATCCGTTGCCAGACAGGTCCTAAAAGACAAATTTTCATTCTCTGTTTTAATTTTTAGACAGATATTCCAATATTTTAATTGACGAATATCTTGATAACAGTAAAAAAAACCCATACTCTTACATAAAAAAATAACTTCACTACTCCGCCAGATCCCTTTGTAAGTGATTATCTACCAATCTTGTTTGCATTTCTTTCCTTCAAACACTGAAGTAAACCTTGATTGAGCCTTAGCATTAACGAAGCGAGACTCGTCGAACCCAAGTCATCTCATTTGTCATGGAGCCATTTCAATCTAATCACAATTATAGGAAAATTCCAAAATATACTTCAAATATGCAAATAATGGCCCCCAAGAGTAATTCTAAGAGTTCAACACTAAGTTCCATGAATTTCTTCCTAATATTTTCTTCACATTCTCAAAATTTTCGGATCTCCTGAATGCGGAAGAAATCCATGGTGAAAATTTAATATTTTTAGTTTAAAGTGAAGCTCTTACCTAGAGACGATCAAATCAGGTGTCTAAATTCCTTGAAATCGCCTCCCAATCCAAGATCTCTCAAGACCTAGGTCAAAAATCGCATTTTTCAAAGAAAGGGGATGATGAATAGTGGCGGTTGACTTGTCAAAATTGCGGTTAAAGCTGTTTTTTTGGGATCTCACCGTCGGTAGGGTATTCGGCGCCGTCGGCACGCTCTATTGAAATTATATCCTAAGTCTCGGGAAAAGTCCGCCGTCGACGGCGTCAAGGGCGTCGTCGGCGGGCTCTATTGATTTGGTTCATGTTGACCTCACTTTTGGTTGAGGTCTAGAAATTTCTTTAGTAGCCTAGGTCTAGCTATAGGANCGGATTGAAAACAATCCCTGAAAAGAAAAGAAAAATATATAGGATTGAAAGTAATCCAAATGAGAGAAAAGAAAAAAAAATATTATGGAAGTGAGGAGAAGCTTGAGGATATGCCGAATCAAAAATTGGCTTAACTGGACCTACCTAAAGGGAAAACCTAAATACATTCCTGAACTTATATTTATGGAATAGATCTTTTACTAGTAGAGTTCTCATGAAGTTCCTATCTTTTGAATATTCTAAGTGACTTAGTATTGCAAAATATAGTCATTCTTGAATTGAATAGAAGACTAGAATTCTAAACTTGATGACTAGATAATCTTGTGGCTACAAAGTTAATTCAATTACTTGAATTTTTTTTGAAAATCTCANGAGAATAGTATCTCCAATGCCAAGGATCCTTCAAAAAAGGGGATATGACCAATCATAATGTTCATCAGCACTTGGTAAGAAATTACCCCTTACATTCTTAGGGTGTTAGTATCTTTAGTCCGACTAGGATGATTAACTAGTGGATAATCTAAAATTTTAAAATATATTTAAAATCTAACTTTCTCAAAATATCACTGCTTTTGATTGCTAAACATAGTATTATATGCATGAAAAAGTGAAAGGATTTCAAAAAAAATTATGAAAGTCCACTGTTTAATCTTCCCAATTAAGCTAGAACATGCCCTCCTGAGATTGTTTGGCCGGTAGATTTGACCCAAGGTTGAAAGCACACAGCTCAGCTCTGAGCCCCCACCTTTACCAAAATCTTACATTTTGTCTTATCTTGCATAAGTGGATACAAGTTTTATTTTTCCTGCTCATGTTTACTTACGATTGGTTTTCTTTGTATTAGGTTTTTGTGTTTTGCTCACTTTTGTTTCCTCATAGTTTATTTAAAATTCATGCAACTATACTATTCTGTATGATACTAACCACACAATAGTAGCAGAGGCCTAGCTAAACTTGTTTATATAGTTACAGTAACTTTTACTGCAAGATTTTCTTTTACTGTCCTTTTACTTCTTCTTTTACAATTACAAGGCTTTTAGGATAGAAAACATTATATGGTTTACCTAGGGTGGATTACTACTAAACCCAAACAGAAACCTTTTAATTAATTCAATTAATAATAATCAAAATAAAAACATATGATATAAAATACTAAACCTTGAGTAGCTATCAAGGAGCTTGGAGCTAGTTGAAGTAGACGGTGAATGACGATCTACAACAGCAAAACTGATCCACGCCAACTAAACTTTCCTTAGAATTAAACAACAAGCTATAGAACAACCATGTTGTACAATCTATGCTCTAACTCACCTTAGGCATCAAGGTTGTCGTTCGATACGACATAAACCCTCCTATCTTCCAGGCTATTTGTATGACCGTGTCATGCAAAAATAAGCTATAAATAATAAAATTAGCAGGATGAAACATCAAAATAAATATCTTTTCAAAAATATAAAGCCACACAATAGGAAAGTTTGGGAAGTTACCGAGGTTCTCCTCAGGATCCATGAGATCCCCTACTTTTCTTCCTTTAGATTCCAAAAATAAATAATTTCTATTTTGATCCATTCCCACTTAACTTTCATGTCAAACCTTGAAATCCTAAACTTTGAGATTCTTCAAGAAAAATATCTTTGATCTAAATCAATATTTTTTTTAAAATGACTTTAGTCATTTGAGATTTAATTAATTATAGGGGATTGCCTCTATGAGAGCTTTAAGAACCTAGGTAATATAAACCCTATCAAATCTGTATATTAGATAGGGAAACTTTCCATTCAAAATTAAAAGTTGTGCAGACCAAACGAATGCCACGAATGCATTAGTTTATTTAATTGAGCCCCACTATCCAGTAATGCATCTGTTCTTCGGGCTAGGTGCATTGATCATTTATTTAAACTATTAAATGAATGAGATCTTGTTAGTCTCATTTTTCAAAATTAAAATATCATTTTTTGNTAAAGTATTGCTTTTATAAAATCTTAGTTCGTAGTTCTAAACTTACTCCTTGTGGGATCGATATCTAGGACTCCATTAGAGCCCTATATTACTTGATCGATACGTATACTTGCGTTGATAAGTGTGACTTTACAATTATTGAATATTTATTACATAAATATTTATCCTATATTTTTAAGCATAAATAGAGTCGCGGCCAGTATCCTAGATATGACAAATTGTATTTTTCTTGAAATGAAAAGAGATTCATAAATCTTCAATTTGATTTATAAATTCTCTTAAACTTAGAATTTGAATCTAAGTTATTAAAGGTTTTTCTTAAATTTTACTATTTTATTAAACTAAAGTATAGAAGTTATAAGTTAATCTCTATCTTAAGTCATATTCTTTTATGTAGTAAAGGAGCCACTTAAAGACAAATAACATTTAAGTTTGGGGGATTTTGATACACCAAAATAATACGTTTTTTTAAGTATACATTTTATGCTTATTTTTGGTGATATTACATTTTCAAAAAGGGTATTTTCATATTTTTGTTGCAGGTATATCAATTTTAGGTATTTGGAGCAAAAGAAGCAAAAAGGACAAAATTTGGAGCCAAAATAGCGAATTTTGGGAGATTGGTGCAAGATGCGATAATATAAAAAGAGCTGGCGCAAGATGTGCCAAAACCCAGAGTAGCATGGTCTTCAGCAAATTGGCACAAGATGTGCTATATTGGCACATGATGTTCCATTTCATGGAGAGCCGACGCAAGAGGTGCTAGATTTGGCGCAAGATGTGCCAAAGATGACTTTTTGCGGATTAAGGCGGTTCAAGATGAATTTTGCGTGAATTTTCGAAGGAACACTTGTTCTAAACACCCCTTGGAGTAATTCAATACATTTGGACACTTTGGAAGGTTTATTTATGAAGGGATATGTCTCTTGGATCAATAGACATGTCTCTTGAATTCAAAAGTGTTGACTTTCGGGTAGAATTTTGGAGGGAACTTTGAATTCTTTTTGGAGGGAAGTCTAGGGCTTGAAAAGATAAGTTTGAATGACATGTAAATGGGGGTGACAAAAAGAGATAGAGAGGGAGAGAAATTCAAGAGCTTGGATATTTTCTTCAAGGATTGTAAGAGGAGAGGGAAGGTGAGAGATTTCTTCTTCATTACACTTCTAANTCTTTTTCGAATCTATAACTGTTATTAAGTTCTTGTATAGTTGCTAAGGAATTAAATCTTTTAGCAGCAGTAATAAATACTTATATTTTTAAGCATATATAAAGTTGCGGTCAGAAATCAAATGTGATTCTTACCATTTGTTGAATGAGACAATAAAATTTCAAATTTTACATGTTCTCACAATAGGTATGAACATCTTGATTGACCAAATCAATAAGTAAGTGAAGTACAAGGTTTAAAATCATCACAACTTCTTCCAACATTAAAGACTAATAATTCACACAACTTCCCTCCAAAACTTAATCACTTATTATTTTAAGGAAAAAGATAAAGAAAACTACTCAGAATTCAAGAAGAAAACACAACTACACTTGAGTTTGAAAGTAGAATTCATGCACACAAACAAGAAGTCTAAATTAAAACCAAATGTGGTCATAAAGATAAAAAATTATCTCAAAATGCTCTCCACCAAAGTCTCGAAGTTCCTTCACTTACAAGCAGGGCGGCAACGGTGGCGATAAGCAAACATTGGATCTCTTCCTTCACTTACAATACAAACTAAAACTTAAAATAAAAAGAAAAGTGGGCGGCAACGGTGGCGATAAGCAGGGCGGTGGCATTTGGTGGTTGGCACTTGATTGTTCTCTATGTATGATGATTTGGATCTTCCTTTTTTCTTAATCAATCCAAGTCTTCTTTTATAATTTTCTAAAGGGTGCCTTGGTGTCTCTTTAAAATGTGTCTCCATTCAAAGAATCTTCTAGAAGTTGCCAACTTTCAAAAGCTAATTGAATAAATTTTTGTGTCCATTAACTATTTCCCATGTTTTCACCAAGGGTTGCTTCAAACACCTCTTCAAAAATTTTTCCAAATTCAATGAATCATCAAGTGATTACTTCTGGGGCATAAGCGCGGGGTACCTAGCGCTTAGGTGCATCTCTCTCTATTTAACTGGCGCGTAAGCGCTAGTCTTGGGCACTTAGGCACCACAGTTCATTTTTGTACATTCTTCATTTTTGTTCCAAATTTTATTCTTTTTCACTTCTTTTAACATTTTTCATCCATTTGATTGTATCTAAAGAAAAACACACAAATACATTTCAGTAAAGCGTAATATCTTAAAAATAGGTATAAAACTGTGTAAATAAACATTATATTTTTTAGGTGTATCAAAATCCCCCAAACTTAAAATATTACTTGTCCTTAAGTGACACTCCAATCCCTTAAAACCAAATAAGTAGATTATGTAGGTGAGTTTCTTTAGGATATTTTAAAATTTTGATGTAGAAATATAGTAGTCTAATTTAGAAAAAACTTTAATGAATCAGAGGAACTTAAAGTTTAAAAATTTTTAATGTAAATAAGTTTGAAAATATGAATTCCTGTCTAGTTTAGAAATATTGTATATTCTCCAAATATAGAGTTTAGGCATTCCATCTTCTCCACTTAAAAAGTTATTATTAAGAATAATTATACTTACTATATTATATTCTTAAGCTTAAGAGTTTCTCAAGCCCTATACTTTAAAAATATCATATGTGGATCCAATTTTTGATTAGGCACTAATTCTCAAGTTTCTCCTCTCTTTTTCAACTTTTCTTCTCTTTCTTTCTTTTTTTTTAGGCAAGGATTACTATATCTGGATAGGTCTTTAATGATTTTGAATTCCAATCTTCCTTTCCTAAAGCGAAGAGTTGATATATTTCCTTTACTTAAAAACATAATAATAGTTTTGAAAATTACTTCCAATAAAAGAAATTTAAATTTTAAAAATAAAAGTCTAATCCTTCTACATTTTTCAAAAATACAACTTCTCCTACTAAAAATGGTTACACAATATTTATCATTTCTACACTAAAAATGGTTAACTTTAAGTTTTTCTTCATTACTATAGGTTTCAACTAAATTCTCTTAATCATTTCTATATTCAAAGCTTTACTTCCTTAATATAACTTCTTATACATAATCATTTTTCTTAAAATCAAAATCAAATTTATTTGAAGTGCATTTGAGAATAAATAAATTTCAAGTTTTTAGAAAAAAATTTCATCCCCTCCCCCCCAAACTTAAATTTTTAATGAGATAAAACCTTTAAGCATTATATATATNAGTCTAAGATGGATTAGACCTAATTATTGTTTAAAAGGTTAATTAAGCATAATTTTATTAAGGCTTAATAGATTAATTAGGTATAAGATGGATTATACCTAATTAAGGTTAATGTTTAATTCAACCTAATTTATGTAAGTCCTTATCTTAACATATGGGCTTTAATTGATTCTAATATGAGCACATAGGATTTGGCTCAAGTTTGGTTGGCCCCAAGTTTTAAGTTGGGTCTACTGGGATTGGGTTAAGTTCAAATTGATTGAGCTCAACACTTGGCCTAATTTTGTATTTTCATTAGAACAAACCCTAATCTTAGAGGTGTGTATCTCTTGTTAGGGGGATGACTATATTATTAGACTCCTAGAATTAGAGTCAATTTGGGGCTAAAAAATAATTATCCAATTTCTTCTTACCATGCTACCCTTCTAAGTTTCTAAATTTTTATTTAAAAATTTTTAGGGGATATCAATTGTCATTTTTTAAGGTTAAGTTTATTGCCATGAATTTTGTAGCCCATTTCCATTTTTAATTTCCAATTTTCTGATTTTTCATAATTATATTAAAAATAATTACAAAAATGGAGGAAAATTGGTCATTTGATTTTTGGGACCTCCCTTAACTTTGGAAAATTTAGGGAATATTCCTAAGGAAGAGAGGAATAGTCCCCGAAAATTCTATCATTTTTTAAATTATATTTAATTTTTAATAATTAAAATACTACAAAGAGTATTTAATTAATTAAAAATTAAATATAAAATATTTATTTTCAATTTTACTTTTTTTAAAAGTTCTCCTTAGGTCACTAAGTTCAGGGATATTTTTAGTTTATTTTTATGATTTTTTGTGCATAGATATGNGCTTTCTTATATATTGAATTTCACATTAGAAAATTTATTAGTAGATTTAGTTAACTAAGAGTTTGTTAAAATTACATATTTATTTCAATTGCCTATTAGTGAAAAATAAGCAATTTGAACTGTATTGTTGTGATTAAGTATTGATTTTCTAAATCCTAGGTTTGTAGCCTCTAGTATTACTCCCGTGTGGGATCGATATCCAAGACTCTATTAGAGCCATGTATTACTTGAGCGGTACGTATACTTGAGCTGATAAGTGTGACTTTGCAATTATTGAATATTTTATACAAATTTTTATCAAATCTATAACCGTTGTCAAGTTTTTGGCGCTGTTGCGGGGGACTTAAATATTCTAGCAACAGTATCAAATTCTTGTATTTTTAAGCATATATAAAGTCATTGTCATGAGGCTTAATATATTAATTAGGTCTAAGATGGATTAGACCTAATTAGGGTTTAAAAGGGTAATTAAGCCTAATTTAGTTAAGGCTTAATGAATTAATTAAGTCTAAGATTGATTAGACCTAATTATTGTTTAAAAGGTTAATTAAACATAATTTTGTTAAGGCTTAATAGATTAATTAGGTCTAAGATGGATTATACCTAATTAAGGTTAATGTTTAATTCAACCTAATTTATGTAAGTCTTTATCTTAACATATGGGCTTTAATTGATTCTAATATGAGCACATAGGATTTGGCTCAAGTTTGGTTGGCCCCAAGTTTTAAGTTGGGTCTATTGGGATTGGGTTAAGTTCAAATTGATTGAGCTCAACACTTGGCCTAATTTTGTATTTTCATTCGAACAAACCCTAATCACAGAGGTGTGTATCTCTTGTTAGGGGGTGACTATATTATTAGACTCCTAGAATTAGAGTCAATTTGGGACTAAAAAATAATTATCCAATTTCTTCATACCATGCTACCCTTCTAAGTTTCTAAATTTTTATTTAAAAATTTTTAGGGGACATCAATTGTCATTTTTTAAGGTCAAGTTTATTGCCATGAATTTTGTAGCCCATTTCCATTTTTAATTTCCAATTTTCTGATTTTTCATAATTATATTAAAAGCAATTACAAAAATGGAGGAAAATTGGTCATTTGATTTTTGGGACCTCCCTTAACATTGGAAAATTTCGGGAATATTCCTAAGGAAGAGAGGAATAGTCCCCGAAAATTCTGTAATTTTTTAAATTATATTTAATTTTTAATAATTAAAATACTACAGAGAGTATTTAATTAATTAAAAATTAAATATAAAATATTTATTTTCAATTTTACTTTTTTTTTAAAGTTCTCCTTAGGTCACTAAGTTCAGGGATATTTTTAGTTTATTTTTATGATTTTTTGTGCATAGATATGTATTTTTTAAAATTTATTATGATTTTCTGAATTTAATTAAATAAGGAAATGCTATTTTTCTATTTATCTGATGTGGCACCAGCTCAAACATCGGCAGCTCCGAAGTTGACTCGGCCTCCTTCGATTTGTGATGCTTTCCACGGAGGAGCTGAGGTGGCCTGCGATCTGATCCCTCCCCTCTACGTGGTTCATTGGTGTGATATAATCACAGCAACCCATTTTTCGATACACGAAAATGGAAAGCATCGGATCATAATCCCCATTTGACATTAACCTGAGAACTGTTTGTGATCAAAAACTAATATCTCCCTCGACCTTCCATGAAACTTCACGGGGTTTATTCATGAAGCTTCATTGTGCTTAGGGGAACACATCTATATGGTTGCTTAAACATGGTATTACAGTTTCTTTCATANGCCCATTTTTCGATACACGAAAATGGAAAGCATCGGATCATAATCCCCATTTGACATTAACTTCAGAACCGTTTGTGATCAAAAACTAATATCTCCCTTGATCTTCCATGAAACTTCACGGGGTTTATTAATGAAGCTTCATTGTGCTTAGGGGAACACATCTATATGGTTGCTTAAACATGGTATTACAGTTTCTTTCATAAAAGACCAAATCTGAGGCTATTTTTAAGGTTTTCGATGTGTACCTGGTCCCAATTGGTGTGGCATCGATTGGGTTTGATGGGAATGAACGCTTTGACCTCACGAACCTTGTTCTTGATTCAATTTGTTCTGAAATCAGGCCTATATATGAGCTTGGTGAAATGGTGGCTTAGTTTTAGCTTAGACTGGGTTAGGGACTTCATAATGGCCCAATTCTGATTGGGGAAGTGTCGTGGGGATCTTGGGAAGCTTTTGGAATGCATAAGACTGAGTTTTGGTGGAGTTCATGAGATAACTAAGAAATGTCCTGGTTTTAGGGTGAAAAATTGAAGTCTATTAATAGATTTGAGTTGATTATTTTAATTAATGACATTCATTTTAATTAATTAATTAAAAAAGGAAGGAGTGGAAATTAACCCTGTGATGCTTGAGTTGACTTAGGGTTCATAGGTTGACCATATGAGGATGGTTTGACCAAACAATTAATGTGATGACCATAGGGTCCAGGGTTGACCCAATGGTCAATGTGGGTTTCCCTACTTGGTCAGAACTCTAAGTCAGTCCAAATAATGGGTTGGGCCTGAGGTTTGGCCTAGTAAGGTCCCAAAAGTTACAATCCTATTTTAAAATTACCTGTATAATGTGTCCTCGCAAAAGTGTGGTCAACAAATAAACCCCCAATATGTGTGGAATATAGTGTAGGTTTGCTGCACATATTGGTTTCGACCGAACCGACCAATCAAATCATGAAACACCTTAATAAATCAGAAATGTCCTGAGGAGAGGGGGCAAATCCATGAAGGTTCGGTCTAGAGAAGGTTTAGCTAAGTCTAAGCATTAATTTGTGCAAGAAAGGTCTTATATTCCTTAAAATTGTGAGGGGAAAGAGGTATTTGGACACTGAACAAGGCTCCAATTACCTCAACATGTTAGTGTAATATTCTGATTTTCTTAAGAAAGGATACTAATGTTCTTACATCCTTTATTAAGAAGCAAAGGAAGGATAGAGGAAAGCCACAATTCTATGTTAGGAGGGCCTTATATCCTTCTATCAAAAGAGACTGGATGTCATAATCTATTGAAGGAGGCCTTACACCAAATCCTTGAAGATGTCAAATGTTGAATTCCTGTTTTGTTAGGAAGAAATGCCAATTGACTTATATTCTAACTAGGAGGAATATAAGTAAGCTAGAGTAAAGCCGTGATTCTGTATCAGGAGGGCTTTACATCTAATAGCAAAAAAGAACAAATGTCATAATCGATTAAAGGAGGCCTTACACCAAATCCTTGAAGATGTCAAATGTCAAGTTCATGTTTCATTAGTANCAACTTGGAGAGAACTTATAGGGATTTTCTTGGGAAGATTATGAGATAAGTTGTGTCTTTTATTTCTTTTATTTTGTAAACTTGTTTTTATATATGAAATATGCGTTTTATCATATTCTTCTCATGAATTCAAAGTAGTCTTCTTTATCCTTTTCCCTACTTTGAGATATGATTTTCTGAAGAATTGATTTTATTTTTTATGATTTTTAAAGTCAATAATATTTTATTTGAACTTCGATCTACATTTACTTTTTGGTCTGGCCAATTAAAATGTTAAAATGTGTTGAGAAACATATGTTCCGAAAGGGCTATGATTTCTATAACCTGGGAGTGTTGACCTCACTTTTGGTTGAGGTTTAGTTTTTCCTCTTTAGTTGCCTAGGGTCTAGCCATAGGACTTTCCTGTTGACTATTCTTAGAAAACTAGAAAAGGAACCCAGGTCTAGCCATAGGACTTTCTTATTGACTATTCTTAGAAAACTAGACAAGGAACCCTCACCATTCCCAAACTCTTCTCTACTCAACTTGAAGTTCCACATATTGGTCCTAACCTCTACCACTTAGTAGGTTACACTCCTCCTTGCTCAATATAGAAGAGCTCAAGGTGAGTTCTCATAGGATTGCTTACCCTTAGGGTTGACCCTAGGTGCTAGAGCTAAGACACTCACTTTCACTTACTCTCACTCACAATCCCTCACAACCCTAAACCCAATATTTGTTGACATTGATCCTATGATTCTTTGGGAGACTCATGTAGATGGTTCCCTAAACCCACTAACCCTAGGCTAGGGTTTAGCTAAGACCAGTACATTGAAGTTCCAAATGGGGATTCCATTGGTCCATAGCTCATGCAGGGTGGTTGATACCACAACCCTACCAAAATACCCAATTTGACCTTTCACCCCCAAACCTACCCAAATTACCTAAACACCCCCAAATCCCAAATTTGGTCAAAATCCTCAAATTCACCCAAAATATCCAAACTTGTTCAAAAATCATTTCAAACATTTTGAAAATACCCAAATTTTCCAAAGCCACCCAAAATTACTAAAATTACCAAAATACCCCCAAATTTGCCAAAACAACAAAAATACCCTTGGCACCCCAAACTTTACCAAAACACTTAAAATCACTCCAAATGTCTCCAAAACCAATTTGTACCCTTCAATTGAACCCAATTTGGCCAATTTGACCATGTTGACCAAAATCTCCAAATTGCCTCTAAAGCCCAAATTTCCCCAAATTCACCTCAAATGTCCATCAAATTGGGCCCAATTTTCTTCAATATCAACCCTAAACTTAAATTAACCTTTCATATGGCCAATTTAAACCAAATCCAAGCTTAATTGGCCCATGCTTTGAGCCCAATTTTGATCTAAGTCAAACCCTAATTTTAGCTACATGACTTAATCCCACCAAATTGAACCCCATAACCTACTCAATTTTACACAATTTATGTTGAAAACTCTTCATAATATTCCTACACATAAAACTTGACATTCAATTGGCCTTGGTGAAGCCTCAATTTCATTTAATTTTGACCCCAGTCCAAGAATCCTCAAATTTGCTCCAAATTGGTTGTCCCTAAATTTTATCAATTGAATGCCTTGGACCCAAAATTGGCACCCAATTTATGTTGAAAACTCTTCATGAAAATCCTATTGACCATTTTCAACAATTAATTTAGACTTAGCCCAAGTTTAGCCCAACTAGACTCAAGTCTAGCCCAACATGCCCAAAGTGACCAAATTTCCAAAATGCTTCAAATTGAACCCCCAATTGAACTCAAAATCATTTCAATCCTTCACCTAAAATCTTCATTGCAATCATCTACACAATTTTGATCAATTAGTTGGGCTCAAAATCATGGCCAGCCTAACCCAAACCCAACCTTTAGCCATTTTGACCCACATGGACCCCTTCACCAAATTGACCAACCAAAGACCACCACAACCACTAAGCCATTCCTTTAGACCAGGCTAAACCATACAAAATCCACCAAAGCAAGCTATGGACCAATGGCTCCCTAAATTAAGGGATTCATACCCATTTTTGGGTCTTAAAACAAATATCTCTTCCATCATGATTAACCCTTAGGGTTAAACCATAATTAAGCCTACCTCTTACTCGCCTGACCTCCTGACCACCTCCCTTGGCCCTGCCGGCTATCCTAATCACTGGAAAACCTCAAAACTGAGAGCCACCACCCTTAAATCAATCCTTAGCCCTAGGAGTCAGCTCATTGGCAAGCTTTTGCACCCATGACCAGACCATGACCTCTTCTCTCCGAACATGGCTATAAAATGGCCCCTTCATGGCCAAGAGAGAGGTGCTAAAATTTTCTCAAGGAGACCCCTATAAATTTCTCTCATAGCCTCTTTGAGACCTCCTCAGCTCAACCCAACCACTTCCTTGCCCTAATTCTCCTTGCAGGAGTTAAATTTTTGAGCTTAAATCCTTGCTGGAGACAGGACAAAACTCTCCACACCTCCATAGCACACAAAAATAAAATTAAACACACCCACACCTTCACCACAGCAAAAGAAGACAAAGCCCCATCAAACCCCCCTCACAGAGAGCCTCTACACCAGAATTTGATCAACACCCAAATTCAAATTTGATCGAATTTGGGCCTAGATCTTCACTACGATCAAGGCTCAATCCCTAGCCTCCTTGGACCTCCACAAATGTGTAGAACACGTTTGATTGAAGCTTCCCTTCTCAGAGCAAATGTATTGAACTTCCCTTCTTCTCGAGCCTATTTTGATTCTTCATGTGATTAGGGTTAGTTTAATGACATGTTTACCATATGAATATGTTCGTCACAGTTAGACGAGTCCATAGGATCAAACCCGAGGTCATTTGGTTGAGAAATGAGGGAGACCTTAAGGTTTTAGGGTTAACAGTTATGGGCTCACACTATTTGGAGATGAGCCGTTGGATCGTGTGTGTATCAAATGGAGGGCTCTGATTGCGTCGGAGGCGAGCATGGTTCATAAAGCTAAAAATAATTTTTAATGGCTAAAAAATGATTTTTCTTAACCTTCCACTTAAATAATTCTAATAATTCAAAGAAAAGTCAAAAAATGTGAAATTTATTTCTCTGGATTCTTTGACCTCAGAGAGATTTAATAAAAAAATGCAAAACTTAATTTTTTACATTTAAAAATTTTTTAATTAATTAACACTCCAAAAATTAAGATTATTCTAATAATTCAAATATAACTCAAACAATCATGAAATTTAATCCCAATGGTTTTCTTATCTAAGTCTACCTTCAGTAAAAATTTCAAGGGATTAAGCTCTGCCTTGGTCAAGATATGGAATTTTCTTTAAAAAAACACCCTATTTTTGCATATCAATATTTATATAAATTAAATTAAAATTTGAAAAATCACATTTTCTCCTCTAATATCTTAATTGACCCATGAGTAAGGTAGGATGAAAATTCGAAAGTCAATTGAATTAAATTTGATAAATTATGAAGTGATAGAGCCTTAGGGGTAAAAGTATAACTTTGAGAATTTGACCTTAATTAAAATTTAGGCTTAATTTAAGAAAGGGAAATGGGCATCCGTTTTTATCCTAATTAACATATTTGGATGACTGAAACACAAGGGATTAATTGGTAGAAACCAATCTCATTTGTTTCTAATTAAAGGATAAATTTGTAATTTCCTTAAATTATTAAAATTTAGAAGTCTAGTAAATTAAATGATCCTAGACTTAGGGGTACGATTTTGGGTGTTAATAACTCATTAATTTAATACCCCTATTTGATGTTCAAGTGACATTCAAATATTTTGATGATGAATTATTATCACTTAAAATTTAATCTCTTTCAAAATGACTAAGACATCCACCAAGGTCTTAAGGGATTAGTAGTGACCTAAGCTAAATCAGATTTGGTTAAATGAGGATTAGAAAAGTGAATGTAACTTAAAATTCAACACCACAAGCCCAAGTTAAAGCTGAAATTGTCTAAGTGTCTTAATAGCATTAACTTACCCCTTTTAAGGGTCTTCACCCACATAATTCTCAAATTAAATGACAAATGATGATCACCCTAATCTTAGGGATAATTTAAACATCGATGTTCATTGAACACTACAAATATTTACAAGATGAATTATTAAGCAACATAATAAGTTTAAATGAGCTTGAGACTTTTCACCAGGCGGTGAGGGGGAAGCATGGACTTGCTTTTTCTCCTGACCTGTTGGATACCTCAGAGATCTACTAAACTCACTATGTCTTTTTTAATAAGATCATCCTTAATTGAATTAATAGGGGCTCACCAAGATATGATTTAGGATTTAGTAAATAATCACAACCTTAATTTTCCACTTTACATAAAATGCCCTTACATGCATTTTGATTTTCAGGTGGTGGAACGAAAAGAGTTGTCAGATACGCTTTTACTATTTATAGTACCATCTTTTTTTTATACTTTCCACACTATATTTTATGCTTACAAAGCTTGCATGTTAAACAATGATGTCACCTTGTATGAAAACCAAAACTGCTAGAATAGCCGTAAAATGAAAACCAAAACTAAAATCAATCAAGATAAAATTCACCATCACAACATTCAAAATATAAGACAACTCAAAATTTAATCACAAACATCACAAAAACCACAATTGCAACAAAGTTAAGACGTCCCTATCGGATGATTGGGAGTATCTTGGAGGAGGTAACCTATAGTTGCTAACGAGTCTTTCCACAGTCCAAATGAAATTATGAAACTCATTAAGTTGAGTTTGGTAAATTCATTTGAACTAAGTGAATTCGATAAGAAATAGTGGTACTAGAACGAGGGAACCGGAGGATCCTAACCGGTGTCGCTCTCTAATCAACTTTAATACACACCGTAATATTTAAAGAACTACAATCATAGGGCCTCTATTTGACATCATAAGTTGACACACTAGAAAACTTCAACTCACCACGACGAGAAGCTTGGAGCTAGCATGGTGGGTAGCACGACCATCTTCAACAAAAAACCTATCTTCTCCAACTAAATCATTCCTTCATTAAAATTAAACAACCAAAGCCATAGGACTTCAAGGTTGTTTGCTTATGTAACCTAAATCCTCACCTCATCTTTAGGCATTTGTACAACTATGCTGTACAATATTAGCCCTAACTCATCTTAGGATTCTGAGGTTGTCGTTAGTCACGACCTAAATTCTCACATCTTCCAGACTATTTGTATGATCATTTAACATGAATGTAAGTCTTAACTAATAAGATTGGTAGGATGAAATATTTAGATAATTTCTCCTCAAAACTAAAGACAAATAATATGATTGATTGGGAAGTCTCCGAGGCTTTGCTCCGGATCTATGACAACCCCTATTTCTTCCTCCTTTGGATTCCAAAAATGAAATGTTCTAAATTTGAGTCATTTCCCATTCACACCTCTTTGTCCAATTTTGTTGAAAAGTCCTATTCTTTTGAACTCCTTGAACATAATATTTCTTGATTTTTTATCGAGAGTTTTTGTAGGTAACTTCAATTATCTATGATGTAATTAACTATAGGGGCTTGCTCTTATAAGAAGCTTGTCCGAACCCAACTTAAAATAAACCCTATTTAATTCTTTATATTAAATATGGGAACTTGTCGGCAAATAAAATAGTTTAACAGACCAAACAAATATCATATATTTCTTAGTTTATTTGATCAAGTCTCATCCTCATGTCTTGTGTTTATCCTTTGGGATAGATACATAGTTTGACGTATAGTACTCTTTCATTTAAATTGTGGAAAGTATGGGGTCAGTTTGATTTCATATTTTTCTAAAACATATATAAATGTAAATTAAAATGTCCTTCCGAAGCGGGAGATGAGATTTCAATTTCGGTGATTGACAGCTTCCAACGGGCAACTCCTTCAACCAAAAATAGTGCCGACAGGGAGAATCTCTTTTGATTTCATATGAGAGTATTTCTTCTATAGAGTTTGATCCAAATAAATAGGGAAATATATTTTTTTGGATGCAAAATTGGAGACTTTAAGGCGACAGATGAAAATCTTCAATTTGGTCTAGTTGATTAGAAATTGATGGGAGATTGTTAGCCCTCTGGTGAGGGAGTAGTGGGAGCTGTCGAGTGGCAGCCAATATCGTTCCAGCCTAACCACAGAATTAGCGACCAAACTCTAGATTATTCAAAGTTCTTTATGCACTCGAAAGAGGGTAAAGAATATGATTGCTCCTATTTGACACAAAACAGTTTATATATATATTTTAAAGTGATTTTAATTTCTTCACAATCCTTATACTCATTGTAAAGGGGAATGATGCTTTTCTTAAATTTGAATTTTCCATCACAAAAATTTTGTTAGTTTTCGTAAGTTTACTTTTGAAAGTTTAATATTTGATTTAGTTAACATTGTCTTTCAACTGCATTTTAATTAGCATCCACTTGTTACTTAATATTCAAATTTAGCACTTTACTTTTTGTAGTTTAAAAATTTCACTTTACATTATAATCTTAAGTGTTTACTTATAGGCATTTCCAACTTCTTTGTGGGATCGATATCTAGGACTCTATTAGAGCCCTTGATTACTTGAGAGATACTTATACTTGTGTTAGTTTTAAAGGGGATTTGGTAATTTAAACTCTTTAAAAAAATAAAAATATTATCACTGAAGTTATTTTAATTGGGATTAATTTGCATATTTGCTATTGTGTCTTCCATTTGTATTTTGTAATATTGAATAGTATTTGCAAAATTAATACACTAAATCCACTCGCATCACAGCTGCAGCAGTTTGAAGATACTGTGTGAAGCCACTGAGGAACAAGTTGGCATTCAAAAAGCTGCGGTGGCTATTACAATTTTTTTTTAAAAGAATCATGCCACAACTTTTTAATACAATCACAGGTAGCTAAGTCATGTGGCAAAACACAACTTTTAGTTGTAGCGTTTTGAAAACACAAGTAAAATGCAATTTTCCAAGCAAGAGAAACTGCAGTGCGACATTACATGCCACCTCACCACCGCCCTAAACGGACCCTTAGTAAATTTGAGGCAATCAAAGAGCAAGAATGGCATGAATAGGCTTAGCTTCCTTAATGATTTATGGTAGGAGAGAAGCAAACAGATGGTGAAAATGAGAGTTCTGTTAGTCTCATTAAGCCATGATCTTATCGTTTCCTTCTCTGCTAAGTATGATGGCGACTGTATCACGATGGTTGGTTCATGAAGTTGATGGTTTAGCGTGAACCCGCTTGAGATAGAGGGACATGAATGAGGGTTTTGGGAAGAAATAGGAACTTTGGGCGAAAAAGGAAGGGGGGATGTAGGCGAGGGTTTCAGACACGAGTGTGGAAAGCAGGAGATGGGGAGGATGTAGACTAGGGTTTCGGGCATGGGAGGAAGAGGGTGATAAGTCTGAAGTTTTAATTTATTTTGGTTTAAGTTAATTTTATTAGTTTAATTGATTAGAAATTAATAATTACATTATATATTATTCATTTAATTATATTTAGATAATTTTTATGTAATTTTTTAACGGTTAATTAATGAACAAAGATGAATTGTAAATTTTAAATTATTTTAAAAAAGTTCAAGTACTTCTTAATTTATAAAATAAACATTAGTAATAAATTGATGATTAATATTAAACTATTATTTATTAACTAATTCATTTGCAAAAAAAATTAATTACTAAGTTATAAAATTAATTATTAATTAATGTAAATGCGGCTTTTTATGTACTTTGAGGCTTTTATACTCAATTTGTATTTATTATTTATTCTTTATCTTTTGATGCTCCCTCTAATGAATCCAGCTAATTCCTTCTAAAATTGTCAAATTGTTTCTCAAGATTTATTAGAATATACTTGCTACCATAGCAAATAATGTGTAAAATTTTATCACCTCAAAATTTAATCCATCTGATTACAAGAGGGGAACTGGCCTCTTTTTTATGGGGGCAAGCTTTTGCGTAGACTCAATGTGGGAGGAGATAAGACAACAAAGAACAAAATAATATGTCAGAAGAGACAAAACTGATATTTTTGGAGAGACAGAAGGCTAAGTTGCCCTCCAAAAATCTGAATTTGAAAATGTTCAATTGCCTCCTCTTCACGCTACAGTTGTNATTTTTGAAAGATAATATTTTAAGTTTTGAAAATACGAGACCAAACCGATCCCATATAGACAATAGTTTAAATAAACGAGCACAACACTATAAGTGACATTTTTATCCCGAAGAATAGACATATCACTTACTAGAAAAACTCAATTAAATAAATTAAAGAATTTATGATATCCGTTGGTCTAAGCCGACAAAATCCTCTACCTAATATGGAAGATTAGATAGGGTTTATATTACCATGGTTCTTAAAGCTCCCTNACTAGACCAAACCGATCCCATATAGTTAATAGTTTAATAAACGAGCACAACACTATAAGTGGCATTTCTATCCCGAGGAATAGACATATCACTTACTAGCAAAACTCAATTAAATAAATTAAAGAATTTATGATATCCGTTGGTCTGAGCCGACAAAATCCTCTACCTAATATGGAAGATTAGATAGGGTTTATATTACCATGGTTCTTAAAGCTCCCTATAGATGCAAGCCCCTATAGTCAATTCATCTTAAATGACTGAGGTCACTTAAGAAAACTCTCGATTTAGATCATAAAATATTGTCTTCAAGAATTTTAAAGGGTAGGACTTTTCAAAGATCTGACTAAGGAGTGTCACACAAATAGCCTGGAAGATAGGATAATTTATGTCGTAATGAACAACAACCTCAGAATCCTAAAACGGGTTAGGGCTTAGATTGTACGACATGATCATGCAAAGGCCTAAAAAAAGANATCTCGATTTAGATCATAAAACATTGTCTTCAAGAATTTTAAAGGGTAGGACTTTTCAAAGATCGGACTAAGGAGTGTCACACAAATAGCCTGGAAGATATGATAATTTATGTCGTAATGAACGACAACCTCAGAATCCTAAAACGGGTTAGGGCTTAGATTGTACGACATGATCATGCAAAGGCCTAAAAAAAGAGTTGAGGATTTATGTCGCACTAGGCTGACAACGTCAAAGTCTTATGACTTGTTGTTTAATTCTATGAAAAAGATGTGTTGTTGTAGACTGCCGTTGTAAATTGTAGCCCACAGAGTTAGTTCCAAGTTTCTCAATGAAGTAGCAATCTTAAATTATAAAGGTTTAAAAGGTTTAAACGACAAATTCAGTTCAAAATGGGGGGAGGGGGTTAAAGTTGATTGGAGTGACACTGATTAACATCTCATGGTTCCCTCGTTCTGGTGCCACTATTTTCTTTTGAATTTACTTAGCTTAAACGAGTTGTTGAACCCATTTAAACTGGGGGGATCTCGTTAGCAATCACAAGTTACCTCATCTGAGGAACTCCCATAAATTCAAAAGAACGTGTTATGAAGTTGCATTTCAAAGGATTTATGGTTATCTTTGAAAGGGGATAATTTAATTTTGAAAAGTTTTCATTTTATTATCCAGCATGCATGGTATGTAGAAGCAATAGTAATTTGCATTAAATGAAATGACAAAAAATAAATAAAATTATTAAAGCATACATGTTATTTTCTCGTTGCTCTCGCTGAAATGTTAGAACTTACAACATATATATAATTTTACAGAAAATTTAAATAAGATTCAAGAACAGGAAGACCAAACAAAGGTGTAGTTACAAAACCCCAGGTCATAACTTGATGAGTCCCTAAAGGCTTTAATTGATGATTTTTTGGAATAAAGTATAATAAGTCCAATTTTCTTTAAAAATATTCAAAAAATTTAATTAAAATTTATGGAACAATCCCTAACAACATTTAAATTCTTTTGAAATGTTTAGAGTTCATTTGAGCCTATTATATTGTTCAATTAATCATNATAGCTTCTACAGGACCCCCCCAAAAAAATAGTGCCGCCAGCTTCTGACGACTCTGCTAGGGACTAGTTTCTCTCTCTATTTAAATCAGGCAATCTTTTCTTCACATATCAGTAATGTGTCCATGTCCCTTATGGACCAAATTACCCTTCTTTCATTGGCATACTTCACCCATTTCTTTCTTGGGTAAGTACGACCAAACTCTTCCAGACTTTAGGACCATATGTTCAATCACCTTTTGACAGAAAGGTTCATGAGTTCATTAGGACTTTTATCTTTTGTGTGGGGTAGGACCCCCAATAGGTGTGCTGGTGGACTAGTTCCGCTGGGCATTGTGGGTTGTGAATTCGGTCCCGCACTATGTCCTAAAGTTTACTTTCCTCTTCATGTCCTTTTGAGTTTGGTTTGCTACTTTGCAAATAAAATTGAATTGTGTTGTTTTGCACTTGTTGTTTAACCTTTCTTATTTAAATTAATTAATTCCCTCTGCTTTCAAACTATTTGTACTAAAGTTTTAAATCTTTACAAACTAAAAATTAAATAAATACTGCCCAGTCCACAGATTAACCTTTGTTAATTTTTAGTGTTCACAGTAGAGTTATAAAGTGTTGGCCAAATAACTGACCCCAGGAGCTTTCTTTCTGAAGCTGCCGCAATGGCGTTCCCTATGCTCACTTTCTCTTGCATTGTCGACAAGCCGAAACTCCCGCAATGTCGCTCCCACCACTAAGTTTGGAACTGGATTCAATGAATTGGAGGCCATTCTAGGAAAAGGTCCGTTCATCATAATGAAGTTGCCTCTCTGAAAGTTCAAGAGCCGTCTATTGAGTTCAAACTGATCTGTCCCCAGGATTTCCCTTCTTACAAGAAGGTAAATACTACTACCACCACAACACCTGTCAAGTCTATTGTTCTCATTTCTGTTAAGGGAAAAGAGGTCATGATCGTTGAAGATACAATTGAAGGATTTACTATCCCATTATTGGTATTTGAAATTTTACCAAGTTCAACGTCTACTCCATTAACTAGGTCACAAAGAAGAAACTGTAGTTGAAAGACTCGAAAGACTGCTAAATCCCAAATTTTTGAAGAGGTGTCTGTTGATGAAGTTCCTCAACAGGAAGAACTAGGATTTCTGGAGACCTATCCACTTATACAAGGGAGTAGGTACCATCTCTTAATGGACATCAATGGGTACAAAAGTATCCAAAAGATTGCTGCTACTTTACCGTCACCTCATGGACATGGTGGGGAGAGGAAGAAGCCCACTCCTAACACCGGAGTCAATACAATATTCCAGAGACTAGCTACTAAAGAGGGTTGTTCAGTCAGTGAGTTACTTAAACGAGTGGGATGATCAGTATCCCCTCACCTGAAGAAAGAAATTCTAAGAGATGTCAAATCTGCCAGGGGGTCTCAAAGATCAACTGAAACTTTGCCTGCTCGCATTCTCATCTGGTTCTGCTTGAGAAGCAGAGTTGATGTTACCATCATCACCACCGATTCTATTGTTGCTGCTCCAAGACCTACAGGATGTCGACTGTTTAAGTCAAGTATGGGTTCGAGAATTCTAGTAGTTACCAGTCATAAGGATGTTCTTACATTTCTGAAGGAAAAAATTAAGAAGTTACTCAGTACTATATCTAGTCTGCACCATGGGGGGAGCATGCCTCTCTCTGATGTACCAATGCCTCTATTGAGACACCCCGTCTTAAGACATCACCATTGAAGAAAAAGGTATGGGTACCTAAAGTTGCCATTTCAATACGGTTCAGTGAGCTAATAGGGCAGGATCATGGAATGAAGTAGAGGTCCAAAGTATTCAACATCATCACTGCTATTGCTACTAAGTTGGATGAACATGTGGAGGATGTTCAGCATAATCCCCCAGATCTCAAGATGATACAAGAATCAATAATTGAAGAAAAAGTTGAGAAACTCATGGTTGAGATTTCTGAGTTAGCCCGAGAACATGGAGTTTCCATTGATGATGATTATGAAGATTTTGACTTTAATGATTATCTCAATAAAGACTTCATAGATATTCATGCCATCGAAACTAGAGCCGCTGCAACTGCATGAGACGTACAATCGCTTGTTGAAGGGAACACTGTAGATGATCTGTGTAGGCCTGTTCTTCTAAGGGATGAGCAAATCAACCAAATGAAGAAAAAAATGGAAGAGATGGCCACTACCATGGCTGCCGTGGCTACAGTTAATAGACAATCGTAACCACAACAGTTAGCTTCTCCATAATTCAACCAACCAGAAATTATACATATCACCAATGAAAGGAGGGAAGTTGCCTTGGCTAAAAGGGATTATCAATAAAAGAAGGATTCCATCCAAAGTGTCATACCAGAAAAGGAATTTAAACAAATGGTCGAACAAGTTCAGGAGGCCTTGGATCAATCTAAGGGTGGTGCATTGATTTTTAAGGGTTGACCCTACTCAGAGGAGTTTGATGCCATAATCTTCCCTAAGGGTTTTGTTTCATCAAACTTTAAGATATTTGACGAGCCCAGAAATCCCAAATAGCATATAGTGCATTTTCGAGGAAGTTGTGGAAATACTAGAGGTAATGAAGCCTTGCTTTTCTATTAGTTTGTCAGCAGCCTATCAGGACTAGCATTTGATTGGTATGTCGAGTTGCCCAACGAATTAGTAAAGACGTTCTCCAAGTTAGAACAGTTGTTTGTAAAAAGATTTGTTGGAGCACAAAATCATGTTTCTATTAGAGATCTCGTGATGGAAAGGAAAAAGCCTAACAAAACTTTAGTGGATTATATCTTGAGGTGGAGAAACCTTAGCATTAAATGTGAGCCTTAGTTACAGGAATATCATGCAATTGAGATTCTACTCAAAAGCATCCATGGGCCAATAGCTTCCATGTATAAGGGAATCACCATTAAGTCCTTTGAGAAGCTACTCAGCAAAGCTAGCAATCTGCAAGAATAAGTCAAGCATATGGATTCTCATGAAAAGGCTGAGAAGTCCAGGACAACCAGGATATTCAAGAAGAGATCTGGAACAGTGGCAAAAGTGGATAAAGGAAAACAGACAATAAAGATACAGACAGAGCCAGCAGTCACATCAGGGAGGACCATAAGAATGGGTCCAACTCTTTTGGAATAAAAGAAAGTAGTATATTCCTTCAAAGATGAAGTTGTGTCAAAAAATTTCAGAAGTCTAATAAAGAAGCCTGAGTTCAGATTGTCAGATCCAAGGAAACCTGAGGAAGTCGACAAAAAAGATTTGCTCAATTATTTTCCATACCACAGATTGCTTGGACATACTATAGAGGAATGTTTCATTTTCAAGAATTGGCTCGAGAAGAATTTTAAATAAGGAAATATAATGATCCTGAAGGAATATTTGAAAGAACCTGAAAAAGGTTCTCTGAATATGATTTCGGCTGAGCCAATCTCTCCAATAGATTTGTATTTGAAAAAGGATGGATGGAGTACATTTTAGAGCAAATTATCCAAGAAGAAACTGGATCAGATTCAGACCGTTTCAGCGTAGGCAGCCATTCAGAGGTTACAACCTGTTCAGCCAAAGATGGAGATTTCCCTGGAGAAATTGTTGCAAACAAAAGAAAAAGAGAAGAATGACGTCATGAAGACAGATAGCGCGTGCAGGGGGGGTGGGCGGGATGGGGGCTGCCTCCTTTAGATTGGTTGTCTCAAATTCAGGGAAGCAAGTCCTCGATCCACTGACCATGTATGATTATCTATTTGCCCCACCAGGGTATTATGAATATAATGATTTTAATTTTGGCTACATTTTAACTATTTTTAGTGATAAGATAACTGACTTCGTTCAATCTAACTCTGTTCCTAATTCCCAAATCGATCCTCAAATCGTACTCAAGTTCGATGAGCCCGTTAACGAAAATGATGAAGATATCAACAAAACCATTTATAATATCATCAGGAGTAAGGAACTAGTCCTCGAATGCTATGGTGCACCACTAGCTATCAACTTAGATCACTCTGATGAAGAATAAAAGACACTAAAAAACTTTTCCTACAACATCTCAGGAAGAATAAATCATAAGTAAATCTAGGGAGCGGGAAATTGTTACCCTCGAGGTCAGCTCCAGTGGATAAAAGAAATCAAATAGTAACTCAGGAAGAGTTACCTCCACCTCTGCTAGTGGAAGAAACACAAAGTCAAGTAAATTTTAAGGGATTATACAAAGTGGATTATAACATGTTAGCTCATCTTAGAAGGTTGCCAACCAAACTAAGCATTTATGA
This sequence comes from Phalaenopsis hybrid cultivar, assembly GCA_002079205.1. Taxonomy (NCBI): domain Eukaryota; kingdom Viridiplantae; phylum Streptophyta; class Magnoliopsida; order Asparagales; family Orchidaceae; genus Phalaenopsis; species Phalaenopsis hybrid cultivar. Next base: position 65,507 of record JXCR01144365.1, read on the forward strand.
TGCTCTGATCTTGTCAAAGGAGATGAGAGAGTCTATGGTTATAGCCTTACTTGACCCAGATATTTGCTTAGCTCAGTTGGCCAGCACATCCTTGGATGAAGTTTGTTCGTTAAAGGAACAACCTAAGATAACCTTCATAGATGAAAACTTGTTCCTTGGTACTACTGACCACAACCGACTGCTCTACATCTCTGTTAATATCAACAGATTTATATTGTCCAGAGTGTTGGTAGACCTGGGAGCATCACTCAACCTAATGAGTCTACGAACATTGACATATTTAGATATTGAGGCTCAAGAGCTTACAACTGATAAAATGATGTTAAGAGGATTTAACTAAAAGGGAGAAAGAGCCTTTGGATTGATTACATTGCTAATGAAAGTTAGAGAACTAGTAACAACAGCAAAATTCTGTATCATCAATGCAAAGAATTCTTTCAATGCTTTATATTTATGACCATGAATTCACGAGCATAATATGGTTTCATCATCTCTAATCCAATGCATTAAATATTTCAAAGAAGGACAAGAAAATTGCATCAATGGAGATTTACAACCATTTTCAGTTCATTAAGTGGGCATTCATGAAGACGTCGCCTACTACGCACCTCCAATGTAAATGATCTTCTCTCGTGAAGTTGTAAAAAATAAAAGTAAAGATTCAAAAGAATCACGAAGAAGAGTTCATTCAGCTCTGCTTCAAGGATCTGTTACCGTTTCTTCACAACAAGCTAGTAGAGGTTCTTTTAGCCAATACACCCGAGATCGAGGCTGGGGATGTGGACGAGGAAGAACCAACACAATTGTTGAATAGACTAGGCAAACCATTTACATCGATATGGAAGGAAGTTATGATGAAGAAAGCTTTGAGGAAGAAATGATGATGATAAACTAAACGAAATCACAGTACGAGATATCCTTGGAAGATGTGAGAAAGATGAAAGTGAGTCGATGTATGATTGGATCATCCACTATGTAAATGCCATGACCTTTAATCCGATCTACCCTCAAAAGGTTGAGAGCTTAGAGGTCAAGGAAGTTCGTTGCATCGGTTCAAAACCGATCAAGTTTTACCATGCTTCCTTTTATAATAGTTTTGAAGATCATGTAAACTTGGAAGAGGATTCTAATGAATTAATGGAATTACCTTTTGGTTACTCATACACAAAAAAATATACATTTTTAGACCCATATTTTATACTTATTTTTGGTGATATTGCACTTTAATGGAAGATATTTTTCATGTTTTCTTGTAGGTTATTGAATTATAGGACTTGGAGCAAAAATGAAGCAAAAATGATAAAATTTGGAGTTAAAATGAAGAAGTTGAAAATTTGTTTAGCGTCGATGGTGCCAGACTGGGCGCCGATGGCACCGTTTGACAGAGAGCAGTGAATTAAATTGCAGACAGCGTTGGTTCAGATCCTGTTTCTAGAAGATTTGGCAAATTTGGACCCTTTTTGACGAGTTTTTGGATGCACTTATTGGAGAACCGACTCTAGGCTCTATTTGAGGCTAAAATTGATCAGAAAATTCACTCCTTTTTTGTCATTCCTTGCCTCAATTCAATCTCTTACACACCATACACTTTTCCATCTTCATTCCACCACCATTTTGGAGTCTATTAGTGATTTTTCTTTAAGAATTTAGAGTCTTTGTTTAAGATTAAGTTTGAATTCTTCTCTAAGAGTGTTGGAGAAAGAGAAAAGTGAGAGATTTCTTCTTCCTATATTTCCTAAGAAAGACTACCAAGGATTTGCTTTGAAAAAGAGTTTTAGATAAGTGTTGTTTGTTTATTAGTGTTGTATGAACTTTCTTTTATATATGAAATTTGTGCTTTGTTGTATTTTTCTCATGAAGTCTGAGTAAAACTTTCTTTTATATATAAAATTTGTGTTTTGTTGTATCTTTCTCATGAAGTCTGAGTAGTTCCCTTTATCATTCTCTCTACTCTGAGATATGGTGAAATGAAGAGATAATATGGATGTGCCAATGTTAAAATATAAAAAAAATTATGATGATTTTTTAACGCTGAACTTAGTTTACTTTTCAATCTGGCCAATTGAATCTTTTAAATTTGTTGTGAAACATATAATCCAAGAAATTGAGTATGAGTTCTACAAAAGAGTGAAGATCACATTTAATTCCATTAAGGAGAGTTTCGTTCGTGAAATTAAGTGCAAATAAATAGAAAAATATACATTATTGGGTGTAGAATTGGAGATTTTAGGGTGACAGACTAAAATCCCCAATTTGGTCTTAGTATTTAAGGAACTAAAGCGAGAGTTAGCCTTCAGGTGAAGGGAAGTGAGAGCTCTGGAGTGGGAGCCAATGTCCTCCTAGCCTAACCACAGATTTAGGGACTAAACCTGATATTAGCAAATGATTTTCTATAATACTGTATCAGGGTAGAGAATTAAAACTGCTTCTATTTGGCACAATACATATTAAAATTGTTTATTTCATCTCATTTTACCAAAAAATCTCATTGTAGTGGGAAAGACACTTTTTCACATAAGAAATCTTCTTCACATAATCATAGTTTAATAGTTTAGTAGTTATTATTTAAACTTTGCACTTCAGTTTTGCTAGTAGTTAGATAATTTAGTTCTGATAATATCTCAACATTCAAAATTATTGATAGTAATTTCGTTTTACTTCCTGTGAATTTCTTTGTTAATTTAGCATTTCAAATTTAAACCTTCCCCGTGGGATCGATTTTGGGGCTTAAATAGAAAGTCTTTTATTATTTGATAATGATACATATACATGCATAGAATCCCAACATAAATTGCTTAAATTTCTTATTCATAAACTATTGCATCAAACTTTTGGCACCGTTGCATAGCGGAGTCAACTTTATATATTTTGCACCACTATATTCTCGGGATCAAGTTTTTGGAGCCGTTGCCAGGGAAGATAACAGTAAATAAAATAAATTTGGTAAATTAAGAAATTTAGAGATAATTTAAACATAAAAAATAATAATAAAATTTAAAAAATTAAATAAAAAAAATTATAAAATAAAAAAATCCAAAAATATAAAATTATATATTTAAAAGTATTTTTAAGAAAATTTTCCTTGCTTATTATATTTGTTTACGCAAAATATTGAATCTGAAGGTTTAGTACCTTACGATTCAGAATTAGAATGTACTGTTAGAAAAATTAGAAAATAACAAAAAGAAATTAAAAATTTAAACAAAATGGTGAATAACTTAGATAATCAAATAAATGAAAATCGATAAAGACCTTTAAAAGATTATACTAATCCGACAACAGATGAACTTCACTTGACTATTCCAAATCCTGATGTTGCTGCTAATTCATTTGAGCTTAAACCTGCTATTATCCAAATGATACAAAATAATCAGTTTGGAAGAACACCTACTGAAGATCTAACTTACATCTTGCTAGTTTTCTTTAAATTTGTGCTGCTTTTAAATATGAAGGAGTGTCTAATAATGATGTTATGCTTCGAATTTTTCTTTTTTCATTAAGGGGTAAAGTTAAAGCTTGGTTAAATTCATTAGCAACTGGATCTATCAGAACTTGGGGAGAACTATCACAAAAATTCTTGGCTAAATATTTTCCACCCTCAAAACTGCTAAATGATATTACATATTTTTGTTAGTTTGAAGGGGAATCGATATATGAAACTTGAGAAAGATTTAAAGATCTTCTTAGAAAATGTCCACACCATGCTCTACAATATTGGTTAATAATTCAAACATTTTACGATGAATTAGTAGGATCACTTAGATCTATTATAGATGCTGCTACAGGTAGATCACTAATGTCAAACCCTATTGATGAAGCATACTCTTTAATTGAAGAAATGACTACTAACAATTTTCAGTGGCCCTCTGAAAGGGTAAATCCTATGAGAGTAGCTAGTATTCATGACTCTGATGTAATTTTTATTTTGGCATCTCAAATTGTTGTTATTTCTAAAAAGATTGATCAAATTGGAGTGAACTATTCTCAAATACCCCCAGTATTATAGGAAAATTCACTAGGACAAATAATTGATACTCAATCATCTTATGAAAATTTGAATTACTTAAATAATCAAAATAACAATCCCTATTCTAATTATTCTAACCCTGGATGGAAAAATTACCTTAATTTTAGTTGGAATAATTATAACAATTTGGTGAATCCCTCCATAAATTTGAACAACCAAGGAAATCCTAATTATCGACCTTATTATCCTCCTAGATTTAACTTTAACCCTAACCCACAAGTTAAAGAAAAGAATTTGACAATGAAAGAAGCAATGTTGAATATGAGAATTTAAATACAGAATCAAGGGGCTGTTATTAGAAATATTGAAAATCAATTAGGACATATTGCTACTACACTTAATAACAGACCTTTTGGAATTCCTCCGAGTATTGTGGAAGTTAATCCAAAAGATCAAAATAAGGGGCAAATTAAAGTTATTCAATTAAGAAGTGGAAAGGAAGTTGAAACAAGAATCCAAAGAGAAACTGAAGTTGATGAAGAGAAGGAAGAAATGGAAAATGACTACAATGAAAATGAACAAACACAAGTTCCTTTAAAAAAACCATTACCTCCGTTTCCTCAAAGACTGAAGCATAGGAATGAAGATAAACAATTTACAAAATTTTTTAAAATCCTTAAGAAGTTAACGATAAACATTCCTTTTATTGAAGGTTTGGAACAAATGCCAAGTTATGTGAAATTTATGAAGGATATACTAAACAAGAAAAGGAAGTTTACAGATCATGAGACCGTTGCACTCAGTGAAGAGTGATATTATTCAGAAAAAGCTTCCTGAAAAATTAAAAGATCCTGGTAATTTTACTATACGTTGTGCTATTGGTGAAATTTTTTTTTTGGAAAAGCCTTATGTGATTTAGGAGTGAGTATCAATCTTATGCCTCTATGAATCTTTAAACGCTTAGATTTGGGAGAGATTTCCCCTACTACTGTAACTCTTCAGTTAGCTGATCGATCAATAACTTATCTAAAAGGAGTTATAGAAGATGTATTAGTTAAAGTGGATAAATTTATTTTCCATGTAGACTTTATACTATTGGATATGGAGGAAGATAAAGAAGCTCCTATTATTTTGGAGAAGACCATTTCTTGCAACAGGGAGAGCTGTAATAAATGTGCAAAAAGGAGAATTAATAATGAGAGTTAACGATCAAGAAGTAACATTTAATATTGCAAAAGCTATGAAATATCCTGTAATAGAAAAAGATAATAAATGTTTCAGAATGAAAGTTATTGATTATCTGAGTAATGAGCAATTTAAGGAAGAGTTTGAAGACAAATTAAGGCAAGGAGAATTTTTTAAAAATAAGGATGAAATAATAAAAGAAGATTTAGATTATGTTCAGTCAAATTTGAAATGTTAGATTTGTTAGAAAATGATAATAAAAATTTTATTCCTTCAAATATTAACACACCTAAACATGAATTGAAAATATTACCTACCAATTTAAAATATGTGTTTTTAGGAGAGTCATCTACATTACATTTTATTGTATCTTCTGAATTAACTGAAATCCAAAAACAAAAATTAACAGAGATGTTAAAAAGATATAAAAAGGCTTTTGGTTGGACTTTAACAGATATTAAAGGAATTAGTCCTTCAATTTGTATGGATAGAATTCTATTAGATGAACAATACGAAGCTAAAGCTGATCCTCAGAGGAGATTAAAATCATTAATGAAAGAAGCTGTTAAAAAAGAAACTGTAAAATAGTTAGATGCTAGAATTATATATCCCATTTCAGACTGCTTGAGTGAGTCCAATTCACTGTGTTCCGAAGAAAGGAGGAGTGACCATTGAAAAAAATGAGAAAAATGAATTAATTCCAATAAGATAATTTACTGGTTGTCAAATTGTATTGACTATAGAAAATTAAACAAGGCCACCAAGAAAGATCACTTTCCTTTACCCTTTCTAGACCAAATGCTGGATAGATTGCTGGAAAAAAATATTACTGCTTTTAGATGGATATACCAGTTATCATCAAATTCCAATTACTCAAAGGATCAAGAGAAGACAATATTTACAAGCCCATATGGAACATTTTCTTTTCGTAGAATGCCTTTTGGACTATGCAATGCACCTGTAATATTTCAAATATGTATGACGTCAATTTTTGGCAATTTTATTGAACATGGATTGGAAGTGTTTATGGATGATTTTCTGTATTCGGGACTTCATTTGAATTATATTTAAATAATTTAGGAAAATTTTGTGAAGTATGTGAAAGAATCAACCTAGTACTAAATTGGGAAAAATGTCAATTTATGGCCGCAGGAGTTGTACTTGGGCATAAAATTTCTGAAAATAGCATGGAAGTAGATTCTACAAAAATTCAAGTTATTGAAAAATTACCACCTCCTACTAATGTTAGAGGGGTAAGAAGCTTTCTAGGACATGCTGGTTTCTACAGGCGCTACATAAATTTTTTTTAAAAATAACTAAGCCATCATGCCAACTTTTAGAAAAAAATATGAAATTTGATATTAATAAGGAATGCATAAAATTATTTTAATTATTGAAAGAAAAATTAATCACTGCATCTATAATAGTTCCACCTAATTGCGAAAAACCATTCAAAATAATGTGTGATGCTAGTGATTATGCTATTTGGGTTGTTTTAGTACGAAGGCACAACAAGGTTTTTAAAGTAATATATTATGCTAATAAAACTCTAAATGATGCTCAAATCAATTACACTACCACTGAAAGAGAGTTATTAGCTATTTTTTATGCCTTTGAAAAATTTATACCTTACTTAATTGGAATGAAATGTATAGTGCATACAAATAATTTTGCTATTAAATACTTGATGCAAAAGAAGGATGCTAAACCAAGATTAGTTAGATGGATACTTCTTTTGTAAGAGTTTGATTTTATCGTAGTTAATAGAAAGAGAAATGATAATCAAATAATTGATCATTTTTCAAGAATAGAAAGAAAAATATTAACTAATTTTGTAAATGAAATTTTAGAAAATTTCTCTGATGAACAATTATATAGTATTGGTGAAATCAATGTATCATGGTATGCTGATATAGTAAATTATATTGTAAGTGATATTCTACCACCTGATATTAAAAATCAACAATTAAAGAAATTTATATATGATTCAAAATTCTATTTTTGGGATGACCCATATTTATATAAACAATGTAAAGATCTAATTATTAGAAGGTGTGTGCCTTATGAAGAAACTCAACAAATAACTGAAAGATGTCATGATTCTGAATTTGGAGGACATTTTGGAATAAATAGAATTGCTTATAAAATTTTACAAGCTGGATTTTATTAGCCTACTCTTTTTAGAGATGTTAATGAATATATTAAAACATGCGATCAATATCAGCGAGTAGGAAATGTTTCTAGAAGAAATGAAATGCCTCTAAATTACACATTAGAAGTCGAAATTTTTAATGTGTGGGGATTAGATTTTATGGGACCATTTATGCCTTCATTTAGAAATTTATATATATATATTATATGCTGTTGATTATATGTCCAAATGGATTGAAACTATTGTAGACCTAGATGTGATGCTTAGAGTGTTTCTAAATTTTTAATTAAAAATATTTTTATAAGATATGAAATGCCAAGGGTAATTATTATGGATGAAGGATCTCATTTTAAGAATAAGAGAATCAAAAAATTGATTAAGAAGTATGAGATTATGCATAGATTCTCTACTGCTTACCATCCTCAAACTAGCAATCTAGCAGAGATATCATATTATGAAATAAAGCGAATTCTAAAAAAAGCTGTAAATCCGTATAAATTAGATTGGCCTGCTAGATTAGATATTGCATTATGGGCATGTAAAACTGCTTATAAGACTCCTGTAGGAATGTCCCCATATATACTTATTTTTAGAAAAACATGCCATTTACCAGTAGAATTGGAGCATAAAGCATTTGGGCTATTAAAGAATTTAATTTTAATTTAAAGGATGCTGGTGAGAAAAGATTATTGCAATGCTATTAAGGAATTTAATTTTAATCTAAAAGATGCTGGTGAGAAAAGATTATTGCAACTCAAAAACTTGAGGTGATTAAAAATGAAGCATATGATAATGCAAAAATCTATAAAGAGAAAATTAAAATATGGCATAATCGGAAGATTACTAAAAAGAAGTTTGAACCTGAACAAGAAGTTTTATTATATAATACAAGATTCAGATTATTTCCAGGAAAACTGAAATCCAGATGGTTAGGACCATTTAAAGTGAGTAAAGTCTATCATTATGGAACTGTTGTTATTAAAGATCCTAACACTAGAAATATATTTAAAGTTAATGGGCATTGATTGAAATATTATTATGTAGGGCACATACCAAATTTTAAAGAAGTTTTAATGTTAAGTCAACCCAACTAAACAAATGGTACGTCAGGCTGACAACGTTAAACCAAGCGCTTTGTGGGAGGAAACTCATATATAAATATATATATCTATGTATTAATATTTTATTTGATAAGTGTTTTATATATTAGGAGATAATAATCCTACACAATTTTATATATCATAAATTGAGACAAATATTGGTATTAGAGGAAAATTTAGAATCAAATTGAATTTTAAAAAAAATGAAAAGATGCGATTTTGGCCTCTGGCGCCGACGACGCGCGCTAGACTGACCTTGGCGCCGACAGCGTCCTGAGCAGTTTCATGCAGTTTTGATGTTTTTGGCGGACTTTGACGGGATTTCGCTCTATGATAACCACCGGGAGGTGTTTTTAAAGTTCTAAAAATTGCCTTGGATGACCAGAAACTTCTTATTTTCGAATTTCATGGCTTCCAATTCCAGAAATATTTTCAGGTATGGATTTTTTAATAGGAGAAAGTTTATTAGTTTTGACACACGGAGATTATACGATAAAGTCATTACGAAGAAGAGGCTTATCAATGAGAGAGGCTTTGTCAATCATGAATTGATTAATCCAGGTTCTTTGATTGATAAAATCATTGTACAAAGATGATGGGAAGTTCTGTGCTACACCACCGCTGCAGCTGTTATACCAGTAGTGAAGGAACTCTATGCCAACTTACATGGAATTACTTAAGGAGTTGTCTTCTTATGAGGTAAGGCTGTACCATTTACTCCGGCGTGAATTAATGAGTTGTATATGATAGAAAACATTCCAAAATGTCATTATACAAATTTTATCCTAACGAAAGACTTTATGCAAAATGTCTATAATTTTCTGACAGATGAAAGTGATATTTGGAAAATACGAGATGAGGATATGTTAGTTTCTCTGCTTTATTGCTTAATCTAANATTTTTCATTTGTTATTTCCTTCAAGATTTCCACAAGTGTTTTCTTGTGGTTTTTCTTCGAACCCATTTTTGTGAGTCATTTGAGTTTCATTTGATAAATTATGGAGCGGGGAGCCCCAGGGGCAAAATGTTAATTTTGAAATTTTAATACCTTAATTAAATTTTAGGATTAATCAAAGGGAAAATGNAGCTTTTATTGTTCATTTGTTATTTCCTTCAAAATTTCCACAAGTGTTTTCTTGTGGTTTTTCTTCGAACTCATTTTTGTGAGTCAATTGAGTTTCATTTGATAAATTATGGAGCGGGGAGTCCCAGGGGCAAAATGTTAATTTTGAAATTTTAATACCTTAATTAAATTTTAGGATTAATCAAAGGGAAAATGGGTAAAAATATTGATTATAATGAAGATTTTAGATGATTGAAATCTAATGGGTTAAAAGGTTGAAGCCAACTTGCCACCTCTCTTATGATAAAATAGAATTGTAATTTTATTAATTATCATAATCTGGAGATCAATTCAATTTGAGAATCCTAAAGTATTGGGCTTGAATCATGAAGATGATGACTCACTCATTTAAAGCCTATTAGTTGGTGATAAAAAGCTAAATCTGATTTTAATGAAAATTCTAATTTAACATTTAAATTGTTTTAAATCACTTTAAAAATTGAAGTTAAAAAAGAGGTCTAATACTGAATTAGGCTTAAAATACAAAATTGTCTTAATCGGGATTAGAAAAGATGAACATAGTTAATTAATAAATATTTTCAAACATTTNTGCTAAATCTGATTTTAATGGAAATTCTAATTTAACATTTAAATTGTTTTAAATCACTTTAAAAATTGAAGTTAAAAAAGAGATCTAATACTGAATTAGGCTAAAAATACAAAATTGTCTTAATCGGGATTAGAAAAGATGAACATAGTTAATTAATAAATATTTTCAAACATTTTTAAGCCCTACTTTAATTTGAAGTATTAAAGTTCTTAATAACCTTGAATTTACCCTTTAGGGCCCCACTCACATAACTATCAAAAGGAAATATTATGTGAATATTTGATTTTCTCATTCTTGAGGTAGTTAAGTTTAAATTGATCTTAGGATGATTAATACAGCAATTTGATAAGTTCAAAATGGACTCTGAACGTTTCAAGGGACTTCTAAAGCGGTTCAGGGTCATTCTCTGAACACTTTGGAATCTCTTCGATATTTTGAAGGACAAATTGAACTTGTTATATTTTATTCTAGGAAATTATCCACTAAAATCTTTTAGCAGGAATGCCGAGAAGGGAACAGGTACGCTTTTAAATTAATGCATTTACCTTTCTGTATTTCCTGACTCGAGCTTGCATGTTAAACAACGGCGTCACCCTGCATGAAAACCAAAACTGCTAGGATAGCCGTAAAACAAAAACCAAAACTAAAATCAACCAAGATAAAATTCACTGCCACAACATTCAAAATATAAGACGACTCAAAATTTAATCACAAACATCACAAAATAACAATTGCAACTAAATTAAGACGTCTCTATTGGATGATCGGGAATTCCTCGGAGGAGGTAACCTAAGGTTGCTAACGAGGCTTCCCATGGTTTAAATGAAATTATGGAACTCATTAAGTTGAGTTTAGTAAATTCATTTGGACTAAGTGAATCCAATAGAAAATAGTGGTGTCGGAACAAGGGAACCGTAGGATCCTAACCGGTGTCGCTCTAATCAACTTTAACATGCCCCATAAATTTTAAAGAACTACAACCATAAGGTCGTCTGATTTGACATCATAACTAAAAACCCTAGAAAACTTAAACTCGCCATGATGAGGAGCTTGAAGCTAGCATGGTGGGTAGGACGACCATCTTCAACAGTAAAATATGTCTTCCCCAGCTAAACCAATTTCCTTCATTAAAATTATATAACAAGTCATAGGATTTTGAGGTTGTTTGCTTATGCAACATAAATCCTCAACTTATCTTTATGCCTTTGCACAATCATGTTGTGTAATCTAAGCCCTAATTTATCTTAGGATTCCAAGGTTGTCGTCTGTCATGACTTAAACCCTCACATTTTTCAGACTATTTGTGTGATCATTTCATTCAAATGTAAGNAGGATCCTAACAGGTGTCGCTCTAATCAACTTTAACATGCCCCATAAAATTTAAAGAACTACAACCATAAGGTCGTCTGATTTGACATCATAAATAAAAACCCTAGAAAACTTAAACTCGTCACGATGAGGAGCTTGAAGCTAGCATGGTGGGTAGGACGACCATCTTCAACAGTAAAATCTGTCTTCCCCAGCTAAACCAATTTTCTTCATTAAAATTATATAACAAGTCATAGGATTTTGAGGTTGTTTGCTTATGCAACATAAATCCTCAACTTATCTTTCTGCCTTTGCACAATCATGTTGTGTAATCTAAGCCCTAATTTATCTTAGGATTCCAAGGTTGTCGTCTGTCATGACTTAAACCCTCACATTTTTCAGACTATTTGTGTGATCATTTCATTCAAATGTAAG
>JXCR01144365.1:77419-88501 GCA_002079205.1 Phalaenopsis hybrid cultivar
CATATGAAAGTTGGGAAAAAGTTTTATTACCTTGGGAGCCCATGATTCTTATTGATGATAATTATATTGGGAATGGAAATGAATTGGGAAAACTTCTTATTTTCGAATTTCATGGCTTCCAATTCCAGAAATATTTTCAGGTATGGATTTTTTAATAGGAGAAAGTTTATCAGTTTTGACACACGGAGATTATACGATAAAGTCATTACGAAGAAGAGGCTTATCAATGAGAGAGGCTTTGTCAATCATGAATTGATTAATCCAGGTTCTTTGATTGATAAAATCATTGTACAAAGATGATGGGAAGTTCTGTGCTACACCACCGCTGCAGCTGTTATACCAGTAGTGAAGGAACTCTATGCCAACTTACATGGAATTACTTAAGGAGTTGTCTTCTTATGAGGTAAGGCTGTACCATTTACTCCGGCGTGAATTAATGAGTTGTATATGATAGAAAACATTCCAAAATGTCATTATACAAATTTTATCCTAACGAAAGACTTTATGCAAAATGTCTATAATTTTCTGACAGATGAAAGTGATATTTGGAAAATACGAGATGAGGATATGTTAGTTTCTCTGCTTTATTGCTTAATCTAATATCAAAACAGTGGTATTTCTTCATTTATGCAAAATTACTCCCTACCATGAAGATTAGTAGAGTCACCAAATAAAGTGTTATTTTAAACTATTGAATTCAAATGAAAAAGCCCATTGATGTAGGATCTATCATTTTTAAATCTTTTATGGGTATTATTATGAATGTGCCAATATATGGACTTGGGCATCCTTCTACAATTTTCCTACTTTGCAGTCAATCTCAAGTTTCATATGAAAGTTGGGAAAAAGTTTTATTACCTTGGGAGCCCATGATTCTTATTGATGATAATTATATTGGGAATGGAAATGAAGCATTAGATGCTATATTAGATTATTCATCACATGCTTCAACTCCATTAATGCCACAAATAGTTGGAAGTTCACTCGCTTTATAAAATAAAATGAAGAAAATTAAAAGAGAACTTCAGAGTATTTTGAATGAAATAGAAAATCTTAAATACCTTTTCAATCACCTAAATTAGAGGATGAAAGAGATTTTTGATCATACTGAAAAAATTGAAGCAGGATTGGTTCAGATGTTTAAGGAAATAGGATGGATTGAAGAAAATTTGATTGATCAATTCCCGTACTGACCCTTCTTCAATCTATACATTCATTACCAGTCTATGAGAGATATTAAAGGAGGAGAAAGCATTGAAGAAGAGGCTAAATAATTAAAGAAGTTGGACTCTCTAATAGTTTAAAATACTTATGCATTTAATGTGATTGTGTGGATTTGATTTAGCTTGTTTTGCTTTAGAATTCTGAACTTTGATTGTGTATAGTTTTGTGCCAGCATTTAGTGTTGTGGCTTGATTTTGATGCTGATTTATAATTTAGTTTGCTTTATATGTGTGAAAGTGTGATTAGAAAAAAGTATTTGTAAAAAATGTATTTTCATATATAAAAGTTAGTTTGGTGTTGTTTGTGAAAATGTTTGTTTTTGAATTATTGTTAAACGAAAATTAGTGTTGAAAAAGACTAAATAAACTTTGGAGTAAATTGAAAGAAAATTGAAATTTTTAAAAAATTAAAAAAAAAGAAGTTTAGGACTTCAGTACCAACGTCGCTGACATGGAAGCTGACAACGCCCTCAACCCAAGAACACCTTAAACCCCTTAAAATTTGTGATTTACACCATAAAATTCTATTTTTATCTTTAGTCACCTTCAACCTCCAGTTTTTGCACCTAGGGCTTTATTTTGCTCAAATTTGAGGTGAATTTAAGGCAGAAAAAGTTCAGATTTCATCTTCTCTAGGAAAGTGCTACACTTTAAACTAAAAATCTTATATTTTCACCAAGGATTTATCTCACATTGCCGAGATCCGAAAATTTTGGAATTTTTTGAGAGATTTTTAGAAAATCTTTGTTGAAGAACTCTTACTTAGTAGATTTAAGTTTTATGCGTTTTACATTGTGATTTTCAGAATTTTGGTAATTTATTCAAATTTTTATCAAATTTTCTTAAATTTCACATGGCACCAAGAACGGGCAAAGGAAAAAGAAAACTAGATTATGATGAACAAAAATTTGTCAGCTTCAGGGCAAGTGCTTGATTCAAAAGTCTACTTTAAAATAAAAAAGTGATTCTGGATCATGGATTTAAAAATTTGGGAGAAGTTGAGTGATTAATCAATGCTTGGTAGTAGGAAAATTTTTGTTATTTTACTGCTGATGCGATTATTGGTGTAGTGATGGAATTCTATGCCAACCTTACGGATGCTTCTGACGACTTTATTTTTGTTCGTGGGAAAATGGTGGAGTTTACTCTAAGAAAAAGTAATGAGTTTTATCAGTTAGAAGATGTGGACAGTTGCTAGTATAAATTGTTTTCTGCTACGAATGAGGCCTTGGATGAGGTTATTTCTTTTCTTATTGATGGANAAGATTTGCAATTTCCACAGTAAAAACAACATTTTTACCCTTTTGGTCACATTCAACCTCTGATTTTTGCACCTCGGGCTTACTATTGCTTGGATTTGAGGAAATTTTAAGGCAAAGGAAGTTCGGATTTCATCTTCTCTAGATAAGGCTACACTTTGAACTCAAAATTTTTTATTTTCACCAAGGATTTATCTTACATTGCCAAGATCCAAAACTTTGAAATTTTTTAGAAGATTTTGAGAAAATCCTTTGGTGAACAACTCTTACTTAGTAGATTTAAATTTAAAACATTCCACATTGTGATTTTTGGAAGTTTGGGAATTTATTTGGATTTAATCAAATTTTCTTAGATGACCACAACACCGAGAATGAGCAAGGGAAAGAGAAAGGCGGATTTTGATGATCAAAAGTTTTTTAACTACAAGGATAACATTTGTTTCAATAGTTTACTTGTAACTAAGAAAGTAATTGCGTATCGAGGATTTAAAAATCTGGGTGGAGAATTCGAAAGATTAATCAATGCTGGACAGTGGGAGAATTTTTGTTACTTTACTGCTGAGGCTACTATTGGTGTAGTGATGGAGTTCTATGCCAACTTTAAGGAAACTTCTAAAGACTGCGTGTTTATTTGTGGGAAAATGGTGGAATGTACTCCAAGGAAAATTAATGAATTTTGTCAGTTAGAGATGTTTATAACTGTAAGTACAAATCATTTTCTGCTAAAAATGAGGCCCTAGATGAAGTTATTTCTTTTCTTTCTGATGGAAGAGGAGCATGAAAGTGAAAAATGATGTTAAGGTAAAACTTTTCTTTTTCTATATTAAATGTAGTATCTAAGACCTGACACTACTTTATTTCCCTTTCATGTGATATTGGTCAATTTTATTTCTTTTTAAATGTCTCGCTAGCTTGTTGCACCACTTTTTTCACATAGTTTTTTTTCTCTCCTTTAGATCTCCTAACCTCTGTCTATTGTCGCATTTATGTTCCATTGCTTTTTTTATGAGTTTCTCATTCCTTTGTTCACCTCAGCTAGCTCTATTAATCTTGCTACATTTGATAGAATGTGTCGCTATAAATATATTTATGCTATTGTGCTATCTTTCCATCACTTTATAATTCCTGAAATCCATTATATTGATTTAGAAAAAAACTTATACTAAAGTTCCAAGAGAAGTTCTTTAGAGAGTTCAAGAAAAGAAACGTGCTGATATGACTTATATTCAAGTCATTAAAGATATGTATACAGGAGCGCTTACTTTTGTTTGAACAGGAGGATTGACCAAGTATTGTTCTATTTCAGTTGGATTACATCATGGATTAGCTTTAAGCCCATATTTTATTGCTTTAGTTATGGATGCTCTTGCTGGACATTTACGGGAGGATGTATCTTACTTTATGGCTTTTCGCTAGTGATATCCTTCTTGTAGATATGGCTAGAGGGAAATTTCAAGAACAACTTGAATTATGGAGGTCTTTATTAGAGTCTAAAGACCTTCATATGAGTAGATATAAAATTGAATATATGGATGTTGATTTAGTAGTAGTAAATCTAGTGGCATAGTTGTAACTATGGGTGATCAAATCAATAAATGTGTGCACGTTTTAGATATCTCGGGTCTATTGTTCAAAGTGGTGGTGATATTGATGGGGATGCTATTAGTAGAACTCAAGGTGGATGGTTGAAATTGAGGAATGCATCAGACTTATTTATTGTTTGATAGAAAAGTACTGCTTAGACTTAAAGTACCGCTTAGAATGATACCAACAAATCATCATAGTGACTTTACAAAGAATAGAGCCACCTTGAACTTCTGTATCTAAGAGATGAGAAGGATAGATGTAGGCTCTATTATTTATAGAAACACTTATTTAATTACTTTGGGAGAGACTACTGGTGGTTTAGCATACCCTGCCCTGATCTTCACACTATGTAAACAGGGAGGAGTTTATTTTAGAATGGATGAGGAGAAGATTGAACCTCTAAAACATATTGGTCCTGCCAATATTAAGACTTATGAGTCTCATGTTAGATGGAGATATTGAAGTAGGACCAGGGATATTCGTTCTACTTCAAGTACCCCTACTCTCGAAGAACTTATGGAGCATATGATGATCCAACAGGTAGATATCTTGAGAATGAAAAGTAGAATTAAAAATATGAAGGCCAGAAATGCACACAATGATGATTTCACAAGACAGAAGTTTGAATATGATGCTGCTTATGATGATGTGATGGTCAGATACATAAGAGGTGACTACTCAGTTCAGTTTCCTAGTCACCCTATTTTTACCCCATATCAGCAGCAAAATTTGGATGTGGTAGAAAAAGATGATGATGATTAGTGATGTTTTAGTTAGATTTTTGTTTAGTTTATGTTTGGTTTTACTTTATTGTTGTGACTGTTTGTTTTTAGAGTGTGATACTTTGCTTTATTTTAATATTATGTTGTATTGTGAACAGTAGAATTGTGAAACTGTTTTTACATTGGATTCCATCTTAGTACTATTGTTAATTTGTAGTACTTTGTTGAATCTATTTGTAGTTAACTCTTTCTTAGCAAATTTTTATATGTATTATGTGTTACTTAATGTTTTGAGTCTTGTAGCTTTTCATATTAGCACCTGTAATATTTCAGAGTTAAGTTTCAATATCAGAACCTTTAATAGGTAAGTCTTTCCTTTATGTATTAAATGTTTTCTTTCACCCTATATTTTTTTCGTTTTTCATGCTAAATCTTTTAAAAATTTAAGTTTGGGGGGAAAGAATAATAACTTTTTAAAGAAAAGAAACTTAATTTTATTTGTCCTCAATTAGTTATATTTTCAACATATTTTAAAATTTAACATGACTTTTGGTATTAGAGGATAACTTTAGATAACTATATTTGTGTTTCTAACTATATATTAAACTTAAGTGAAAAGTTTCAATAATAAAGAATAATTTAGAGATTAAGATATTTCGTATGATAGAATAAGACTATATTTTTCTATTATAAGTAAAGGAATTTGTATTTTTTAAGTACTAAAAATCTTAGAAATTCTTGTAATAAGAAAAGAATAAAACTTGATGAAAAATCTTTAAAGCTAATATAAATTTATAACGTGAAGGAATGTGAAAAGTTTTTAACTTTAAGAAGTGGATAGTGAAGCTCAAAATCATTAAGGCTATTCTGAATACTAATCCTCACATAAAAAAAATGAAAGAAAGAAAAGAAAAGAAAAATGATTGAAAATGATCCTGAAAAAAAAAAGAAAAGGAAAAAAAAGAAAAGAAAAAGATGTGACGAGAAGCTTGGGGAAATGGTTAATTAAAAATTGGCTTCACTTGAATTAACTTAAAAAAGAAGACTTGGCTACATTTTATAAACTTATATTTCAGTATTAGCATATTTACTAGTAAAGTTTCATGAAGTTCTTTTTCATATGGATTTTCTAAGTGGCCTTAATATGAATAATTTGCAATTTTCTATGAAAAGAATAGAGAATAAAAAATCTTAGACTTGACTGCTAGATATTCTTATACTTTTAGTATTAACTGGAGTTATTTTACTTTTTTCTTAAGTTATGCTATTGTACTTAGTGGATTAAAATATAAAAATCTAAAAGTTAAAATATTTGCCATGAGTCATATTTTTATGTAGTAAAAGAGTTACTTGAGGACAAGTAACATTTAAGTTTGGGGGATTTTGATACATAAAAAATATATGCATTTTTAGACCGATATTTTATACTCATTTTTAGTGATATTGCACTTTAAAGGAAGATATTTTTTATGTTTTATTGCAGGTTGTTGATTTATACGACTTGGAGTAAAAAGGAAGCAAAAAGAATGGAATTTGAAGTCAAAATGGAGTTTTTGAAGAAGTGTTAAGCGCCGACGGTGCCATTTGACAGAGAGCGCCGTCTAATTAAATGGCCACTGATGCTGACGACGCCAGTGTCGATTCAGACCCTATTTCTAGAATATTCGATGAATTTGGACTCTTTTTGAAGATTTTTTGGATGGACTTATTGGAAAACCAATCTTAGGCTATATTTAGAGCTGAACTTGATCACAAAAGAGCCCCTTCGCACCCCTTTGCACCCTTCAACTGCTTTCCACTCTCTTCCACACTATTCCACATTCCTTATAGCCACTTAGAGTCTATTTAGTCATTTATTTTTTATATAGTTTTGAGTTTTTATAGTGAGTTTAAATGTGAATTCTTCTCTACGAGTTTTGGAGAGGGAGAGAAGTGAGAGATTTCTTCTTCCTACGTATCCTAAGAGAGGCTACAAGTGTTGCCTTTTATTATTATTGTATGAACTTTCTTTTATATATGAAATTTGTGTTTTGTTGTATTTTTCTCATGAAGTCTGAGTAAAACTTTCTTTTATATATAAAATTTGTGTTTTGTTGTATCTTTCTCATGAAGTCTGAGTAGTTCCCTTTTTCTTTCTCCATACTCTAAGATAAGGTGAAATGAAGAGATAATTTGGATGTGCCAATATTAAAATATAAAATAAATTATGATGGTTTTTTAACTCCATTCTTAATTTACTTTTTGATCTGGCCAATTGAATTGTTAAAATATGTTGTGAAACATATGATCAAGGAAATGGAGTATGAGTTTTACAATAGAGTGAGAATCACATTTAATTCCATGGAGGACTGTTTTGTTCATAGAATTAAGTGCAAATAAATAGAGAAATATGTATTGTTTGGCATAGAATTGGAGATTTTAGGATGACAGACTAAAATCCCTAATTTTATCTTAGTGTTTAAGAACTAAAGCGAGAGTTAGCCTTCATAGGGAAGGGAAGTGGGAGCCCTGGAGTGAGAGTCAGTATCCTCCTAGCCTAGCCACGAATTTAGGGACTAAACTTGAGATTAGCCAATAATTTTCTATAATACTGAATCAGGGTAGAGAATTAAAATTGCTCCTATTTGGTACAATACATATTTAAATCATTTATTTTGTCTCATTTCACCAAAAAGTCATTGTAGTGGGAAAGATTTTTTCATATTAGAAAACTTCATCACATAAACATAGTTTAGTAGTTACTATTTTAAACTTTGCATTTAAATTTTATTAGTAGTTAATAATTTAGTTCTAATAGTTACTCAAATATTGGAAAACAGTGACAGTATTTTTGCCTTATTTCTATGAATTTCCTAGTTAATTTATCATTTCAAATTTAAACTTTCCTCGTGGGATTGATATTTGAAACTTAAATAGAAAGTCTTGTATTACTTAATAATGATATGTATACTTGCGTAGAATCCCAACATTAAGTGTTTAACGTTATTATTCATAAAATACCACATCAAGTTTTTGGCATCATTGTAAAGCGAAGTTAACTTTATAAATTTTACACAACTACATTTTTGGGGATCAACTACTACCTTTGTTTCCTCAAAGATTGAAGTAGAAGAATAAAGATGAATAAGTTACAAAATTTTTGGAAATCCTGAAGAAGTTAACAATAAACATTCCTTTCATTAAGGCTTTGTAACAAATGCTAAGTTATGTAAAATTTATGAAAGGTGTACTAAACAAGAAAAAAAAGTTTACAGATCATGAGACCATTGCACACCGTGAAGTGTAGCGTTATTATTAAAAAAAAGTTCCTGAAAAGATAAAAGATCCTGGTAGTTTTACTATATCTTGTGCTATTGGTGAAAATTTTTTAGAAAAGCCTCTCTCAATTTTTAAACGTTTAGATTTAGGAGAGATTTCCCCTACTACTGTAACTCTTCATTTAGTCGATCGAGCAATAAATTATCCTGAAGGAGTTATGGAAGATGTATTAGTAAAAATGGATAAATTTATTTTTCCTGTAGACTTTATAATAATAGATATGGAGGAAGATNCTATTATTAAAAAAAAAGTTCTTGAAAAGATAAAAGATCCTGGTAGTTTTACTATATCTTGTGCTATTGGTGAAAATTTTTTAGAAAAGTCTCTCTCAATTTTTAAACGTTTAGATTTAGAAGAGATTTCCCCTACTACTGTAACTCTTCATTTAGTCGATCGAGCAATAAATTATCCTAAAGGAGTTATAGAAGATGTATTAGTAAAAATGGATAAATTTATTTTTCCTGTAGACTTTATAATAATAGATATGGAGGAAGATAAGAATATTCCTATTATTTTGGGGAGACCATTTCTTGCAACAGAGAGAGCTATGATAGATGTGTAAAAAGAAGAACTAATAATGAGAGTTAATGGTCAAGAAGTAACATTTAATATTGCAAAAACTATGAAATATCCTACAATAGAAAAAGATACTGAATGTTTTATAATAGAAGTTACTGATTATTTGAGTNTAACTAATAATGAGAGTTAATGGTCAAGAAGTAACATTTAATATTGCGAAAACTATGAAATATCCTACAATAGAAAAAGATACTGAATGTTTTATAATAGAAGTTACTGATTATTTGAGTAATGAGCAATTTAAGGAAGTGTTTCAAGAAAAATTAAGCAAGAATAATATTATGAGAATGAAATAAAAGAAGAAAATTTAGATTATATTCAGGACAAATTTGAAACTTTAGATTTATTGGAAAATGATAATAACAATTTTATTCTTTCAAGTATTAAACCACCAGAACTTGAACTAAGAGTAATACCTGCCCATTTAAAATGTGTTTTTGGGAGATTCATCTACATTGTCTGTTATTGTATCTTCTGATTTAACTAAAATCTAAGAACAAAAATTAATAGAAATGTTAAAAAGAAATAAAAAGGCTTTTGGATGGGCTTTTGCAGATATTAAAGGAATTAGTCCTTAAATTTGTATGCACAGAATTCTACTAGATGAACAATACGTACCTAAAGCTGATCCTCAGAGGAGATCAATCCTAATAATGAAAGAAGCTATTAAAAAAGAAATCTTAAACTGGTTAGATGTTGGAATTATATATCTTATTTTAGACAGTGCTTGAGTAAGTCAAATTCAACGTGTTCTAAAGAAAGGAGGAGTGACCATTGAAGTAAATGAGAGAAATGAATCAATTTATTTCAGATAAGTTATTGGTTGGTGAATTTATATAAACTATAGAAAATTAAACATGCCCACTAGGAAATATCATTTTCCCCGACCCTTTCTAGACCAAATGTTGGATAGGTTGGCTGGACACAAATATTACTGATTTTTAGATGGATATACCAGGTATCATCAAATTCTAATTGCTCCCGAGGATCAAGAGAAAACAACATTTACCAGCCCTTATGGAGCATTTGCTTTTTGTACAATGTCTTTTGGACTATGCAATGCACCTGCAACATTTCAAAGATGTCTGATGTCAATTTTTAGTAATTTGATTGAACATGAAATGTAAGTATTTATAGATTTTTTCTCTAAATTCGAGACTTCATTTGAATACTATTTAAATAATTTAGAAAAAGTTCTGGAATTATGTGAACGAGTCAACCTAATACTAAATTGGGAAAATGTCAATTTATGGTTGGAGTAGGAATTGTACTTGGACATAAAATTTTTGAAAACGGCATGGAAGTAGATCCTACAAAAATTCAAGTTATTGAGAAATTACCACCTCCTACTACGGTTAGAGGCATAAGAAATTTTCTAGGACATTTTGGTTTCTACAGGCATTACATAAATTTTTTTTCAAAACTAACTAAGCCATTATGTAAACTTTTAGAAAAGGATACAAAATTTGATTTTAATGAGGAATGCATAAAAGCATTTGAATTATTGAAAGAAANAAAAAAAAATTTTAAGAGATAAAGAGAGGGTTAAATCAATGTACTTGCCATACCACATGTCTAAACCCTATGATGCCATTTTTACTGCCCATCATAAGCTTTAACCATGGTCCGGTTTAAACCCTATGGTGCCATTTCTACTGCCCATCATAAGCTTTAACCATGGTCCAAGCCTTGGGTTAACCCCATATGGTGCCATCTTTACTGCTCATTATAAGCTTTAACCATGGTCCAAGCCTTGGTCAGCCACTCTAAACCCATGCTAAAGCCCAAAACCGTGTGCCCCCACATGGTTAAAACCCAAATTCATGCCAAAGCCACCTCAGCTTCAAAACTGTGAGCCCCCACATGGTTAAAACCCAAATTCATGCCAAGAGGCCACCTCAGCTCACCGAAAACCGTGAGCCCCCACATGGTTAAAACCCAAATTCATGCCAAGAGGCCACCTCAGCTCAATATGAGCTGAGGACCCCTCTGCTTGACACCTAAGCAGTGGGGCTAAGCTCTCAATTGGCCAGCTGTGAGCCCCCACATGGTTAAAACCCAAATTCATGCCAAGAAGCCACCTCAGCTCAAATTGAGCAAGCCCCCACATGGTGAAAACCCAAATTCATGCCAAGAAGCCACCTCAGCTCAAATTGAGCTGGAGTCCCCACATGGTTAAAACCCAAATTCATGCCAAGAGGCCACCTCAGCTCAAATTGAGCTGAGGGCCTCTGCTTGCTACCTAAGAAGTGGGGCTAAGCTCTCAAATGGCCAGCTAATCTCCCCATTGGCCATTTTCTATAAAATTCACCCCACGGCCATGAATAGGTGTGTGGTAAAAATTTTTCACCAAGGGACTTCCAAACCTCTCTGAGAGCTTCTCTAAGAGTCCCT
>JXCR01144365.1:109577-172715 GCA_002079205.1 Phalaenopsis hybrid cultivar
TTCGGCAGAACCTCCCTCTCTCAAAGAAGAATTCGGCCTACCTTAAGGAACTCCCCAAATGGTGATTTTATAGCAAAATAGGAAGGGAGGGGCTCACCTGGACTCACCTAGAGGTGAGCCAAACACAAGAGGCGGAGCCTGTTGCCGCGAGGTGAGGTAGGGCGGTTGTGCAGAGATAGGTCATCGAGTGTTGAGGCAGGGCATTGAGTGCCTTGGTTGGGGAGCTTACCAAAACAGGAAATTAGAGGGGAAAACACAAGGTATAGGGAAGGGGATTTGTAGGAGGTAGGTGCTTTGGTTGTCGCGTGAGATGGGATGGAAGTCAGAGAGGGACCTCGGTTGAAGCTTTGCGAGGAAGGAGAAGGCAGGGCTCATGATGGAGAAGATCTTTTGTCCGACAAAGGAGATTTTGGAGTAGCCTCACTTGTGACAGATAGGAAGGGATGCAACAGTTCACGAATGGGAAGGAGCAAGAGGTGTGAGCCAGCTTAGGGATTTTAGGATTTTAGGGATTTATGTGAAAAAATGACTCTTTTTTTTGTAATAATTTTTTTTAATATTCAAAATTTTCCAATTCATGCATGCACAAAACCACATAAAAATGCATGTCCTCTCTAGGTAATTTCAATGTTCCGGACACGTTGACGCGATCTATTTCATCATCTGGGGTGTCCGACCAATCGGGTCAAAATACACGCCAAAATTTGATTTCCGTCAAAATTTTGGTTTGAGCTTAATTGATTGATAAAGATTGTGTGAATTATTTTCATGAGAGGTTTAGAAGAGATTTGGAGTGATTTTGAGTTGGTTTGCAAGTTCGGTTTGGTGGATTTTGGTCACTTAGTCAATTTTGGGGTGTTAGGTTGGGCTTGGTTTTGGGATAGGCTAAGGTTAGGTTAGGTTCAAATTAATGGTTGAAAATGTTATAAAGGAATGTCAAAAAGAGTTTTCAACACAAATTGGGTGTCAATTTTGGGGTTAGGGCATTCAATTTTAGTGAAATTCTGAGACATCCNGGGTTAAGTTCAAATTAATGGTTGAAAATGTTATAGAGGAATGTCAAAAGGAGTTTTCAACACAAATTGGGTGTCAATTTTGGGGTTAGGGCATTCAATTTTAGTGAAATTCTGAGACATCCAATTTGGGGCAAAATTGGGCTCAAAGTATGGGTCAGTTAGGCTTGAATTTAATTTGAATTGATCATATGAAGGATGAATTTGTGTTTAGAATTGAAATTGAAGGAAATTTCGGCCAAGTTGATGGACATTTAAGGTGAATTTTAGGAAATTAGGCCTTTAAAGGCAATTTGGGGGTTTTGGTCAAATTGGCAAAATTGGGTTCAATTGAAGGGTCCAAAATTTTTTTTGAGACATTTGGAGTGATTTTGGAAGTTTTGGGAAAGTTTGGGGCGTCAAGGGTATTTTTGTAATTTTGGCCATTTAGGGAGGTATTTTGGTAAATTTGAAATTTTTGTTTAGTTTTGGGTAGCTTGGGTATTTTCAAAAGATTTGAAGTAACTTTTGAACAATTTTGAGTATTTTGGATGAATTTGAGTATTTTGACCAAATTTGGGATTTGAGGGTGTTTAGGTTCTTTGGTTAGGTTTAGGGGTCAAAAAACCAAGTTAAAGCCAACCACCCTATATGAGCTATGGACCAATGGAAACCACATTTATGTCCTCTATGTACTGGTCTTAGCTAAACCCCAGCATAGGCCAGTGGTTCTAGAGGACCATCTACATGAGTCTCCCAAAAGATCAAGGGATCAAAGTCAAGAATTTCGGATTAGGGCTGTGAGTGATTGTGTGTGATAGTGAGTGTAGTGAGTGTCTTAGCTCCACCCAACACCCAGGTCAACCCTTAGGTCAAACAGTCCTATGGGAACTCTTTTTGAGCTCCCCCATAGTGACCCCACCTACTAAGTGCTAGAGGTTAGGACCAATATTTAGAGCTTCAAGTTGAGCAAAGAAGATGGTAGAATTTCTAATGATGAGGGTTACCTTTTCTACTTTTCTAGGAATAGTCAACAGGAAAGTCCTATAGCTACATCCTAGGCTACTAAAGAGGAAAAACTAAACCTCAACCAAAAGTAAGGTCAACACAACAGTTTCATAAGGATAAACTTTAATCACTTCAAATGGTCCCAGCCATCTGGATTTCAGTTTTTCTTGAAATAATCTCAATCTTGTATTATATAATAAAACTTCTTATCCAGGTTCAAACTTCTTCTTAATAATCTTCTGATCATGCTATATTTTCATTTTCTCTTTATAGATTTTTGCATTATCATATGATTCATTTCTAATCACCTCAAGTTCATTGAGTTGCAATAATTTTTTCTTAGCAGCTTATTTTATATGAAAATTAAATTCTTTAATAGCTCAAAATGCTTTATGCTCCAATTATATTGGTAAGTGACATATTTTTCCTTATAAGCAGTTTTGTATGCCCATATTGCAATATTTAATCTAGCAGACCAATCCAATTTACAAAAATTTACAGGTTTTTTCTAAAATTTATTTTATTTCACGATTTGATATCTCTGACCGTTGGTCTTGGGATGATAAATAGCATAGAATGTTTGCATAATATCATATTTTTTATTCAATTTATTGATTCTCTTATTCCTAAAATGGGATGCTTCATCTGTAATAATTACTCTCGACATTCCATATATTGTAAAAATATTTTTATTTAAAAATTTAGAAACACTCTGAGCATCACCTTTAGGTACAACAACAACTTTAATCCATTTGGACATATAATTAACAACATGTAATATATATAAATTTCTAAATGAAGGCATAAATAGTCTCATAAAATCTAATCCACACACATAAAAAATTTCAACTTCTAATGTGTAATTTAGTGGCCTTTCATTTCTTTTAGAAATATTTTCCACTCGCTGACATTGATCACATGTTTTAATATATTCATTAACATCTCTAAAAAGTGTAGGTCAATAAAATCTAGCTTACAAAATTTTATATACAGTTCTATTTGTTCCAAAATACTCTTCAAATTCAGAATCATGACATCTTTCACTTATTTGTTAAGTTTTTGATAAGGCACACATCCTATAAAAATTAGATCTTTACATTGTTCATATAAATATGACTCATCCCAAAAATAGAATTTTGAATCATATATAAATTTCTTTAATTATTAATTCTCAATATCTGATGGTAGAATATCACTTATAATATAATTTACTATATCGACATACCACGATATACTCATTTCACAATATTATATAATTGTTCATCAAAGAAGTTTTCTAAAATTTCATTTGCAAAATTAGTTAATATTTCTTTTTCTGCTTTTGACAAATGATGAGCTATTTGATTATCATTTCCCTTTCTATCAACTACAATAAGATCGAGCTCTTGCAATAGAAGTATCCATCGAATTAATCTTGGTTTAGCATNATTTCTTTTAGAAATATTTTCCACTCGCTGACATTGATCACATGTTTTAATATATTCATTAACATCTCTAAAAATTATAGGTCAATAAAATCTAGCTTACAAAATTTTATATACAGTTCTATTTGTTCCAAAATATTCTTCAAATTCAGAATCATGACATCTTTCACTTATTTGTTGAGTTTTTTCATAAGGCACACATCCTATAAAAATTAGATCTTTACATTGTTCATATAAATATGACTCATCCCAAAAATAGAATTTTGAATCATATATAAATTTCTTTAATTGTTGATTCTTAATATCCAATGGTAGAATATCACTTATAATATAATTTACTATATCGACATATCACAATATACTCATTTCACAATATTATATAATTGTTCATCAAAGAAGTTTTCTAAAATTTCATTTGCAAAATTAGTTAATATTTCTTTTTTTGCTTTAGACAAATGATCAACTATTTGATTATCATTTACCTTTCTATCAACTACAATAAGATCGAGCTCTTGCAATAGAAGTATCCATCGAATTAATCTTGGTTTAGCATACTTCTTTTGCATCAAGTATTTGATAGTAGAATGATCTGTATTAAATATACATTTGGTTCCAATCAAATAAGGTCTAAATTTATCAAAAGCATAGATAATAGCTAATAACTCTCTTTCAGTACTAATGCAATTAATTTGAGCATCATTTAGAGTTTTACTAGTATAATATATTTTTTAAAAAAACTTTATTGTGTTTTTATCCTAAAATAGCTTCAACGGCATAATCACTAGTATCACATATTATTTTAAATGGTTTCTCCCAATCAACTGAAACTTTTATAGGTGCAGTGATTAATTTTTTTTTTCAACAGTTCAAATGCTTTCATGCANATACTAGTGCAATTAATTTGAGCATCATTTAGAGTTTTACTAGTATAATATATTTTTTTAAAAAACTTTATTGTGTTTTTATCCTAAAATAGCTTCAACAGCATAATCACTAGTATCACATATTATTTTAAATGGTTTGTCCCAATCAACTGAAACTTTTATAGGTGCAGTGATTAATTTTTTTTTTCAACAGTTCAAATGCTTTCATGCATTCCTCATTAAAATCTAAATTTGTATCTTTTTCTAAGAGTTGGCATAATGACTTAGTTATTTTTGAAAAAATTTTTATACAACACCTGTAGAAACCATCATGTTCTAAAAAACTTCTTACCCCTCTAACCGTAGTAGGAGGTGGTAATTTTTCAATAACTTGAATTTTTACAGAATNGCTTAGTTATTTTTGAAAAAAATTTTATTCAACACTTGTAGAAACCATCATGTCCTAAAAAACTTCTTACCCCTCTAACCGTAGTAGGAGGTGGTAATTTTTCAATAACTTGAATTTTTACAGAATCTACTTCGATGTCATTCTCAGAAATTTTATGCCCAAGTACAATTCTTCCTGTAACCATAAATTGATATTTTTCCCAATTTAGTGCTAGGTTGATTTTTTCACATAATTCTAGAACTTTTTTTAAATTATTTAAACATAATTTAAATGAAGTCCCAAATATAGAGAAATGATCCATAAATACTTCCCTTCCATGTTCAATCAAATTACTAAAAATTGACACCATACATCTTTGAAATGTCGCAGGTGCATTGCATAGTCCAAAAGACATTCTACGAAAAGCAAATGTTCCACAAGGGCTTGTAAATGTTGTCTTCTCTTGATCCTCATGAGTAATTGAAATTTGATGATACCGGGTATATCCTTCTAAAAAAGAGTAATATTTGTTTCTTGCCAATCT
Organism: Phalaenopsis hybrid cultivar; assembly: GCA_002079205.1. Taxonomy (NCBI): domain Eukaryota; kingdom Viridiplantae; phylum Streptophyta; class Magnoliopsida; order Asparagales; family Orchidaceae; genus Phalaenopsis; species Phalaenopsis hybrid cultivar. The sequence goes on from JXCR01144365.1 coordinate 114,797, forward strand.
ATTCGACATTTGGTCTAGAAAGGGTAAAGAAAAGTGATATTTCCTAGTGACCATGTTTAATTTTCTATAGTCTATGCAAATTTGCCAATGAGTAACTTGTCTTACTGGAATTAATTCCTTTTTCTCATTTACTTCAATGGTCACTCTTCCTTTCTTTGGAACATAGTGAATTGGACTCACTCAAACACTGTCTAAAATATGATATATAATTCCAACATCAAATCATTTTAAGATTTCTTTTTTAACAACTTCTTTCAATATTGGGTNCAATTGAAATTTTATGATACCGGGTATATCCATGTAAAAAAGAGTAATATTTGTTTCTTACCAATCTATTCAACATTTGGTCTAGAAATGGTAAAGAAAAGTGATATTTCCTAGTGACCATGTTTAATTTTCTATAGTCTATACAAATTTGCCAATGAGTAACTTGTCTTACTGGAATTAATTCCTTTTTTCTCATTTACTTCAATGGTCACTCCTCCTTTCTTTGGAACATAGTGAATTGGACTCACTCAAATACTGTCTCAAATATGATATATAATTCCAACATCAAATCATTTTAAGATTTCTTTTTTAACAACTTCTTTCAATATTGGGTTTAATCTCCTCTGAGGATCAGCTTTAGGTTTGTATTGTTCATCTAATAGAATTTTATGCGTACAAATTGAAGGATTAATTTCTTTAATATCTGCTAAAGTCAATCCAAAAGCCTTTTTATATCTTTTTAACATTTCTATTAATTTTTGTTCTTGAATTTCAGTTAATTCAAAATATACAATAACAGACAATGTAGATGAATCTCCTAAAAACACATATTTGAAATGACAGGTAATGCTTTCAATTTAAGTTCATGTGGTTTAATACTTAATGGAATAAGATTTTTATTATCTTTTTCCAATAAATCTAAAGTTTCAAATTTTTGTTGAATATAATCTAAATTCTCTTCTTTTGTTTCATTCTCATTCTCACAAAATTCTTCTTGCCTTAATTTTTCTTCAAACACTTTCTTAAATTGCTCATTACTTAGATAATCAGTAACTTCCATCCTAAAATATTCATTATTATTTTCTATTACACGATATTTCATAGATTTTGCAATAATAAATATTACTTCTTGATCATTAACTCTCATTATTTATTCTCCTTTTGTATATCTGTCACCGCTCTCCTTGTTGGAAGAAATGGTCTCCCCAAAATAATAAGAATCTCTTTACCTTCCTCCATATTTATTACTATAAAATGTACAGAAAAAATGAATTTATCCACAATACATCTTCTATAACTCCTTCAGAATAAGTTATTGATCGATCAACTAACTGAAGAGTTACAGTAGTAGGGGAAAGCTCTCCCAAATCTAAATGTTTAAAAATCGATAGAGGCATAAAATTGATACTCGCTCCTAAATCATATATGGCTTTTCTAAAAAAAATTTCACCTATTGCACAAGGTGTAGTAAAACTACCGGGAACTTTTAACTTTTTAAGAAACTTTTTCTGAACAAGAGCGCTACACTCTTCACTGAGTGCAATTGTTTCATGATCTACAACTTTTCTTTTCTTATTTAGTATATCTTCCATAAATTTCACATAACTTGGCATTTGTTCCCAAGCCTATATGAAAGGTAATTTTATCATTAATTTTTTAAGGATTTTCAAAAATTTTGTAAATTGTTTGTCTTTATTCTGCTGCTTCAATCGTTGAGGAAATGGAGGTAGTGATTTTTCTAAAAAGTTTGTATTTGTTCATTTTCATTAAGGTCACATTCAATCTCTTCCTGCTCCTCAACAACTTTAGTTTCTCTTTAGATTTTTTTTTAACTTCTTTTCCACTTTGTAATTTAATAGATTTAATTTTCTCCTTATTTTGATCTTTTGGATTAACTTCCACAGTACTTGGATGATTTTCTGAAGGTTTGTTACTAAGTGCAGTAGCAATATGTCCTAATTGATTTTCAATATTTCTAATAGTTGNCTTAACTTCTTTTCCACTTCGTAATTGAATAGATTTAATTTTCTCCTTATTTTGATCTTTTGGATTAACTTCCACAGTACTTGGAAGATTTTCTGAAGGTTTGTTACTAAGTGCAGTAGCAATATGTTCTAATTGATTTTCAATATTTCTAATAGTTGCCCCTTTATTTTGTATTTAATTTCCCATATTCAACATTACTTTTTCCATCGTCAACTTATTTTCCTTAATTGTGGGTTAGGATTAGAGTTANTTGCCCCTTTATTTTGTATTTGATTTCCCATATTCAACATTACTTTTTCCATCGTCAACTTATTTTCCTTAATTGTGGGTTAGGATTAGAGTTAAATCTAGAAGGATGATAAGGTCAATAAATATAATTTCCTAGGTTGTTTAATTTGTCTGAGGGGTTCACCGAATTGTTATAATTATTCTAACTAAAATTACGGTGGTTTTTTCATCCAGGGTTGTAATAATTAGAATAGGGATTGTTATTTCAATTATTTATAATATTCAAAGTTTCATATGATTGAGTGTCATTTATCGGCTCTAGAGAATTTTCCTCTAATAATGGTGGTATTTTAGAACAGTTCTCGCAAATTTGATCATTCTTTTTTGATATAGTAGCAATTTGAGATGCTAAAATAGGCATTGCACCAAATTCATGAATACTAGTTACTCTCTTAGGATTTACCCGTTCAAAGGGCCATTGATGCACCAAAAATATATGTATTTTTAGACTCATGATTTATACTAATTTTTGGTTATATTGCACTTTAATAGAAGGTAGTTTTAATGTTTTATTGTAGGCTATTTATTTTTAGGACTTGGAGCAAAAAGAAAGCAAAAAAGATGAAATTCAGAGTCAAAATGGAGATATGAAAAAATTGTTCAGCGCCGACGGTGTCATTTGATAGAGAGTATGGATTAAATTAGATGGCCATTGACGTCGATGAGGCCAGTGTTGATGCAGACCTAGATTCCAGAAGATTCGACGAATTATGACTTTTTGAAGAGTTTTTGGATACACCTATTGGAGAATCGACTCTAGGCTCTATTTAGAGCCGAAATTGATCAGAAATGACCCTTTTGCACCTCTTTGCGCTCCTCGATTGCTCTTGGTTTTTCTTCGCCCCCTTTCGTGCCACTTTAAATCATTGCATGCCATTTCACACCATTAGTCAGTTATTTTCTTTATATTTTTGAGTGTTTGTGGTGAGTTTAAGTGTGAATTTCTCTCTAAGAAGTGTTGAAGAGGGAGAGAAGTGAGAGATTTCTTCTTCCTACATTTTTGAAGAGAGACTACAAAGGATTTGTTTTGAGAAAGAGTTTTAGATAAGTATTTTTTGTTTATTATTGTTGTATTTATATATATAATTTGTGTTTCGTTGTATCTTTCTCATGAAGTCTGAGTAGTTTTCATTTTCTTTCTCCCTACTCTATAATATGGTGAAATGAAGAGATAAATTGGATGTACTAATGTTAAAATATAAAATAAAATGTAATGATTTTTCAACTCTACTCTTCATTTAATTTTTGATCTGACCAATTGAATTGTTAAAATATAGTGTGAAACATATGATCCGGGAAATAGAGTATGAGTTCTACAACAGAGAGAGAAGCACATTTAAGTCCATGAAAGAGTATTTTGTTCATGGAATTAAGTGCAAATAAATAGGAAAATATACATTGTTGGGTGTAGAATTTTAAATTTTTAGGGTGGCAGCTTATAAACCTTAATTTGATCTTAGTGTTTAAGAACTAAAGCGAGAGTTAACGTTCAGGAGAAGAGAAGTGGGAGCTCTAGAGTGGGAGATAGTATGTGATACACCTAAAATATATAGTATTTTTAGACACATTTTTATACCTATTTTTGAGATATTAGGCTTTAAAGAAAGGTATTTTTGTGTTTTTCCTTTCATGTACAGGTAAAAAAGTGAAAAATACTTAAAGGAGTGAAAAATGATCAAATTTGGAGCAAGTAGGTGAAAAATGTGCAAAAGTATTTTGGCGCCTAAGCGTCAGATCCGGCACTTAAGCGCAGGTTAAATAGGGAAGACCACGGCTAAGCACCAAAGGCCCCACGCTTAAGCACGAGTGCCAGTTATTGGATGAGTAAATTCAGTTTTTGTAAATTTTTAAGAGGTTTTTTAGACACCTATTGGCTTAATTGGTGGTTACAACCACCATGGACAAAAAATATTGTGAAAGGATGCATCATTTGGGGAAATACATCAAATCAAGACACATTTTGAAGAGATAACAAGACAATTTTTGGAGAATTATAAAAGAAGGAAGATTGAGACTTTGAAAGGGGTCCTTAAAGTACAGGGAAAGTTTTGAAAGTTCTAAATTTAGGGAGTTAGTTGGAGAGATTTTTAGGCACCACATATTTATCATTTTATTTTAGTTTTATATCGAGAGTGTTGTGAAAGAGAAGAGATTTAAAGGAACTTCAAGAGTTTGGTGGAGGATTTGAGATAAGTTTTTATCCTTTATTTTAGACTACTTTTGATTTTAATTGAGACTAATTGTTGGTTTGAAAATGATTTCTACTTTTAAACTAAAGTGTGGTTTTGATTTTTTCATGGATTCTGAGTAATATTCTTTATCTTTTTTTTTAAAATGATAAGTAATTAAGTGTTAGATGAAAGTTAAGGAGAGTATTGATCTTTAATTTTGGAAGAGGTTGTGATGATTTAAATTCATGTACTTCATTTACTTCTTGATTTGGCCAATCCAGATGTTTAAATTTGTTGTGAGAACATGTAAGAACCAGGCTAGTATTGTCTCAGTCAACAATCAGAAAGAATCACATGAGGTTGTATGAATGAGAATATAGTTCATATGATTGAGTGCAAACAAATAGGAAAATAGTTTTTTAAGGGTGTAGAGTTAGAGGACTTCAAAGTGACAGGTTAAAGCCCCCAACTTGGTTTATTATTTTAGGTTTTCATACGAGATGTTAGCCCCCAGATGGGGGGAATCGAGAGAACTCTAGAGTGAGAGCTAATAGCTTCCCTGCCTAGCCAGTCTTCAGAACTATTCAAACCTTAAATTAGCCAATGTTTTTTATAGAATCTCTAATAAGTGTAAGAAATATTATTGCTCCTACTTGGCACAACATAATATGCATACTTCCACCACATAAATCCTATACTTATTATCGATTCATGATAAGGAGAAAGATATTTTCATATTTAGTATTTTTCTTCTACAAAAACCCAAGTTATCTTTTTAAGTTTGTCCTGTTTTTGTCAAAATATTAAAATTATAAAAAATATTTAAACTACAAAAATGACTTTAGTTTAAATAATTGTTTATTTAAAAATAGAAAGTTTTTTAAAAAGTGAATATTATATATCTTTCCTGTGGGTTTGATATTCAGGTCTTAATAAAAAAGTCATATTATTTGATAACGATACGTATACTTGCGTAGTCTCCCAATATATATAAATTAAAAGTTAAATTCTTATTTTTATTCAGGATCAAGTTTTTGGTTTTGTTGCAAAATAAAGAAATATAAGCAAAAAATATAATCAGAATTATTGTTATACTGTTGCATATAAGAAGTTATTGAGGATCAAGTTTTTGGCGCCGCTGCCGGGGAAGTGAAGTGAAAATTATAAAGAATCTATTGATTTAAAAGCAAATTTCTATTTCTGCAAAGTCTTATTTAAACTTTAAGTTGTATTTTATTTTGTGTGTGTTTAGTTTTATTTTATTTTATGTTAGTGTATGCATAGTTCAGGTTCTGAAGGACTAGTGTCCTACGATTCTGAATTTGAGAGAACTGTTAGAAAAATCAGAAAAAATAAAAAAAATTTAAAATCTTGAAAAATTTAAAAAAAATTACATAAGTGGCAAACAAAAATGATCAAGTTGCCGAAATTCATCAAGAGTTTAGACCTTTAAGAGATTATGCAAACCCTACTGCAGATGAACTTCATTGTAGTATTCAAAAACCTATTGTAGTGACTAATTCATTTGAGTTTAAACCTGCTATTATCTAAATGATATCAAATAATTAGTTTGGGGGATCACCAACTGAAGATCAAAATTTACATCTTGCCAATTTTCTAGAATTGTGCGCTACATTTAAATATGATGGTGTATCATATGATGTCATAAGACTTAGGTTATTTCCTTTCTCACTGAAGGATAAAGCTAAGATGTTGTTGAATTCATTAGCACTTATACCTATCTAAACTTGGGGTGATTTAGAATAAAAATTCATTGCTAAATATTTTTCACCATAAAAATTTGCGAAGCTTAGAAATATATTACATCTTCTAATCAGTTTGAAGTAGAATCTATTTATGAAGCATGAGAAAGATTTAAAAACTCTTAAGAAAATGTCCATACCATGTTATACCAGATTTGTTAATAATTCAAATTTTTTATAATGGATGAGTTGGATGTCTTAGATCAATTATCGATGCCGCTACTAGAGGTTCATTGATGTCAAAACCATTTCATGACACTTATGCTTCAATTGGAGAGATGGCTACAAATAATTTTCAATGGCCTTTTGAAAGGGTAAATCTTAAGAAAGTAGCTAATATTCACAAAATTGATGCTTTTGCCATGCTAGCAAATCAAGTTGCAGCAATTGCAACGAAGTTAGACCAATTTAGAATGAATTTTTCTCATCCAAATTCCATGATTGAAGAAAATTCATTAAGCAAAATGGTAGATTTTCATGTATCATTAGAGACTTTGAATGTCATAAACATTAAGCAGAATAATCCATATTCAAATTATTATAAGCTAGGTTGGAAGAACCATCCTAACTTTAATTAGAACAATACTTTGGGTGGTAATAATTGGCAATGGGGGAACAATCAAGTAAACTCACGGGGAAACTGGAAAAACCAAGGAAATATTAAATATAGACCTACTTATCCTCCAGGTTTTAACAGTAATTCACAATTTACGGAGAAGAAGTTGTCTATAGAAAAAGTGGTGTTACAAATGGGAAATTAGTTACAAAGTCAATGAGCTTCAATTAGAAATATTGAGAATAAATTAAGACAAATAGCAAATTCATTAAGTAACAGATCCCAATGAACACTTCCTAGTAATACATAAGTAAATCTGAAAGACTAGAATATAGAGCAAGTAAAAGCCATTCAACTTTGAAGCGGAAGAGAATTGGAAGGTAGAGTTCAAAAAGAAACAGAAACAGAGAGAGAAAAGAGTGAAGGACTAAAATAGGATGCTTTGAATGGTTTAGAGAGACCTATTTCTCCACTTAAAGTTTATTTGGAAAGAACACCACCTCCATTTCCTCAGAGGCTTCAACAAAAAAGGTTGGATAAGCAATTTTAAAAATTTCTGGAAATTCTTAAGAAGCTTATAATAAATATTCCATTTGTTGAACCTCTAGAACAAATGCCAAGCTTACAATTTATGAAGTTTATTAAGGATATTCTTAATAGAAAAAGAAAGTTTAAGGATAATGAAATAGTTACACTTAGTGAGGTGTGTGTTGACCTCATTTTTGGTTGAGGTCTAGCTTTTCCCTCTTTAGTAGCCTAGGATCTAGCCATAGGACTCTCCTGTTGACTATTTCTAGAGGACTAGAAAAAGAATCCTCACCATTATAAATTCCAAGTTCTTCTTTACTAAACTTGAAGTTCCACATGTTGGTCCTAACCTCTAGCACTTAGTAGGTGAGGTCAATATGGAGGAGCTCAAGGGGAGTCTCCCACAGGATGGTCAGACCTTAGGACTAACCCTGTGTGATCTGGTTCTGGTGGGGCTCACTTGCACGCACTACACTTTTCACTTACCCCAAACCCTATGATCCCTTAAGTTGGCCTCTTGACTCCTTTTAGAAAGCTCATATGAATGAACATATACCTCTAGAGCCAGAATATTTAACATCCAAAATGAGTCCTCACATGGCTCTTATTGGTTTGATATTGCTTCCTGGCTTGTTGGCCCATTTTGGCCCAAAATCACCAATTTATCAAAATACCCCTACAACCCCAATCTTTGCCAAAAAATCCCAAAATCACCCAAATTTGTCCAAAAACCAAAATTACCAAATTTCCTCAATACCCCGAAAAATTGCCAAAATTACCAAAATGGCCTTCATGACATTACAAATTTCCAAAAATTCCCAAAACTTCCAAAATCATCCCAAATATTCATAATTTTAATTTTTTATCATCAATTTGACTCAATTTGACCAAATTAGTCTAATTTGACCAAAAGCCCCAATTTGCCCTTAAAGACCCAAATGTCACCAAATTAACCCCAATTTTGGCCCAATTGGCTCCAATATTTGGCTAATTTCAATTCTAAAGAAAACTTCATCATCCTAAATCCCAATATAAACAAAATTTAAGCTCAATTTGACCCAATTGCAAGCCCAATTTTACCCAAATCAAAAAGCCTTAATTTTGACCATATGCATAAAATCCCTAAATTAACCTCTCAATTCAATTCAAAACTACTTGAAATTCCTCCAAAGACTTCATGACATATTCCTATAACAAAATCAACACTCAATTAGCCAAAAATTTTAGTCCAAAATCAATTTCAAATTCAATAGCCCAAGCCCACCACATTTACTTTCAAAAGCCCAAATCCCAAGCCCACATGACAATTCTTTCTCTTCATCATCCATTTGATTAAAATCATTCCTAAAGTTAAAAATTCAAAATCAAGCATCATTCCAAACTACACCAAAATATTTCATAAATTTAAAAATACCCCCTCATGAAAGTTGTCCAAGCCAAAGACAAGCCATGAAGCCACTCCCAAGCCATAGGTGCGCAATGAGAGCCATGCCACATCACCATACTATTAGTGGAAAGAGTCTAAGCCGCTTTCAAATATACTTTTAAGATTCTTTTAAACCCTCCCATGAATCACTCTAAGCCATGTTTAGCTAAATCTCATTGGATATAGACCTCACCATGTTGATTATGCTGAAACATTTGATTTCCCTCAACACCCAAGCTAGCCTTAGTGGGTGAATCCAACCCAACTCCAAAGACTTCATGATTAAACCCTCCCACATCCTATTTTAATTCAACACTTTTACACATGGCCAACTCCAATTAACTTCACCAAACCCAAGCCCTGACCTCCCTGAGTCAGATGGTGACTTGAGCCTGGCCGCCTAGGCTCCCGGAAAAGCCACCCAAAAATGCTCCACCTAAGATAAAACTCCAAATTAAACCCATCCAAGCTGTCTCATTCTAATTGGATTTTTTCACCTTGTTGGCATCCACAAAAGCAACCTAAAAACCCACCAATTGCCTCTGGTGGCCTCTTCTTCCCCATATTTTTAAACCCCCCTCCATGGCCAGATGAAAAGAGCTTGAAATTCCTTAGGGAGATTCTGTCAAATTGCCTCCAGAGCTTCCTCAAGACCTCTTGAGTTCAACCTAACCATCCTTAGCCACTCAAATCCACTACTCAAGCTCAATTTTGGAGCTCAATTCCTAGGCCAAAACATGACATCCTCAAATCCTCAACCAAATCTAAATTAATTGAAGATCCCCCATAGAAGCCCCATCACTAGAGTACCTTAAGGTGGACTTTTATCAACACCCCAAATCAGCCTTTGTCAAAATTGGGTCTAGGCAATTCACCACTGCTTGAGGCTCAATCCCTGGGCTCTTTGGACCCCCACAAAGCTTCCATAAGCATGCAATCCAGACTTCCCCTCTTGGACCAAAGTATTGAACACTAACCCTAAACCAAGCTTCATTTAATTCTCCATGAGCATAGAGTTGATTTAGAGTTTGATTAACTGTATGGATGTTTGCGTCTCATCAAGATGAGCCGATAGGAACAAACCTCACTTGATTTGTTAAGTATCAAGAGAGATATTAGGGTTTGAAGGTGGACAGTCTTCGGGCTAGGGGCTTTGGGGACGTTGACCTGCAGTCGTTGGATTGCGTGTTTATTCTGATTGCGCCGGACGAATAGACGGTTCGAAAAGGCAGGCTGGCTCAGCTGGCAGCGCCCAAGCAGAAGCTGATGCATGTGCGGTTCGAAGCGGACGAGGATGAGGTGGCGTTAACTAGTTTAAGAAGGAAAATAAGGAATTTCTTTTTTTAAAATTGTGATAACTTAAAAAAACCATAACTTTGTGTAGAAAAATCACAAAAATAAAATTAAAATACCCTCTTGCTCAGTGAATAGAGGAGAACAATGTAGAAATATTTTCATGTCCATTTGATTCATATTTTCTTTTTAATTAATTAAATGGTATTTTCCTTGTTTTGATTTTCTATTTATATAGACATTTCACCATTGCATGTGACCATGGGCCCTTTGATGTCTTTATAATTAAGCATCTCCCCTGATTTTCCAAGGTCAGGTGTATCTCTAACTAGAGATATCTAATTTTCAAGTTAATGGTCCTTGTTTCGTATAAAAATTATAATAATTAAAATACTCTTCAGAAAAATAAAAAATTTATTTTCGTAGGTTCACTGTGGTTAGATAATCCTAGGAAAAATATAAACTTTATTTAACTTATTGAAAGTAACACTAATTGTCACCAACCCTAAAAATGAAAAGAAAATTAATTTGGAGTAATTATAAATGTAAATGACATAAAAATTATTCCAAACCGTAATTTAATAGTAGAGGAGCTCCCCATAAAAATCTCAAGTCAATTGGAGCTAATTTGACCATTCAAATGGATTAATTAAGTGAAATCACATTTTTGGCATTAAAATAATTCTAATAATTAAAATACAACTCAAAAATTACAAAATTGGTTTTGGGAGCTCCTTATGACCAGAGGAACTTAAGAAAAATAAAATTTGAATTAAAATAAATTCTTCATTTTAAGCTATTTTTGAGCATTTAAAGAATTAAAAATTAATTAAAATTCATAAAAATTGCAAAATAGTAAAAACACACTAAAATGTCACATTTGGATTCCTGATGACTTGGGACCAATTAAAATAATTTTCCTAATTTTTTACTAAAATAATTCCAATAATTAAAATATAAGCCACAAAAATATGAGATTTGTTTATTTGGGTTCCCTCGGCTTGGAGAGTTTTAATAAAAATATAAAACTTAATTTTTCACTTAAATATTGTTTTATATTTAATTAATGCTCAAAACAAACAAAGAATTCTTATAATTATATTAAACATTTAAAAATCATGAAGATTGGTCTAAGTGGTCCTCTAACCTAGGTGAAACCCCAATAATTTTCTTAAGATAGATGTTTTATTTTGATTGAGTTATTAAATTTTCATTGAAAATCCCTATTTTTGCATTATAAATAAATATAAAAATTAAATAAATTCAGAAAAATCACATTTTCACCTCTGATGTTTTATTTAACCCATGAATGAGGTAATATAAAATCTTGAAGTCATTTGGGTCTAATTTAATGAAATATAGGGTATTAAGGCCTTAGGGGCAAAAGCATAATTTTGGAATTTAAGTTTTAATTAATATTTAGGCTTAACCAAAGGCCTAAATGGGCAACAAATGATTTTAATTGATATTTTTTGATGATTGGAATATATAAAGGGTAAGTGGTAGAAACCAGTTCTATTTTTGTCTTATAAAGGATAAATTTGTAATTTCTTAAAATTAATGAAATTTGGAAGAGTATTTAAATAAGTAGATATTAAGGTGAGGGCTTTGATTTTGGAATATCACAACTCAATCATTTTGAGCCCTCAATTAATAGTTTTAAAATGATTTCTAATTTGTGATAAAGATTAAGAATATAAAATATTAAAAATCAATTTTTCTTTAAATTACCATTCTACCCATTCAATCTTAAGGGCTTAGTAGTGAACTAGGCTTAATCAAAATTTTGTCTAATGAGGTTTAGAAATTAACTTATAATTAATTTAAAACCTTTCAAAACACTACAAAAACATTCTTCAAAATCAAAGTAGCTAAATTGCTTAATTAAGTCAAGTTACCCCCAAGGGCCTTTACCCATATAACTCATAAATTACACATCAAGTGATAATTACCCTTCTTAAGGGATGATCAAAACATCAAATTCACTTGGTATAACGGTATTAACTGGATGAACTATATAGTAAACATAATAAGACCAAAATAAACTCTAGATAATTTTAGGGACTATGAAATGTCTAGGGTATTACTTGAGACTTCTTCATGATCCTTTGGAAAGCTTAAAGGACATCTGGACTTATTAAGATTTGCTTAATAGAATCATCCTCAAAATTTGGAACCACCAAAATATGACATAGGATCTGGTAGACACACCTCAAACTTGTATTTTCTACTTTCCTTATAAGCATGTTTTAATTTTGTTAACATTATATATATATGTCTTGCAAAGATACTAAAGTCTCAGGTGGAGGAATGAGAAGACTCTCTAGGTACGCTTTTACAGTTTACAGTACATTCTTTTCTTGTACTTTCTACACTGTACTTTTATGCTTACAAACATCATTATAAACAACCATGTCACCTTGCATGAAAACAAAAACTGCTAGGATAGCCATAAAACTGAAACCAAAAATCAAAATTAAAATTTACAAAGATAAAATTCATCCCCATAATATTAAAAATATAAGACAACTCAAAATTTAATCACAAACATCACAAAACAACAATTGCAACTATATTCGAAATATAAAACAACTTAAAATTTAATCACAAACATCACACAAAACCACAACTTCAACTAAATTTAAATATAAAACAGCTCAAAATTTAATCACAAACATCACACAAAACTACAATTGCAACTAAATTAAGACGTCTCTATCTGATGATCGAGAATCCCTCAGAGGAGGTAACCTACGGTTGCTAACGAGGCTTCCCACAGTCTATCTCTATCGGATGATTAAGAATCTTTCGGAGGAGGTAACCTACGGTTGCTAACGAGATTTCCTAGGGTCTAAATGAATGTATGGAACTCATTAGCTTGAGTTTAGTAAATTCATTTGGACTAAGTGAATCCAAAAGAAAATAATGGTACTGGAACAAGGGAACCGTAGGATCCTAACCGGTGTCACTCTAACTAACTTTGATATGCCCCATAATATTTAAAGAACCATAATCATAAGGACATCTTATTTGACATCATAACCTGACACATTAGTAAACTTAAACTTGCTACAACGAGGAGCTTAGAGCTAGCATTGTGGGCAGCACGACCATCTTTAACAGCAAAACATGTCTTTACCAACTAAACCATTTTTTAGGATTAAATAACAAATGCATAGAAATTTAAGGTTGTTTGCTTATGCAACATAAATCCTCAATTTATCTTTAGGCCTTTGTATAGCTCTATTATACAATTTAAGCTTTAACCTGCTTTAGGATTCTGAGGTTTTTGTCTGTCACGACCAAAATCCTCGTATCTTTCAGGCTGTTTGTGTGATATAAGCCCTAACTAATAAAATTGGCAGGATGAAACATTCAATAATTCTAATCTCCAAAATTGAAGCCAGACCATAGAATAGCTTGGGAAGTCACCGAGGTTCTCCTACAGATTTATGACAACCCCTAGTTTTTCCTCCTTTAGATTCAAAAATAAAATGTTTCAGATTTGAACCATTCCCCTTTCACACATCTTTGTACGATCCCATTGAAAAGTCCTAATCTTTTGACCTCTTTGAAGATAATATTCATTGATTTCAATCAAGGGTTTTCTTAGATGACTCTAGTTATCTATGATGTAATTAACTATAGGGGTTTGCCCTTATAGGAAGCATTTCCTAACCCAACTTAATATAAACCCTATTTAATTTTTTGTATTAAATAAGGGAATTTTTCAGTCAACATAAAATGGTTTCTCAGACTTAAAAGGATCTCATACAATCTTTAGTTCATTTAATCGAACCTTCTCTAGTAAGTAATGTGTCTATCCCTTGAGATATGTGCACTACTTGCGATATTATACTCATTTATTTAAACTACTGAGGATATGAGATCGGTTCGGTCTTATATTTTCAAAAATTTAAAAATACTATTTTTTTTCAAATTATATATATTAAATTAAATTAAAATGGGTGTTAGAATATCCATCCTAGGAGTCGATAACTTCACATTCCCAACTTTTTAGTGCCGATAACTTCTGGAGACTCCACTGGGGATCTGCTTCTCTCTCCATATTAATCAGGAAATATTATCTTCAGACGTTCATTCCCTCATGAACCAAGTTACCTTCCTTTCGTTGGCATGCTTCACCCATTTCTTTCTAGGGTAAATACGGTCAACTCTTTTGGACTTCAGGACCGTCTGTTCAATCACCTTTGAATAAGGAGGTTCAGGAGGCTATTAAGGACTTTTTTTAATCTTTGTGTGGATTGGAAACCCAATAAGTGTGTTGGTGGACTAGTTTCGCCCGGGCATTGTGCGTTGTGAAGTCGGTCCTGCACTAGGTCCTAAACTTCACTTTCCGCTTCAAGACTAATTTACTATTTTGCAAATGAAATTGAATTGTGTTATTCTGTGCTTGCTCTTTAACCTTTCTTATTTAAGTACATCCTTCTACTTTTAAATTATTTTTACTAAATTTAAAGCCTTTGCAAACTAAAAATAATAAAACAAAATTTGTCCAGTCTACGGATCAGCCTTTGTTAATTTTTAGTGTTCGCACTAGAATTATAAGATATTGGCCAAATAACTAACCCCAAAGTTTTCTTTTTGAAGTGCTACAATGGTGTTCCCAACGCTCACCCTTGCCTGCAATTTGCCCACAAGCCGTAATGCTCACAGTATCGCTCTCGCCATCAAGTTTGGAGTTGAAGCCATTCTTGGAAAGGCCCCGTTCGTCATAATGAAAGTCACCGCTCTAGAAGTTTAGGAGCCCTCTATTGAATTTGACCTGAACTGTCCCCAAGAATTCCCTTCTTAAAGAAGGTGAAAACTACCACTCCACTGACACCTATCAAGTTTTTTATCCTTTTTTCTGCTAAAAGAAAAAGAGATTATGATTATATAAGATGAAAGTGAATAATTCACCGTCTAGCTGTCAGTGTTTGAAATTGGTTTGAGTTCAAAGTCTGTGCCATTAACTTGATCTCAAAAAAAGAACTGTAACCGAAAGGCTCGAAAGTCAGGTAAAGCCCAAATCTCAGAAAAAGTTCTGAAGTCAGGTAAAGCCCAAATCTCAAAAAAAGTTCTAGATGATGAGTTTCCTCACAAGGAGGAACTTGGATTACAGGAGACCTCTCCACTTCTGCAAGGAAGTAGGTTCTACCCATTGATGAAGATTAATGGACATGAAAGTATTCAAGAAATTATTTCTACTTTACCATCATTTCATGATTGTAGTGTGGAGAAGGAGAAGCCCACCCCTATCACTAAAATTTGCACAGTGTTTTAGAGACTGGCCACTAAGGAAGGATGTTCAAAAGTTGAACTGCTTAAGCGAGTGGGATGTGCAGTGTCCCTGCAAATGAAGGAAGAAATTTTAAAGGATGTCAGGATTGCCCGACGGTCCCACGAGTTAGCTGAAGCTTTGCCAACACGTATTCCCTTCAGATTCCGTCCGGGAAGCCGAGTTGATACCACCGTTACTACTACATATTTTGTTACCTCTGCTGCTCCAAGGTCTGTAGGACGTTGACTAGTCAAGTCACGGCTGGGTCCGAGGATTCAGCCGATTATTACCCATAAAAATGCCTCGAAGAGGGAGAAGATGAAAAAATTACCCGATATTGTGTTTGGTTCGCACTACTAGGAGCATACTTCTCTCCGACATGTCGATGCCTTTGTTGAGAAACCCTGTCTCAAGACATCATCGTCAAGAAAGATAGTGTGGGTACCCAAAGTCACCATACCAATACGGTCTAGTGAGCCCGTATGACAGAATAGTGGAATGAAGCAAAAGTCTGGAGTATCTAATATCGTCACAGCTATTGCTATAGAATTTGATGACCAAGTAAAGGATATTGAGGAAAATCCTCCAAATCTTAAGATAATTCAGAAGGCGACAATTGAAGGAAAAGTAAAAAAGCTCATAGTTGAGATTTCCGAGCTAGCTAGAGAACATGGTGTAAAAATTAATGATGATGATGATAATTTTGATTTCAATGATTATCTAGAAGAAGACTTAATGGATATTCATGTCATCGAGACTAGAGCTGCTATATCAGCACGCGATGCCCAACCTCTCGTCGAAGGGAACGCCGCAGATGATTTACACAGGGCTATTTTCTTAGGCGAGAAATAAATTAGTCAAATGGAAAAGTGAATGGATGAGATGGGTGCCACCATGGCCGCCATGGCTAAAATTAATGGGCAATCCCAGTCATAGCAGGTAGCTTCTCCAAAAATTAACCAACCTGAAATAATCCATATTACCAATGAAAGAAGAGAAGTTTCATCCGCTAATGTAGAAGAGAAAAAAGAGAAAGATTCCTCACCAAAAACCATGCCTTAGAAGGATAACAAACAATTGGTCGAACAACAAGTTCAGGAGGCCATAACCCAATCTAAGGGTGGTGGATTGATTTCGAGGGGTAGACCTTACCTAGAGGAGTGTTATGTCGTTCCTTACCCTAAGAATTTTGTGTCACCAAACCTCAAGATATTTGATGGGACCAGAAATCCCAGACAACATATAGCGCATTTCCAAGCAAGTTGTGGCAACACAAGAGTTAATGAAGCCTTACTCTTCTGATAGCTCTTCAGCAGCCTGTTAGGAATTATTTTTAATTGGTATGCCGAGTTACCTAATGGATCAATGAAGACGTTCACCAAATTCAAACAGATGTTCGTAAAGAGATTTGCTGGAGCACAACATCATGTTTCTAGTGGAGGTCTCATAGTGAAGAAGCAAAGATCCAACGAGACTAGTGGATTATATCTAGAGGTGGAGAAACTTTAGCATGAAATGTGAACCTAAACTATAGGAACAACATGTGATTGAGATCTTATTCAAAAGCATACATGGGCCGGTAGCTTTCATGCTCAAGGGACTCACTATCAAGTTTTTCGAGAAATTGCTAAGCAAAGCCATCAATTCACAAGAGGAGTTTAAATGTATGGATTCTCAAAAGAAGGCAAAAAAATTCAGGACAATTAGAGCATTCGAGAAGAGGTCTGGGACAGTGACAACAGTCAATAAGGGGAAGCAACCAATAAAAATATAGGCAGAACATCCTCACAAAAGTTCTCAGCAATTTTTACAGCATGCTCAGCAACAAACACAACAGTATAGTCAGTCCGCCAACAGTCATATCAATGAGGAACGTACCAGACAGATGGTAGAACATGTCCAAGTTTTTCAGTAAGAAGGAAAAGAGTGTATTCTTTCAAAGGTGAGGTTGTACCAAAGATGTTCAAAAATTTAATGAAAAATCCAAAGTTCAGATTGCCAGAACCGAAGAATCTGGAAGAAGTTGATAAGAAAGAATATGCCAATTTTTGCCCTTACCAAAGGATGTTGGGACATACAATAGAAGGTTGCTTTATTTCAAAGATTGGCTTGAGAGAAATTATAAAGAAGGAAATTCAACATGCCCAAATAATATTTGAAAGAGCCTGAAAAGGTTATGTGAATATGATTTCTGCCGAGCCAATTGTCCCAATAAATCCATATGCAGAAAAAGACAGATGGAGCACAGTTTGGAGAAAGTCGTCCAAGAATATACTAGGTCAGATTCAGATCACTTCAACACTAGTGGCCGTTCAGAGTCTACAACCTGCTCAACCCAAGTTGGAGATTTTTCCATAAAAGCCACTGCAATCGGAAGAGAAAGAAAAGAGCAATGTCGTGAAGACCGATAGCATGAAGGGTAGGATAGGGGCTACCTCTATTAGATTGGTTGTCTCAGATTTGGTGAAGAAAATCCTCGAACCACTGACCATGTATGATTATCTTTTTGTCCCACCAAGGTATTATATAATGATTATGATTTCAGCTATGTTTTGACTATTTCTAATAATAACATTACTGACTTTGTTCAGTCTAAATTTGATCTCGATTCTCAAACTGATCCTCAAATTGTATTTGAGTACGAAAAGCCAGTTAATGAGAATGAAGAAGAAATCGATGATACTGGTTACAATAGCACCAGGAGTGAGGAGCCAGTCCCCGAGGGCCACAATACACCACTTTCTTTCAGCTTGGATCTCTTCGACGAAGAAGAAGGAATACCAAAAATTTCACCTACAGCATCTTAAGAAGAAGAAATTACAAAAGTAAATCTAAGGAGCACGAAAGTATTACCCCCGAGAATAGCTCCGATAGATAAAGGAAAACAAATAGTCACTCAGGAAGAGCTACCTCCACCTTCGCCAGTGGAAGAGACACATAACCAAGTGAAAACCAGAGGATTATATAAAGTTGATTATAACGTGCTAGCTCAACTTAGGGGGTTTTCGGCCAAACTAAAAAGTTACGATGCTCTAATCCTGTCAAAAGAGATGAGAGCATCTCTGGTTACAGCCTTGCTTGACCCAGAGATTTGCTTAGCTCAGTTGGCCAGCATATCCTAAGATGAAGTTTGTTCATTAAAAGAACAACCTCATATAACATTCACAGATGAAGACTTGTTGCTCGGTACCACCGATCATAACCAACCACTCTACATCTCCGTCAACATCGGGAGATTTGTATTGTCCAGAGTCTTGGTAGACGCGGAAGCATCACTAACTTAATGTGTCTACGGACATTAGCATATTTGGACATTGAAGCTCAAGAGCTTACAACTGATAAAATGATGTTAAGAGGGTTCAATCAAAAGAGAGAAAGAGCTCTAGAATCAAGTACATTGTTAATGAAAGATGGAGAATTAGTAACATTTGCAAAATTCTATATCATCCATGCAGTGACTTCTTTCAATGCCTTACTTGGCCAACCATGGAGTCATGAGAACAATATGATTCCATCATCCTTACATCAATGCATCAAATATTTCAAAGAATGACAATAACATTGTATTAAAGGAGATTTACACCATTCTAGTTCATGAAGTAGGCATTCATGAAGACGTCGCCTACGACGCACCCCCAAAGAAAACAATCTTTTCTCATGAAGTTGTATCACATGAAGTGCAAGACTCAGAAAGATCACAAAGAAGAAGCCATTCACTCAGCTACAATAATATATGCATATTTAGACCTATATTTTATACTCATTTTTGGTGATATTGCGCTTTAAAGGAGGACATTTTTCATGTTTTATTGCAGATTGTTGATTTTTAGGACTTGAAGAAAAAATGAAGCAAAAAGGATGAAATTTGGAAATAAAATGACGTTTTTGAAGAAATACTCAGCGCCGAAGACACCAAGATGGACGCTAATAGCGCAAACCTACAGAACAGAAGACGGACTATCCTCAGCGTTGATGGCACCAAGAGCAGCATAACAGCGCCATTTAATGAAGAGTTCGTCGGCCACTGGCGCCGACGACACCAATGTCGGTGCAAGACCTGTTTCTAAAAGATTCAACAAATTTGGATACTTTTTGAAGAGTTTTTGGATGCACCTATTGGAAAACTGACATTAGGCTCTATTTAGAGCGAAAATTGATCAGAAAAGAGCCCCCCTTCGCATCTTTCGATCGCTTTCCACTCTCTTCCACGCTATTTCACATTCTCCACAGCCACTTAGAGTCAATTTGTCATTTATTTCTTTAGAATTTGGAGTTTTTGTGGTGAGTTTAAGTGTGAATTCTTCTTTAAGAGTGTTAAAGAGAGAGAGAGAAGTGAGAGATTTCTTCTTCCTAATTCTTCTAAGAGAGGCTACAAGGGATTTGCTTTGAGAAAAAGTTTTAGATAAGTGTTGTTTGTTTATTATTGTTGTATAAACATTCTTTTAGATATGAAATTTATGTTTTGTTGTATATTTCTCATGAAGTCTGAGTAGTTTCCTTTATCTTTCTCTCAACTCTGAGATATGGTGAAATGAAGATATAATTTGGATGTGACAATTTTAAAATATAAAATAAATTGTGATGGTTTTTCAATTTCGTTCTTAATTTATTTTTTGATATGGCCAATTGAATTGTCAAAATCTGTTGTGAAACATATGATCTGAGAAATGAAGTATGAGTTCTACAACAACAGTGAGAATCACATTTAATTCCATGAAGAAGTATTTTGTTTTTGGGTGTAAAATTGGAGATTTTGTGGTAAGAGACTAAAATCCCCAATTAAATCTTAGTGCTTAAGAACTAAAGCAAGCTGCCTTCAGGGGAAGGGAATTGGGTGTTCTGAAGTGAGAGCCTGTATCCTCCTTGCTTAACCACAGATTTAGAGACTAAATCTGAGATTAGTCAGTGATTTTCTATAACACTGAATTAGGACAGACTTATTTAGCATAATATATATTTAAACCATTTATCTCACTCATTTTAACAAAAACTTATTTTAGTGGGAAAGATGTTTTCTCATATTAGAAAACTTCATCGCATAAAACATAATATAGTAGTTACTGTTTAAACATTACATTTTAGTTTTGCTAGTAGTTAAAAAATTAGTTTTGATAGTATCTCATATAATTCAAAATTAGTGACAGTAACTTTGTTTTATTTCTGTGAATTTCCTGATTAATTTATCATTTCAAATTTAAACCTTTTTCATAGGATCAATATTTGGGGCTTAAATAGAAAGTTCTATATTACTTGATAATGATACCTATACGTGCGTAGAATCCCAACATAAATTGCTTAAATTTCTTATTTATAAGATAACACATCAAGTTTTTGACATTGTTGTAAAGCGGAGTCAACTTTATAAATTTTATACAACTATATTTTTGGGATCACTTCCTAACTAATACTATTGAATTCTAAGGACTTATCATAGAAAAAGAATTTATTGAATTACAAGAGCAAATCCTAACAAAAACTGATAATTTCAAATAAATTAATAATCATAAAGAACTACAACGTTCTTAGTCTGCATTAATTACGCCGAAACACTTGTTAAAAATCTATATGAATTAAGAGAACCATTACAAAAAAAAATTAAGGAAAAACATGTCATGGAATTAGGATGAGAATGATGAAAAAGCTTTAAACTGAATTAAAGAAATATGCAAAAATTTACCAAAATTACATCTACCTATACTAGGACATTATTTAATAATAGAAAAAAAAATTACCAAAATTACATCTACCTATATCAAGACATTATTTAATAATAGTAACAAATAGCTTGGAAATTGCATGAGGTGCAATCGTAAAAGTTAACATTAAACTCCTACGTCGATATAGTTCTGGAACCTACACACCCACGGAACAAAATTATCATATTAATGAAAAAGAATTATTATATATATAGAAAACAATTAAAAATTTTGAAATATTCCTAAATAAAACATTTTTAATAAGAACAAATAACAAAACTGCAATCTCATTTATAAATTGTAAAAATGTAGACTCTTTGCCAAATAAAAGATTAATCACATGACAAAGTTGATTTTCTGCATATACTTTTGATATAGAATATATTGAAGGAAATAAAAATGTCATTGTCGATATACTGACACGAGAATTATGCAGTAAATAAATATGGAAGATAATAATATGGATAGTTATGAAACAACTAGCAAAATTTTGGAGAAGTCTAATCCAGACATCAACAAATATCTAGAATTTGCTGAATTACAGATAAGAAAATTAGAGTGTGAAATTACTATGGGCAATACCATAATAACTGAATTTTTTAAGATTAAAAAATATTTCATTGAAGAAATATCAGACGAAAAATTTCCTTCTCTATCTGAATTAAGAAAAATAAGAGATTTCATGAACCTCAAAATTGTAAGAGAAAAAGGAAAGGAAAAAAGCCAAAGCTTCCTCCTCAGCTATTGAAGTAAAGTTTATTCCTGAAAAAGAAGATTCATCTTCCTCAAGAACTCCTACATATGCAAAAATTTTACAAAATACATCTTCAAAAAAGATCACTGAAATAACAAGAGAATGGCAGCAATTATCTTTTTATCAAGAAAGTGTTAATTCTCAAATTTATTTCCATACAGTAGAAAAAATATCAAGTTGTCTATATCTATAGAAATACTGATTGCAAAATAGTCTCAGAATTATACAAGTGCGATTTAATTTGTATGATGTATTTAGAAGATGGTGGTCTTCTTAAAGATTGACCAAGACCACCAATCGATGCGGTGAATACTTTTCACCAAGTTGTAAAGCAAAATATAAAACTCCCAAGCAAACTTTCCTTTTATTTTCAAATACTGGGTAATGTTGTTAAGATATGCATATGAAGTTGTTGGAGGAAGTAGGAGGGGTAAAATAAGAGAGTGTTACCACTTGAACAAACTAGAAAAGAACAAGCACTGAAGCTTTTGATTTTAGAGCTCCAAGGCAACAACACAACCAACAGAAGCTCACGAACTCAAAAAAAATTCGGCAAAACCTCCCCCTCTCAAAGAAGAATTCGGCCTGCCTTAAGGAACTCCCCAAATGGTGATTTTATAGCAAAATAGGAAGGGAGGGGCTCACCTGGACTCACCCAGAGGTGAGCCGAACACAAGAGGCGGAGCCTGTTGCCGCGATGTGAGGTAGGGCAGTTGTGCAGAGATAGGTCATCGAGTGTTGAGGCAGAGCATTGAGTTCCTTGGTTGGGGAGCTTACCCAAATAGGAAATCAGAGGTGAAAACACAATGTATAGGGAAGGAGATTTGCAGGAGGTAGGTGCTTTGGTTGTCGCATGAGATGGGATGGAAGTTAGAGAGGGACCTAGGCCGAAGCTTCGCGAGGAAGGAGAAGGCAGGGCTAATGATGGAGAAGATCTTTTGTGTGACAGAGTAGATTTTGGAGCAGCCTCACTTGCGACAGAGAGGAAGGGATGCAGCAGTTCATGAATGGGAAGGAGCAAGAGGCGTGAGCCAGCTTAGGGATTTTGGGATTTTAGGGATTTATGTGAAAAAAAGGACTCTTTTTTTGTAATATTTTTTTTAATATTTGAAATTTTCCAATTCATGCATGCACAGAACCACATCAAAATGCATGTCCTCTCTAGGTAGTCAATGTTCCGGACACATCGATGCAGTCTGTTTCATCATCTGGGGTGTCCGATCAATCGAGTTAAAATTCACGCCAAAATTTGATTTCCGTCAAAATTTTAGTCCGAGCTTAATAGATTGATCAAGATTGTGCGAATGATTTTCATGAGAGTTTTATAAGAGATTTGTAGTATTTTTGAGTTGGTTTGCGAGTTCAATTTGGTGGATTTTAGTCACTTAGTCAATTTTGGGGTGTTAGGTTGGGCTTGGTTTTGGGATAGGCTAAGTTTGGGTCAGGTTTAAATTGATGGTTGAAAATGTTATAGAGGAATGTCAAAAAGAGTTTTCAACACAAATTGGGTGTCAATTTTGTGGTTAGGGCATTTAATTTTAGTGAAATTTGGAGACGGCCAAATTGGGGCAAAATTGGGGGTTTTAAATGTGGGCCTAAATTGGGCTCAAAGTATGGGTCAGTTAGGCTTAGATTTGATTTGAATTGATCATATGAATGATGAATTTGTGTTTATAATTGAAATTGAAGGAAATTTGGGCCAAATTGATGGGCATTTAAGGTGAATTTAGAGAAATTGGGTCTTTAAAGGCAATTTGGGGGTTTTGGTCGAAATAGTCAAATTGGCCAAATTCGATTTAATTGAAGGTTCCAAATTGATTTTTGAGAAATTTGGAGTGATTTTGGAGGTTTTGAGAAAGTTTGGGGTACCAAGGGTATTTTTGTAATTTGGGCCATTTTGGGGATATTTTGGTAAATTTAGAATTTTTAGGTAGTTTTAGGTAGCTTATGTATTTTCGAAAGATTTGAAATGACTTTTGAACAAGTTTGGAAATTTTGGATGAATTTGAGGATTTTGATCAAATTTGGGATTTGAGGGTGTTTAGGTAATTTGGGTACGTTTAGGGGTCAAAAGGCCAAGTTGAATATTTTTGGTAGAATTGGGGTGCCAACCACCCTATATGAGCTATGGACCAATGGAAACCACATTTGGGTCCTCTATATACTAGTCTTAGCTAAACCCCAGCTTAGGCAAGTGGGTCTAGAGGACCATCTACATGAGTCTCTCAAAAGATCAAGGGATCAAAGCCAAGAATTTGGATTAGGGCTGTGAGTGATTGTGGGTGATAGTGAGTGTAGTGACTTTCTTAGCTCCAGACCAACGCCTAGGGTCAACCCTAAGGTCAAACAATCCTATGGGAACTCTCCTTGAGCTTCCCCATAGTGACCCCACCTACTAAGTGCTAGAGGTTAGGACCAATATGTAGAGCTTCAAGTTGAGCAAAGAAGATGGTAGAATTTCTAATGATTAGGGTTGCCTTTTCTAGTTTTCTAAGAATAGTCAACAGGAAAGTCCTATAGCTAGATCCAAGACTACTAAAGAGGAAAAACTAAACCTCGACTGAAAGTGAGATCAACAATTGGACCCCCAATAGGTGTGGTGTGCTGGGCAAGCACGTCTCGTGTATTGGCGTTGATCAACGAGATCAACAAAACCAATACAAACTTCTAAGTTAACAGACCTAGAAGGAAGAGTAGGATTTGACTGACAGTTGTTTCCGCTGGGAGTAACAAATACTCTCGCTGGGGAAAAGAAAAGAGATTCAGGAAATAATCATTGGGAAAACTGATGAATGAGGCGGAGACACGATTTCAAATTCAATGTTTAATTTTGGATTTCAACAATAATAAGTTAGAGAATAGGATTGTGTGAGAGGATCGAAACGAGATGGAAAGCACAGAGACTTACATCCAACTCAAAAGGGTGACAACAGTGCAGAGGAAGACAACCATTGAGGACATTACGGCGGGAAGGAAAGACTATACCATTTCCAGCTACCGTTAAGGACATTACGTTCGAACTGAATCTAGTCGAAAGATGGAAACCATTATGGATATTACGCTAAGGAGAAAGACTATGCCAATTTGAGCTACCGCTAGGGACATTACGTCCGAACTGGATCTAGTCGAAAGATGGCTACAATTAAGAACATTATGCCAAGAAGGAAGACTACAACAGTTTGAGCTATCGCTAGGGACATTACCTCTGAACTAGATCTAGTCGAAAGATGGCTACCATTGAGGACTTTATGCAAAAAGGGAAGACTATACCAGTTTGAGCTACCACTAGGAACATTACGTCCGAACTGAATCTAATCAAAAGATGGCTACTATTAGGGACATTACGCGAAGGAGGAAGACTATACCAGTTTAAGATACCACGAGGGACATTACGTCCAAACTAGATCTAGTCGAAAGATGGCTACCATTAAGGACATTACGCCAAAAAGGAAGGCTATAACAGTTTGAGCTGCCTCTAGGGACATTCTGTCTGAACTGAATCTAATCAAAAAATGGCTACCATTAAGGACATTACGCCAAGAAGGAAGACTATACCTGTTTGAGCTACCGCTAGGGACATTACGTCCGAACTGGATCTAGTCGAAAGATGGCTACCATTAAGGACATTACACCAAGGAGGAAGACTATACCAGTTCGAGCTACCACTAGGGACATTACGTTCGAACTGGATCTAGTCGAAAGATTGCTACCATTAAGGACATTACGCCAAGAAGTAAAACTATACTAGTTCAAGCTACCGCTAGGGACATTACATCCAAACTGAATCTAATCAAAAGATGGCTACCATTAAGGGATTACACCAGGAAGGAAGACTATACCAGTTCGAGCTACCGCTAGGACATTACGTCTGAACTTGATCTAGTCGAAGGATGGCTACCATTAAGGACATTACACCTGAAAGGAATGACTCCAAGGTGGGAATCAGAATTCCAGTACTGACCCCAGGAAAATCACAAGGTTTAATTGAGTACTAAGAAGGGAACAGGGCTCCAAAGACCTGCCCCAAATGCAAGGAGTGGTGAGGAGTGTGACACTCTATGAGGAATGCAGAGAATTTCAGAAGGTTTTGTGAGGAGTATAGTATGTTTGTAGAAGTTCATGCAGTGCTGAATTTTATTGAAATGTTCGTGCAGAGATTTATATAAAAAAATGAGATGCAAAATTTTACTTTGTTGCATTTATTTTAGGACTTGGACCCGATTTTAGACAAGTGTGGCATCTGAGCTTTTACGAATGAGTCTTTGTCTTTGAAACACGAGGCACAGTGCTTCTTGAAGAATCGTCTACGACAAATGTTAGAGCATAACTCACTCTTTAAGGTACTATCAGAATTATACTCTTTCAAGTACCTATAAAGATGTGTTATCTCTAAGGACACCATAGCTGAAGTGGTCGTAAGTTCGTAGCTCCATTTGTAGTAGTTGTTGTTTGCTTTCGCACTGATTCTGTAAAAGTTGTTCATGTTGTCTTTGAGGAGTCACTCTGACATTCTTCACATTGTCATTGGAGTTATATTTGCTAGGCGACAAAGCATACGACTTCAGGGTTGAATTTCCATTAACTGCTAATATCATAATCGTTCCTTTAGTTCTTTCTTTCTAAGCCTAAGCAGATTTCAAAATTTTGGTCATGTGATCAAAACATTTTTTTGTTTTCCAATGAGATTTCTGAGCCAATTAATAACCTACCAAGATACTCAAGATCGTTGAACTTTTTTCTTGAATATAATATCGAAAGAAATTTCTTAAGAGAGCATTTTAAGTCTCATTAATTAGGGAAAACTTAGACACCAATTTTTTATTATGTCCACCTCAAGCTTCTTCTCAGGGAGACTTTTCTTTTTGCTTTGATTTCTTTGGATCACACTTTTTACACAATTTTTTTTTCTATGTTTTGTTGAGAATTACTATATTTGGTAGAGCATGATTGAAAGATTTTGAATGTCATAATTCAGACACCAATTTTTTATTATATGCTCACCTCAAGCTTCTTCTCGAGTGATTTTCATAAAAGAATTTTTTTCGCTCCATTTATTTTCTGAGAATTATTATATCTGGTGGAACATATTTCTTTTAAATATCTTGAATGTCTAAATTTCCCTTACTAATAATCCAAAAATGTTTCTTAAGTTGAATTCTAAGATATTATAACTCGTTCGAAAGCCGAGACCCAGTCACGTGGCAGGAAATAAAAGGCTTGTGATATCTCGAGTCAATTACTCATATTTCAACCACACTATCTTATTTTGAAATCAACTTAGAACCCGGTCTAAATTCTTTAAAGTGGATGACTCAGTCATTAGGGCATTAATTTCATTCTCCCCTGAAGTCATATTTGCATCAAAACATCCAAAATTTTCTTTCGAGGTGATGAGTTTTTTAAATATTGAACAATTTTGAACAACAACAAACTCTTTCTTTTCATTAATTGTGGTGGGAGCGATGGGATAGACCAACATTGATCCTGCTAATATCTCCTTTTAACAAAAAAAATAGTAATACAATCGTAGCCAAGAGGCATTTCATTTGTTAGTAGTTGCGTAGGAATAGGTTAGAACAAACAGATCGACCAAAATTATATTGATAGAACCTCTTTCAGGTTCCTTTCAAATATTATTTAGGGATCATTACGTACCCATTCTTGAAATTCTCCTCAACCCAATCCTTGAAGATAAAACAGTTTTCTATGGTGTGGCTGAGCAACTGCTGGTATGGAAAATATTAAGGAAGATCTTTCATGCTGGCTTCCTCTGGATTTTTCGGCTTTGGTAACTAAATCATTGTTTCTTTAGCAAGTCATGGAACATCTTCGACATGACTTTTTCTTTGAAGGAATACACCACTTTCTGTCTTTCTACAAAGGATATTCTTATTCTCTGCTCGGTATGATCCCCCCTAAGGCGGTTGTTGGTTAGATTGGCCATATTGTTGTGCCTATTGTTGGCGGGATTGTCGAGGCTATTTGGCTCTCAAAATTTCCTGGCTGCACCTCCTTTCATCTGCCTTTATCAGTTGTGCAGGCTTTGAATTGGACCCAATCTCAAATCTAGAAAGCGATGGGGTATAAGCGTCAACTAACTCTTCCTCATGTAGAACCTCTTTTCCTTTACTCGGTAAAATAGTTGGCGCGGTGACAATGTACCCGGTAGTAGGAGCAAAAACAGTTCTTGGAGAAATTTCAATGCTCCCAACGATAGACTTTTCAGCACTAGTAGGGCTCTTTTCAACCAAAACCTTTGAAGGGGAGGATTTCTCAGCAGATTTCAAGTTGAACTCTACGATAACCTCCACTCAATTTTGTTTCGGACTTCATTACTGTGATGGCCACCTTCCCAAACTTGACTCCAATATCAGCGAGTCCTTGTCCAAACTTAATAACTGCTAGCTCAAGCAGTTCATCCCTGTTGACAGCAAACTCCATTTCGGAGGCGAAAGAAAAGATCAACTTTGGCAAAGACATTTTCCCTATCATTTGAAGAATTTCCCAAATTCGACGATGTCTCGTGCCTTACACTCTCGACAGAGTACTCAAATTGACGCACTTGTTCTATAAACTGGGCATATCCTTTATTACTTTAATTTTAAAATTTACTATTTATTTGTTATTAAAGCATCGAAGAGTTGCAATTAACAAATTAAATGATTGTGAAGAGGCTCAACAAACTGGCTTGATTCACAGAAAAGCAGACCAAACCCAAAAGAGAGAAAGAAATGCAAAGTTTAGGACCCAATGCGGGACCAACTTCACTGCGCACAACGCCCAGTCGGAACTAGTCTACCAACACACCTATTAGGGGTCCGACCCCACATAAATATTAAAAAGTCCTTAATGGCCTCCTGAACCTCTCTGTCCAAAGGTGGTCGAACAGACAATCCTGAAGAATAAAGAGTTGGCCGTACTTTTTGAAGACAAAAATGGTTAAAGCATGTCAATAGAAGAAGAGTAATTTGGTCCAAGACAAACATTGACATATTACTGATGTTTGAAGATAACATTTCCTTATTTAAATGGAGAGAAAAGCATGTCCCCAACAGAGTCATCGGAAGCTTTCTGCACTATTTTGGTTAAGGAGTTGTCTGTTGGAAGTTGTCGGTCACCGGAATCAAAAATTTCATCGCCCACTTCGAAAGGACATTTTAATTTACACACAGATATATATATATATATATAGGTTTTAGAAAAATATGAAATCAAACTGACCCCATATTTTTCATAATTTAAATGAAAAAACATTGTACCTCAAACTCTGTATCTATCCCGAAGGATAAACACAAGACTTGAGGATGATGTTTGATCAAATAAACTAAGAAATGTATGACATTTATTTGGTTTGCGAAATCGTTTTATTTGACGATAAGTTCCCTCATTCAACATGAAGAATTAAGTAGGTTTCATATTAAGCTGAGTTCGGATAAGCTTCCTATAAGGGCAAGCCCCTACTGTTAATTACATCTTAAATGACCAAGGTTACCTAAGAAGACTCTCGATAATAATTAGGAAACATTATGTACAAGGATTTCAAAAGGATAGGACTTTTCAACGATATCGATCAAAGATGTGTAAAAAGGGATTGACTCAAATTTGGAACATTTATTTAAAGTCTAAAGGAGGAAGAACTAGGGGATGTCATAGATCCAGAGAAAAAACTTCGATGACTTTCCAGTCTATTCTATAGTTTAGCTTCAGTTTTGAGGAGAAATTTATTTAGGTGTTTCATTCTGCAGATTTTATTTGTTAGGGCTTACATTTGTAAGAAAAGATCACACAAAGAGCCTGAAAAATGTGAGGGTTTAAGCAGACAACAACCTCAGAATCCTAAGACAAGTTACAGCTTAGATTGCACAATATGATTGTGCATAAGCAAACAACCTCGAAATCCTATGAATTATTATTTAATTCTAAAGAAGGAAATTGGTTTAGCTAGAGAAGACAGGTTTTGCAGTTGATGATGGTCGTGCTGCCCACCATGCTAGCTCCAAGCTCCTCATCGTGGCGAGTTTAAGTTTTCTAGGGTGTCAAGTTATGATGTCAAATTAGGCGGCCTTATAGTTGTAATTCTTTAAATTTTATGGGGCATGTTAAAGTTGATTAGAGCGATACCAGTTAGGATCCTACGGTTCCCTTATTTTGGGGCACCACTATTTTCTATTAGATTCACTTAGTCCAAATGAATTTACTAAACTCAATTTAATGAGTTCCATAATTTTATTTAGAACTTGAGAAGCCTCGTTAGCAACCGTAAGTTACATCATCCGAGGAATTCCCGATCATCCAATAGAGATGTCTTAATTTAGTTATAATTGTTATTTTGTGATGTTTGTGATTAAATTTTGAGTTGTCTTATATTTTGAATGTTGTGGCGGTGAATTTTAATCTTTTCAATTTTAGTTTTAGTTTTTGTTTTACGGCTATCCTAGCAGTTTTGGTTTTCAGGGTGACATCGTTGTTTAGCATGCAAGTTCAAGTCAAGAAATACAGAAAGGTAAATGCAATAATTTAAAAGCGTACCTATCTCCTTCTCGGCATTCCTGCTGAAATATTTTAGTGGATGATTTCCTTAAACAAATCATAACAAGTTCAATTTGTCCTTCAAAATATCCAAGAGATCTCAAAGTGTTCGGAGAATGACCCTGAACCGCTTTAGAAGTCCCTTGAAGAGTTCTGAGTCCATTTTGAACTTATCAAATTGTTCTATTAATCATCTCAAGATCAATTTAAACTTAACTACCTCAAGAATGAGAAAATCAAATAATCACTTAATATTTCATTTTGATAGTTATGTGAGTGGCTGCCCCAAAGGGCAAAGTCAAGGTTATTAAAAACTTTAATGCTTCAAATTAAAGTAGGGCTTAAAAATATTTGAAAATATTTATTAATTAACTATGTTCATATTTTATAATCCCGATTAAGACAATTTCTCATATCAAGCCTAAATCATTATTAGACCTCTTTTTTAACTTCAATTTTCAAAGTGATTTAAAATAATTTAAATGTTGAATTATAATTTCCAGCAAAATTAGATTTAGCATTTGATCACCAGCTAATAGGCTTTAAATGAGTGAGTTATTATCTTCATGATTCAAGCCCAATACTTTAGGATCCTCAAATTATGTTGATCTCCAAATTATGATAATTAATAAAATTACAATTCTATTTTATCATAAGATAGGTGGCAAGTTGGTTTCTACCTTTTAACCCATTGTATTTCAATCATCCAAAAAGTTCATTATAATCAATATTTTCACCCATTTTCCCTTTGATTAATCTTAAAATTTACTTAAGGTATTAAAATTCCAAAATTACCATTTTGTCCCTGTGGCTCCCCGCTCAAATAAAACTTAAGTGACTCACGAAAACAAGTTCGAAGAAAACCCACAAGAAAACACTTATGAAAATCTTGAGGGAAAAAACAAGTGAACGATAAAAGTCGAAGTCGACTATAAGCATTCAGGTTCGGGTGGGCTAAAAAACTATATATATATAGATATATACTCAAGGGACTTTGAAGACTACTATCGGTCACCCATATGTATAGAGCCCGACACTCAACTAGAAGGGTGTTCTACTATACCAACATAGGAGGGTACTCTTTAGCCCGGTACCGGTGATTGACAAATGGACAATCAAATTTATATTTAAAATTTATATTTTGGCATGCACATAAGTTTCATGCAGAGAAAATTGTATAAATTTTGTAGTTAAAACACATTTGCAAATGTAGTATCTCTTATCGTATATGTTTTCATCAGTTTTATGGAAATATGATTGTCCATGAGTCGATCATACCGTCGGGCGTGGGACCGCCAACAACCTAAGAGGGCAAGGGCGTCCCGCTAGTCTCATGTCGGTGAATAATAGTATCATCCCACGGTTCACCGGGTCTGATGTTGTAGGATGGAACATTATTTTGCTCTACCACCGACGTGTCTTTGTCATCATCACCCATACCCCAAAATGAACCGTCCAACTTATAGCCTTGCTTGATGATTTAAATGTAGAAAAAGACTATATGTGTGCACTTATGCTTCCTACATAAGTGCATAAATCCAACCAAAAAGCATGGAAGAAAAGAAGAAAAATCGGGTGAGAGAGAGAGGAGGAAATGATCCACCTAAAAGATCGACATAAAGGAGGTGGATCTATCCTCAAAATGAAAGTTATTTCTAAACCCCAACATTATGAGAAAACCTATTTTATATGCGACTTAACTTTGACGAAGAAAACTTCCAAAATACAATTTAAAACCTTAACGAAGAAAATCACAAAGCACGACTTAAACCTTAATGAAGAAAACTTCAAAAAAGCACAAATTGAACATTGACATTTAAACTTCAAAACACAAATTAAATTTTGACAAGTAGTCTTAAAAGTACGACCCAAACATCACTAAAAGGCCTCAAATCGAGCTACATAAGGCTAAAAATGAGCCATTTGACAAAGCCACGTCAAAGCCAAAATGAGCCACATATTTCACCAAGAACAAGAACCAGTCAAGCCAAGGAAAACCAAGCCCAAGACATACTCAAAACCAAGCCATTACATGGCAAAACCGCAGCCCATCATGAGGCAAAATCTGAGCTTCTCAACCTTGTCATCATCACCCATACCCCAAAACCGAGCCCCAATCAATAGGCCAAAAACCGGGCCACGCAAGCCCCAAAATTGGGTAACCAACATGCCGCAAAACTGAGCCACATTCAGCCCAAAACCGAGCCCCATGGATGGGCAAGAGATTCATAACACCAAGTGACACAGAGGGCCACGTTAGCATATGAAGTGTTCTCCCACTTCATTCTCATTTTTATGCACCTTCCAAAAATTATAAGCCCTTAAATGTGCATCAATAAAAATAATGAAATAAAGAGGAGGAGAAGTGCAATAGGAGCTCCCAAGGCCTTATGCTGAATGTCCAACATGAAGCCTAACCACCAACGCCCCTTCCTGTAACCACTCTCATTCTTAACATTAAACTCATTTAGCTTCTTGAAGTGACCTTAATTTCCCAATTTCAGGTATACTAAAAAATGCATTTGGGGGCAATCCCAAAGGACGTAAATCGGAAAGATTACTCATATCGCCAGGCAAGAAATCATAAGAGCAAGATCCCCCAACCACATTTTATAGATTATGAACCATAAATGATAAAGATTGTTTATAAATCTTGGCATCTCAGTGAGATCTAAAGTAAGATTTAAATATCAAAGGTATCTCAAATTTTTAATAGCCTCAAACATCCTTCCTGAAATGGAGAGGCTATGGACAACAAACAAATGCTGCTACGAAAAGAATATTTACAAACATACCACCTAATTCCCATACATTTTAAGATTTGGGTGGTGTAGTAGAAAGGAAAAAATTTGGGGTGCTAGATATGTAAACACATATGAATTAAAAAATCCGCACACCTATTTTCAAAATTTGGATGTTATATATGTAAATATTTTTAAAAACAAAAAATTGCAAATGATAAATGTATCCTTTCATATTTTCAAGATGCAAGGCACCAAAGTCCTCCAACAATTGAAAACGATGAGTAAATCTTTCTCGATTTTCAAAATGCAACCAAACATCTCAAATTTTCGCAAATGAGCCAACCAAAACAAATAATTGGAACCATTCAAGACGTTAGCCATCTAAATATATGAGAAATTGAGTGGTAAGTATGAATCGAAAATATTAGAATCTGAGGAGCAACAACATAAAATAGCATATTTACCTCACCTTCCTAGAAAAATCCCTTTATAATCTCTTAAAGACCATTACAATCATCAAATGAAAGAAACTATTAACATTGTATCAAACCCAGCAAACGAAAGAAGATTTTTAAATCACTAAGTGAAGGGAAGAGGATGAAAAGGTCTCATTAACACAATAAATGCATGTTGAAATATAAAACTCCCAAGAAAACTTTCCTTTTTTTTTCAAATACTAGGTAATGTTGTTAAGATATGCATATGAAATTGTGGGAGGAAGCAGTAGGGGCAAAATAAGAGAGTGTTACCTCTGGAACAAACCAGAAAAGAACGAGCATAGAACCTTTTGATTTAAGAGCTCCAAGGCAACAACACACAACCAACAGAAGCTCAGGAACTCAAAGAAAAATTTGGCAGAACCTCCCCCTCTCAAAGAAGAATTAAGTTTGCCTTAAGAAACTCCCCAAATGGGGATTTTATAACAAAATAGGAAGGGAGGGGCTTACCTAGACTCACCGAGGGAAGAGCCGAACACAAGAGGCGGAGTCTGTTGCCGTGAGGTGAGGTAGGGCGCTGTGCAGAGGTAGGTCATCGAGTGCTGAGGCAGGGCATCGAGTACCTTGGTTGGGGAGCTTACCCAAATAAAAAATCAAAGGGGAAAACACAGGGTTTAGGGAACGGGATTTGCAAGAGGAGGTAGGTGCTTTGGTTGTGGCGTGAGATGCGATAGAAGTCATAGAGGGACCTCAACCGAAGCTTCACAAGGAAGGAGAAGGGAGGTCTCATGATGGAGAAGATCCTGTCTACGACAGAGGAGATACATGAGCAGCCTGGCATGCAATAGAGAGGAAGGGATGCAGCAGTTCGTGAATTGGAACGGGCATAAAAATTTTAGGTATTTATGTGAAAAAGGATTCTTTTTTTTTTGTAATAATTTTTTTTTGACATTCAAAATTCTCCAATTTATGCGTGCATGGAACCACATAAAAATAAGCGTCCTCCCTAGGTAATTTTGATGTTCTGAACCTGTCGACGTGATATGTTTCGTCATCCAGGGTGTCCGGCCGATCGGGTTAAAAAACACTCCAAAATTTGATTTCCATCAAAATTTTGGTTCGAGCTTAATTGATTAATCAAGATTATGTGGATGATTTTTTATGAGAGGTTTAGAAGAGATTTGGAGTGATTTTGAGTTGGTTTGGGAGTTC
The DNA here is from genome assembly GCA_002079205.1 of Phalaenopsis hybrid cultivar. Lineage (NCBI taxonomy): Eukaryota > Viridiplantae > Streptophyta > Magnoliopsida > Asparagales > Orchidaceae > Phalaenopsis > Phalaenopsis hybrid cultivar. The sequence continues at coordinate 149,452 of JXCR01144365.1, forward strand.
AATTTAGTGGATTTTGATCACTTAGTAAATTTTGGCGTGTTAGGTTGGATTTGGTTTTAGGTTAGGGTATGGTTGGGTTAGGTTTAAATTTATGGTTCAAAATGGTCTAGAGGAGTGTCACAAAGAGTTTTCAACACAAATTGGGTATCAATTTTGGGGTTAAGGCAATCAATTTTAGTGAAATTTGGTCACATAGCCAATTTGGGCCAAAATTGGGGGTTTTGGAATGTGGGTCTAAATTGGGCTCAAAGTTGGGTCAGTTAGGCTTGAGTTTAATTTGAATTGATCATATGATGGATGAATTTGTGTTTAGAATTGAAATTAAAGGAAATTTGGGCCAAATTGATGGACATTTAAGGTGAATTTGGGGATATTAGGCCTTTAAAGGCACTTTGGGGGTTTTAGTCAAAATGGTCAAATTAGCTTAATTGGGTTTAATTGAAGAGTCCAAATTAGTTTTTGAGACATTTGGAATGATTTTGGATTTTGGAAGTTTTGGGAAAGTTTGGTGTGCCAAGGGTATTTTTGTAATTTTGGCCATTTTGGGGGGTATTTTGGTAAATTTGGAATTTTTTGGTAGTTTTTGGTAGCTTGGGTATTTTCAAAAGATTTAAAATAACTTTTGAACAATCTTGGGTATTTTGGATGAATTTGAGTATTTTGACCACATTTGGCATTTGAGGGTGTTTAGGTAATTTGGGTAGGTTTGGGGGTCAAAAAACCAAGTTGAAGCCAACCACCCTATATGAGCTATGAACCAATGGAAACCCTATTTATGTCCTCTATGTACTGGTCTTAGCTAAATCCCAGCCTAGGCTAGTGGGTCTAGGGGACCATCTACATAAGTCTCCCAAAGGATCAAGGGATCAAAGTCAAGAATTTTGGATTAGGGCTGTGAGTGATTGTGGGTGATAGTGAGTGTAGTGAGTGTAGTGAGTGTCTTAGCTCCAGGCCAGCACCCAGGGTCAACCCTAAGGTCAAACAGTCCTATGGGAACTCTTTTTGAGCTCCCCATAGTGAACCCACTTACTAAGTGTTAGAGGTTAGGATCAATATGTAGAGCTTCAAGTTGAGCAAAGAAGATGGTAGAATTTATAATGGTGAGGGTTTCTTTTTCTAGTTTTCTAGGAATAGTCAACAGGAAAGCCCTATAGCTAGATCCTAGGCTACTAAAGAGGAAAACTAAACCTCAACCAAAAGTGAGATCAACACAACACTTCCATAAGGATAAACTTTAATCACTTCAAATGGTCCTAGCCATCTTGATTTCCGTTTTCTTGAAAATAATCTCAATCTTGTATTATATAATAAAACTTCTTATCCAGGTTCAAACTTCTTCTTAATAATCTTCTGATCATGTCATATTTTCATTTTCTCTTTATAGATTTTTGCATTATCATATGATTCATTTTTAATCACCTCAAGTTCATTGAGTTGCAATACTTTTTTCTTAGCAGCTTCTTTTAGATTAAAATTAAATTCTTTAATAGCTCAAAATGCTTTATGCTCTAATTCTATTGGTAAGTGACATATTTTTCCTTATAAGCAGTTTTGTATGCCCATAATGCAGTATTTAATCTAACAGACCAATCCAATTTATAAGGATTTATAGTTTTTTCTAAAATTGATTTTATTTCACGATTTGATATCTGTGTTAGACCGATGTTCTAGGATGATAAGCAATAGAGAATTTATGCATAATATATTCAATTTATTGATTCTCTTATTTTTAAAATGGGATGCTTCATCTGTAATAATTACTCTCCACATTCCATATCTTGTAAAAATATTTTTATTTAAAAATTTAGATACACTTCGAGCATCACGTTTAGGTACAACAACAGCTTCAATCCATTTGGACATATAATTAACAACAAGTAATATATAAAATTTCTAAAAGAAGGCATAAATGGTCCCATAAAATTTAATCCCCACATATAAAAAATTTCAACTTCCAATGTATAATTTAGAGGCATTTCATTTCTTCTAGAAATATTTTCTACTTGCTCACATTGATCACATGTTTTAATATATTCATTAATATCACTAAAAAAAGTAGGTCAATAAAATCCAGCTTATAAAATTTTATATGCAGTTCTATTTATTCCAAAATGTTCTCCAAATTCAGAATCATGACTTCTTTCACCCATTTTTTTGAGTATTTTCATAAGGCACACACCTTCTAAAAATTAAATTTTTACATTGTTTATATAAATATGAGTCATCCCAAAAATAGAATTTTAAATCATATATAAATTTCTTTAATTGTTTATTCTTAATATCCGGTGGTAGAATATCACTTATAATATAATTTACTATATCGGCATACCACGGTATACTCATTTCATCAATATTATATAATTGTTCATCAAATAAATTTTCTAAAATTTCATTTGCAAAAATAGTTAATATTTTTTTTCTATTTTAGACAAATGATCAGCTATTTGATTATCATTTCCATTTTTATCAACTACTATAAAATTGAGCTCTTGCAATAGAGGTATCCATCTAATTAAACTTGGTTTAGCATCCTTCTTTTGCATCAAATATTTGATGGTAGAATGATGTTATTCACTATACATTTGGTTCCAATCAAATAAGGTCTAAATTTATTAAAAGCATAAATAATAGCTAATAACTCTCTTTCAGTAGTAGTGCAATTAATTTGAGCATCATTTATAGTTTTACTAGTATAATATATTTCTTTAAAAACTTTGTTGTGTTTTATCTTAAAATAGCTTCAATAGCAAATGACTAGCATCACATATTATTTCAAATAGTTTCTCCCAATCAACTGGAACTATTATAGGTGCAATGATTATTTTTTTTTTCAATAGTTCAAATGCTTTTATGCATTCCTCATTAAAATCTAAATTTGTATCTTTTTCTAAAAGTTGGCATAATGACTTAGTTATTTTTAAAAAAAAATTTGTATAACATCTTTAGAAACCAACATGTCCTAGAAAACTTTTTACCCCTCTAACCGTAGTAGGAGCTGGTAATTTTTCAACAACTTGAATTTTTGCAGAATCTACTTTCATGCCATTTTCAGAAATTTTATGCCCAAGTACAATTCCTCCTGTAACCATAAATTGATATTTTTCCCAATTTAGTACTAGGTTGATTTTTTCACATAATTCTAGAACTTTTTCTAAATTATTTAAACATAATTCAAATGAAGTCCCAAATATAGAGAAATGATCCATAAATACTTCCCTTCCATGTTCAATCAAATTACTAAAAATTGTCATCATACATCTTTAAAATATCCAGGTGCATTGCATAGTCCAAAAGGCATTCTACAAAAAGCAAATGTTCCACAAGGGCTTGTAATTGTTGTCTTCTCTTGATCTTCATGAGCAATTGAAATATAATGATAACTGGTATATCCATCTAGAAAACAATAATATTTGTTTCCAACCAATCAATTCAACATTTGGTCTAGAAAGGATAACGAAAAGTGATCTTTCCTAGTGACCATGTTTAATTTTCTATAGTCTATACAAATTTGCCAATAATTAACTTGTCTTATTGGAATTAATTCCTTTTTCTCATTTACTTCAACGGTCACTCCTCCTTTTTTTGGAACTCAGTGAATTGGACTTACCCAAACACTGTCTGAAATATGATATATAATTCCAACATCAAATCATTTTAAGATTTCCTTTTTAACAACTTCTTTCAATATTGGGTTTAATCTCCTCTGAGGATCAGCTTTAGGTTTGTATTGTTCATCTAATTGAATTTTATGCGTAGAAATTGAAGGACTAATTCCTCTAATATCAGCTAAAGTCAATCCAGAAACTATTTTTATATCTTTTCAACATTTCTATTAATTTTTGTTCTTGAATTTCAGTTAACTTAGAATATACAATAATAGACAATATAGATGAATCTCCTAAAAACATATTTGAAATGACAGGTAATGCTTTCAATTTAAGTTCATCTGGTTTAATACTTGAAGGAATAAGATTTTTATTATCATTTTCCAACAAATCTAAAGTTTTAAATTTTTCTTGAATATAATCTAAATTCTCTTCTTTTATTTCATTCTCAATCTCACAAAATTCTTCTTGCCTTAATTTTTCTTCAAACACTTTCTTAAATTGCTCATTACTTAGATAATCAGTAACTTCCATCCTAAAACATTCATTATCATTTTTCTATTAAAGGATAATTCATAGCTTTTGCAATATTAAATGTTACTTCTTGATCATTAGCTCTCATTATTTATTCAACTTTTTGTATATCTGTCACCACTCTCCTTGTTGAAAGAAATGGTCTCCGCAAAATAATAAGAATCTCTTTATCTTCCTCCATATTTATTACTATAAAGTCTATAGGAATAATCAATTTACCCACTTTTACTAATATATCTTCTATAACTCCTTTAGAATAAGTTATTGATCGATCAACTAATTGAAGAGTGATAGTAGTAGGGGAAATCTCTCCAAAATCTAAACGTTTAAAAATCAATCGAGGCATAAGATTGATACTCGCTCCTAAATCACATATGGATTTTCCAAAAAACTTTTCACCAATTGCACAAGGTATAGTAAAACTACCGGGATCGTTTAACTTTTTAGAAAGCTTTTTCTGAATAAGAGCGCTACACTCTTCACTGAGTGCAACGGTCTCATGATCTACAAACTTTCTTTTCTTATTTAGTATATCTTTCATAAATTTCACATAACTTAGCATTTGTTCCAAAGCCTCAATGAAAGGTATTTTTATCATTAACTTTTTAAGGATTTCCAAAAATTTTGTAAATTGTTTGTCTTTATTCTTCTGCTTCAATCGTTGAGGAAATGGAGGTAGTGATTTTCTACGGAAATTTGTATTTGTTCATTTTCATTAAGGTCACATTCAATCTCTTCCTTCTCCTCATCAACTTTAGTTTCTCTTTAGATTTTTTTTTTCAACTTCTTTTCCACTTCATAATTGAATAGATTTAATTTTATCCTTATTTTGATCTTTTGGGTTAACTTCCACAGTACTTGGAAGTTTTTCTGAAGGTTTGTTACTAAGTACAGTAGCAATATGTCCTAATTGATTTTCAATATTTTTAATAGCAGCCCCTTTATTTTGTATTTGATTTCCCATATTCAATATTACTTTTTCCATCGTCAACTTATTTTCTTTAATTTGTGGGTTAGGGCTAGAGTTAAATCCAAGAGGATAATAAGGTCGATAAATATAATTTCCTTGGTTGTTTAAATTTTCTGAGGGGTTCATCGAATTGTTATAATTACTCTAACAAAAATTAGGGTGATTTTTCCATCCAGGGTTGTAATAATTAGAATAGGGATTGTTATTTTGATTATTTCTAGTATTCAAAGTTTCATAAGATTGAGTGTCAATTATCCGCCCTAGTGAACCTTCCTCTAATAATGGTGGTATTTGAGAATAGTTCACCCAAATTTAATCAATCTTTTTCGATCTAGTAGCAATTTGAGATGCTAAAATAGACATTGCTCAAAGTCATGAATACTAATTACTCTCTTAGGATTTATCTGTTCAAAGGGCCATTGATACACGAAAAATAAATGCATTTTTAGACTCATGATTTATACTCATTTTTGGTTATATTGCACTTTAATGGAAGGTATTTTTTATGTTTTATTGTAGGTTGATTTTTAGGACTTGAGAAAAAAGGAAGTAAAAATGATGAAATTTAGAGTCAAAATGGGGATATGAAAAAATTGTTCAGCGCCGATGGCGCCATTTGATAGAGAGTATGGATTAAATTAGATGGCCACTGACATCGATGATGCAAGCGTCGGTGCAAACCAGATTCTAGAAGATTCAACAGATTTGGATGTTTTTTGAAGAGTTTTTGGATGCACCTATTGGAGAACCGAGTCTAGGCTCTATTTAGAGCCAAAATTGATCAGAAAAGTCCCTTTTGCACCTCTTTGCGCTCCTCCGATTGCTCTTGGTTTTTCTTCGCCCCATTTCTTGCCACTTTACATCATTCCATGTCATTTCACACCATTAGGAATTTATTTTCTTTATAATTTTGAGTTTTTGTGGTGAGTTTAAGTGTGAATTACTCTCTAAGAAGTGTTGAAGAAGGAGAGAAGTGAGAGATTTCTTCTTCCTACATTTTCTAAGAGAGGCTATAAAGAATTTATTTTGAGAAAGAGTTTTAGATAAGTGTTTTTTGTTTATTATTGTTGTATTTATATATAAAATTTATGTTTTGTTGTATCTTTCTCATGAAGTCTGATTAATTTTCTTATCTTTCTCCCTATTCTATAATATGGTGAAATGAAGAGATAAATTGGATGTGTCAATGTTAAAATATAAATTAAAATGTGATGGTATTTCAACTCCGCTTTTCATTTACTTTTCGATCTGGCCAATTGAATTGTTAAAATATGTTGTGAAACATATGATCTGAGAAAAGGAGTATGAGTTCTCAAATAGAGTGAGAAGTACATTTAAGTCCATGAAAGAGTATTTTGTTCATGGAATTAAGTGCAAATAAATAGGAAAGTTTTTTTTGTGTTTTTTCTTTCAGGTACAGGTAAAAAAGTGAAAAATGCTTAAAGGATTGAAAAAGGATCAAATTTGGAGCAAGTAGGTGAAAAATGTGCAAAAGTATTTTGGCTCTTAAGCGCCAGATCTGACACTTAAGCGCAGGTTAAACAGAGAATACCACGGCTAAGCACTAGAGGCCCCGCGCTTAAGCACGAGTGGCAGTTATTAGATGAGTAAATTCGGTTTTTGCAAATTTTGAAGAAGTTCTTGAGACACCTATTGGATTAATTGGTGGTAACAACCACCATGGACAAAAACTATTGTGAAAGGATGCATCTCTTGGGGAAATACATCAAATCAAGACACATTTTGAAGAGATAACAATGCACCTTTTGGAGAATTATAAATGAAGGAAGATTGAGACTTCGATAGAGGTCCTTAAAGTACTGGGAAAGTTTTGAAAGTTCTAAATTTGGGGAGTTAGTTGGAGAATTTCAGGCACCACATATTTATCCTTTTTATTTTAGTTTTATATTGAGAGTGTTGTAAAAGAGAAGAGATTGATTAGAACTTCAAGAGTTTGTGGACATTTGAGATTAAAGTGTTGTAAAAGAGAAGAGATTCAAAGGAACTTCAAGAGTTTGGTGGAGGATTTGAGATAAGTTTTTTTCTTTTATTTTAGACTACTTTTGATTTTAATTGAGACTTGTTGTTAGTTTGAAAATGATTTCTACTTTTAAACTAAAGTGTGATTTTGTTTTCTCCATGGAATCTGAGTAAATTTTCTTTATCTTTTTTCTTAAAATGATAAGTAATTAGGTGTTGTACGGAAGTTGTGGAGAGTATTGATCTTTAATATTGGAAGAAGTTGTGATCATTTAAATTCATGTACTTCATTTACTTCTTGATTTGGCCAATCCAGATGTTAAAATTTTTTGTGAGAACATGTAAGTCAGACTTGTATTGTCTCAGTCAACAATTGGAAAGAATCACATGAGGTTGTATGAATGAGAATGTAATAGGCTAGTATTTTCTCAGTGAACAATTAGAAAGAGTCACATGAGGTTGTATGAATGAGAATATAGTTCATATGATTGAGTGAAAATAAATAGAGAAATATTCTTTGAAGGGTGTAGAGTTAGAGGACTTTAAAGTGATAGGTTAAAGCCCCCAACTTGATTTATTGTTTTAGGTTTTTATACGAGATGTTAGCCCCTAGGTGGGTGGAATCGAGAGAACTCTAGAGTGAGAGCTCGTATCTTCCCTGCCTAGCCAGTCTTTAGGACTATTCAAACTTTAAATTAGCCAATATTCTTTATAGCATCTCTAGTAAGGGTAAGGAATATTATTGCTCCTATTTGGCACAACACAATATGCATACTTCCGCAATAGATTTCCAATACTTATTACTGATTCATGATAAGGAGAAAAATATTTTCATATTTAGTGTTTTTCTTCTACAAAACTCCAAGTTATCTTTTTAAGTTTGTCCTGTTTTTGTCAAAATATTAAAATTACCAAAAATATTTAAACTTTCTTTACTGCAAAAATGACTTTAGTTTAAATAATTTTCTTTTTAAAAATAGAAAGTTTTCCAAAAAGTGCATATTACATATCTTTTCTGTGGGTTTGATATTCAGGTCTTAATAAAATAATCCTATGTTATTTGATAATGATATGTATACTTGCATAGTATCCTAATATATATAAATTAAAAGTTAAATTCTTATTTTTCTTCAGAATCAAGATTTTGGTTTTGCTGCGAAATAAGGAAATATAAGTGAAAAATATAATCAGAATTATTGTTATACTGTGGCATATAAGCAGTTATTGGGGATCAAGTTTTTGGCGCCGCTGCCGGGAAGTGAAGTGAAAATTATAAAGAATCTATTGATTTACAAGCAAATTTCTATTTTTAGAAAGTCTTATTTAAACTTTAAGTTATTTTATTTTATTTTGTGTGTGTTTAGTTTTATTTTATTTTATGTTAGTGTATGTGTAGTTTAGGTTCTGAAGAACTAGTGTCCTACGATTCTGAATTTGAGAGAACTGTTAGAAAAATTAGAAAAAACAAAAAAATTAAAAAATCTTAAAAAATTCAAAAACAATTACAGAAATGGCAAACAAAAATGATCAAATTGCTGAAATTCATCAAGAGTTTAGACCTTTAACAGATTATGCCAACCCTACTGTAGATGAACTTCATTGTAGTATTCAGAAACCTACTGTAGTGACTAATTCATTTGGGTTTAAACCTGCTATTATCTAAATGATATCAAATAATTAGTTTGGGGGATCACCAACTGAAGATCCAAATTTACATCTTGCCACTATTATCCAAATGGTATCAAATAATCAGTTTGGGAGATCACCAACTGAAGATCCAAATTTACGTTGTGCGCTATATTTAAATATGATGGTGTATTAGATGATGTCATAAGACTTAGGTTATTTCCTTTCTCACTAAAGGATAAATCTAAGATGTGGTTGAATTTGTTAGCACCTGGATCTATCAGAACTTGGGGTGATTTAGCATAAAAACTCCTTGCTAAATATTTTTCACCATAAAAAACTGTGAAGCTTAGAAATATATTACATCTTTTAATCAGTTTAAAGTGAAATCTATTTATGAAGCATGGGAAAGATTTAAAGAACTCTTAAGAAAATGTTCATATCATGCTATACCAGATTGGTTAATAATTCAAACTTTTTATAATGGATTAGTTGGATCTCTTAGATCAATTATCGATGTCGCTGCAGGTGGTTCATTGATGTCAAAACCATTTCATGACGCTTATGTTTTAATTAAAAAAATGACTACCAATAATTTTCAATGGCCTTCTGAGAGGGTGATTCCAAAGAATGTAGCCAATATTCATGAAACTGATGCATTTACTATGTTAGCAAATCAAGTTGCTGAAATTTCAAGGAAGTTAGACCAATTTAGAATGAATTTTTCTTAACCAATTTTCATGATTGAAGAGAATTCATTAGGCCAAATGGTAGATTCTCATGCATCGTTAGAAGCTTTGAATGTCATAAATAATAAGCAGAATAACCCATATTCAAATTATTATAACCTAAGTTGGAAAAACCATCCCAATTTTAACTGGAATAACAATTTGGGTGGTAATAATCAGCAATGGGGGAACAACCAAGTAAACCCATTGGGAAACTTGAACAATCAAGGGAATAATAATTATAGATCTACTTATCCTCCAGGTTTCAATAGTAATACACAATTTAAGAAGAAGAAGTTGTCTATAGAAGAAGTGGTGTTACAAATGAGAAATCAATTAAAAAAGTCAATGAGCTACAATTAGAAATATTGAGAATCAACTTGGGCAAATCACAAATTTATTAAGTAATAAATCCCAAGGTTCCTAGTAATAATGAATCAATTCCAAAAGACCAGAATAAGGAGCAAGTAAAAGCCGTTCAACTTAGAAGCGGAAGAGAGTTGGAAGGTAGGGTTCAAAAAGAAATTTAAGTAGAGAGAATAAATTGAAGAATCAAAAGAGGACGCTCCAAAAGATTCTGAGAGACCTATTTCTCCGTTATAAATTGATTTGAAAAACCACCACCTTCATATCCTTAGAGACTTTGTCAGCAGAAGTTTGATAAGCAATTTTCAAAATTTCTGGAAATATTTAAGAAGCTTATAATTAATATTCCATTTGTTGAAGCCTTAAAATAAATGTTGAGCTATGTAAAGTTTATGAAGGATATTCTCAACAGGAAAAGGAAGTTTGAAGATAATAAGACTGTTGCACTTAGTGAGGAGTGCAGTGCTATAATTCAGAAAAATCTTCCTAAAAAGCTTAAAGATCCTGGTAGCTTTACAATTTCATGTGCAATAGCCATTATCAATATTCAAAAGATTGGGATTATAAGAAATAACCCCTAGTACTGTAACTTTGCAGTTAGCAGATCGTTTGATAACATACCTTAAAAAAGTTATAGAAGATGTATTAGTTAAAGTGGATCAATTTATCTTGCCTGTGATTTTATTGTGCTAGATGATCCCTAGATACTGTTAATATGCACAATACAACAATAATTCAGATTATATTTCACTTATAATTCCTTACTTTGCAACAAAACCAAAAACTTGATCTTGAAGAAAAATAAGAATTTAAATTTTAATATATATATATATATTAGGATACTACGCAAGTATACGTATCGTTATCAAGTAATATAAGACTTTTTGATTAAGACCTAAATATCGAACCCACAGGGACAATATGCAATATGCACTATTGAACAACAAACTTTCTATTTTTAGTAAAAAGATAATTATCTAAACTAAAGATGATTTTTGCAGTAAAAAAATTTAAATATTTTTGGCATTTTCATTATTTTGATAGAACAATAACAATTGAAAACGATAACTAGAGCTTTTATAGAAGAAAAGCACTAAATATGAAAATATCTTTCTTTTTATTATGAATCAGTAATAAGAATAGGAATTATGTTGTGGAAGTATGCAAATTGTGTTGTGCCAAATAGGAGCAATAATATTCCTTAACTTTATTAGAGATTCTATAAAAAACATTGGCCAATTTAATGTTTGAATAGTTCTGAAGACCGTCTAGGCAGGGAAGATACTAGCTCTCACTCTAGAGTTCCCTTAATTCCCTCCTCGTGGGGGCTAACATCTCGTATCAGAACCTAAAATAATAAACCAAGTTGGATGCTTTAATCTATCACTTTAAAGTCTTCTAACTCTACACCCTTCAATGAATATTTCTCTATTTATTTGCACTCAATCATATGAACTACATTCTCATTCATACAACCTCATGTGACTATTTTTAATTGTTGACTTAGACAATACCAGCCCGGTTCTTACATGTTCTCACAACGAAATTTAACATTTGGATTGGTCAGATCAAGAAGTAAATGAAGTGCATGGATTTAAATCATCACGACTTCTTCAACCATTGAAGATCAATACTTTCCATAACTTCCATCCAAAACTTAATTACTTATTATTTTAAGAAGGATGATAAAGAAAACTACTCAGAATCCATGGAGAAAACAAAACCACACTTTAGTTTAAAAGAAGAAATCATTGTCAAACAACAAAAAGTCTCATTTAAAACCAAAAGTAGTCTCAAAAAAGAAAGATAAAAACTTAACTCAAGTCCTCCGCCAAACAGTCAAACCAACAACAAGTCTCAATTAAAACCAAAAGTAGTCTCAAAACAGAAACATAAAAACTTATCAACAATAAGTCTCAATTAAAACCAAAAGTAGTCTAAAATAAAAGATAAAACTTATCTCAAATAACGAAGTCACAATTAAAACCAAAAGTAGTTTAAAAAAAAAGATAAAAACTTATCTCAAATCCTCCACCAAACAGAATCTATGGAGAAAACAAAACCACACTTTAGTTTAAAAGAAGAAATCATTGTCAAACCAACACTTGGAGAAAACAAAACCACACTTTAGTTTAAAAGTAGAAATCATTGTCAAACCAACAAGAAGTAAAAACAAAACCACACTTTAGTTTAAAAGTAGAAATCATTGTCAAACCAACAAGAAGTCTCAAGAACAAAAGTAGTCTCAAAACAAAAAGATAAAAACTTATCTCAAGTCCTCAACCAAACCCTTGAAGTTTCTTTGATTCTCTTCTCTTTACAATCACTCAAAATAAAAAATTAAAAAGGATAAGAAAAAAGTAAAAGTGGTGCCTGAAAATCTCTCCGAACTAACTCTCCAAATGAGAACTTTCAAAACATTCGAATACTTTCAGGACAATTTTATAAGTCCTCTCTTTTTATCTTTTATAATTTTTCAAATGGTGTCTTGGTTTCTCTTCAAAATATGTCTAGATTTGACGTATTTCCCCAAGAGATGCATCCTTTTGTGATAATTTTCATCCATGGTGGTTATAATCACCTATTAAGTCAATGGGTGCCTCAAAAACCTCTTCAAAATTTGTAGAAACCTAAATTACTATTCCAATAATTGCCACTGGCGCTTAAGCGAGGGGCCTCTGACGTTTAGGAGCGGCCTTCTCTGGTTAACCGGCGCTTAAGCGCCGGATCAGGCGCTTAGCGTCAAAACTCTTTTACACATTTTTGACTTTTTTTTGTCCAAATTTGATCCTTTTTCACTCATTTAAGCATTTTTCACCCTTCTTACTTATATCTGCAAGAAAAACACAAAAATACATTCATTTAAAGCGCAATATCTCAAAAATAGATATAAAAATGTGTCTAAAAATACTATATATTCTAGGTGTATTAAAATCCCCCAAACTTAAAATATTACTTGACCTCAAGTGACACTTCAATCTTTAAAAACTAAATATGTATGATATGTATATGAACTTCTTTAGGAGTTACTAAAATTTTAATTTAGAAATATAGCAGTCTAACTTAAAAAAAATATTCAGTAAATGAGACCAACTTAAAGTTTAAAAATTCTTAATGTTAAGAAAGATGAAAATATGAGTTTCTATCTAATTCAAAAATATATTGTAGATTTTCCAAATTTAGAACTTAGTTCTTTTATTATCTCCACTTAAAAATTTTTATTAAAAATAATTATACTTACTATATTATATCTATAAACTTAAGAGCTTCTCCATTCTTATACTTTAAAAAAATCAAATGTAGAACCAATTTTTGATTAGACACTAATCCACAAGTTTCTCCTTCCTAATTTTTTTTCTCTTTTTACTTTTCTTTTCTTTTTCTTGTCTTTCTCTTTCTCTTTTCTTTTTTCTTTTCTTTCTTTTTTCTCTTTTCTTTTTCTTTTCAGGCAAGGATTACTATATCTGGATAAGTCTTTAAAGATTTTAAATTCCACTTCTCCTTTCCTAAAGAAAAATCTTGATATAAGTCTTTTACTTATAAATATAATAATAGTTTTGAAAATTATTTTAATAAAAATTTAAGTATTGAAAATAAAAGTTTAAATTATCTAAATTTATAAAAAATACATTTTTTCTTACTAAAGATAGTTACTTATATTAATCATTTTCTCATCTAAAAACTTTATATTAATCATTTTTTCTTTATTACTGAAAATTTTAACTAAATTTTCTTACTCATTTCTAAAATCAAACTTTACTTCCCTATTATAACTTCATATACATAATCAATTTTTTTTTCTTTTCAAATCAAATTCTCTTGTAGTACATTTGAGAACAAATAAAATTCCAGTTTTGAAAATATTTTTCATCCCCCCAAACTTAAATTTTTAACAGATTTAAATAATTTAACATCAGTTGTATATAAGCAGGAATGAAAATTTAAAATAACATACTAACAAGAATTTTTAAACTCGAATGATACAAGTATAAAACAAAAAACATGAGTAAAATTAATTTTTGATCAAATTTTCTATATTTTCATTTCAATTTAATATGTAGAGATTTAATAGACTTCTAAGTAGTGGGTATAAACATAAAAGTAAACGAACACACTAACTTGATTTCACGATCTCAACATAAAACAAACAAACTAACATGATAAAAGAAAAATACAGGGTAGCAGTTTCAAAAATTTAAATTTAAGATCTAAATTAGCTAGATTTTTAAAATTTTCAAAAGACATAGAATCAAGTTCAATCCTAATCTAACTAAAACTGTATTAATCACACATCAACAATTCTACCCTAGAATCTTACAACATGCCACTAATAAAACACTACATCACAATAATAATATAAAAGGTCCCAAATATAACATAGTACATAGTCCAAATCAACACAAAATAAATGTAGTTGTACTACATCACATAGTCTTCAACATAAAAAAAACATAAAAATATCTCAATCCTACTTCTCATCTTTAGAATCATCGCTATACCACTTTTTTGCAGTCTCGTAATCAGGATATTGAGGATATGGAGGAAATTGCACTCCTGGGTCACCTCTAATCAGGCTCTCCAAATATGAGTGGAATTTCTCTTCATAATTAGTCTTTCTCCTATTATACTTATTAGTATGATCTGCAAAACGATCTAAATTTTGTACATTATCAGCAGTAAAATTGATATTATCAATCATCTTCTGTAATAACTCATCTCGGGTATCAGTAGACTCACCTCGTCTCGAGTATTATACTTATTAGTGTAGAAGCATGTGAGGTAGATGGTCCAGATGTAGAAGCAGCAGACGTCTCCATTGCATAGCTTCTGGAAAATCCTTCTTTTCAGCCAAAAATTGAATGCTCAGAATAAGTCTTCACATTCACCTTAGTGATGGACTCTAGAGGTAATAACACTTCCTCCCAGCTATCATATTTAACTCCAGCTTGCTCACACAAAAGAAAGATCAAGGAAGCAAATCCCAGACCTGCAGTTGTAAAACCTGTAGTAGAACTGATCATAGTCTGACATATCAAAGCTTTAATGTTGATGAGCTTTCCCTCTTGAATACAATAGTTCAACGTCACTCTTTCTCCCATCACTTCACTCATATGCTTGTTCGGAAGCAGACGAGCAAAAATAAAAGAGTGTCAGACCTTTGAAGGTGCACATAACTTTGAAGTTGGGAATTTAGCTCTCCTTTCATTAGTTATCTTTCAAGTTCCTCTCCCAACGGTCAAGTAAGAAATAATCTCCTCTAATTCCGCTTCAATAGGACTATAATTTGCATAAAAACATAACGTATATGGTGGTAAATGGTAAAAAAAGTTGATTACCTCTGACAAAAAAGCTATCAACTTCCCTCGAACCATGACTTGATTTTCTTCAGCTTCAGAGAGATTTGCATAGAACTCCCTCATAATAGATATAACCGCCACACCAGCGAAACAACAAAATTGTTCCCGCTGTCGGCGAACAATTAAATCTTCCACATCTCCACCCGGATTTCTAAAACATCGCTCCTGAATAGTTTGTGTGATTGCAACGCATCACTATACCGATCTTGAGCTTTTGAACTAACAAATTTACTCGAATTGAAATGGGCTTTATATTTGCTTCTTTTCATTCTTGTTGTCATTCTTTAAATTTGATAAATTCCAACAATAAATTCAAAAATCAAGTTTAAATTACTAAACTAAACTTCCAAAAGGACAAACTAAACTTCTAATGCAATTTCCATAGATTTTTCCCCATTTCTCACAATGAATAGTGAATTTTCAAATTTTTCTAAATGTGCTTAAAATATAAGGTGAAAATCCAAAATTGTTGCATAGAAGTAAAGCTCTTACCTCAAGGAACTTGGATCTAGCAAATTTCACTTGATTCACCAAGAAATCTTCACTTTAGATGTGCCCTAGCCCACAAAAATCATGAACTCGAGAGTTTGAACGTGAGAGTGGCATTAAAGATGGTGATTTTCGGGCTGAAATTTCACTTTTAACCATTCGCGAACCGATTTTCGTGAACCGGAGCTTAGGCGCCTGCCTCTCTGGTTTGCTCGAGCTTAAGCGTGAGATGTGGTGTGTAAGCACCAGTGCACGATTTTTAAAAATTTTAAATTAATGTAAAATGCAGTATTTGCCTAAGTAAACCACCCCTAAATTGTCTCATAGCACTTCAATGAATATTTTCAACTTCCTATAACTCATCTCCCTCTCTCAAAATTCTCCATAATAACTATTTCAATTCAGGGCTAAAAATAACACAAATTTTCACACAAACAAACTTATATTAATTCACAAACGAGTACAAATACAATTAACACTTAATTCTCACTCTAAATAGTCTTGGATGAGAAAATTTTCTTAAATTCAAACACTTAACAATCATTTCACAATTAAACTCATAAAAAGTCATAAACACTCAAACACTAACATGTAAGCACAATGACTCTAAACACACAAAAACATAACTTCAAACATAGAACTTAATTCCATTCTTCATTAGAAGGAACAAATTCAGGTCTTTCATTAGTCTCTTTGGGGCAATTAGAATATAAAGTTGATAAAACGGACGGTGTTAATGTGCTCTGATGCAATCTTCTTCAATCCACTTTTGCTTAAGAAACATCTCCTTATTCGCTTCCTCTATATAACTAGTGTGAATAAAATGCATTTTCAATTGCCAACCAATATGTTCAAGATGTACATGAATCTCCAATACCTTTGTCTCTAGTACAAACATGGTATTTTCAATTTTGTTGATCTTCTCTGATATCCCTTCAATACTAACGGCTAAGAAACTGTTATACATCTCTTGTGAACTTTAACTAATGAATTTCTTTCTCATGGTCTCCTCCTTCTTCTTCAAATCCATCTCCCATGAAGACATCATCTTAAAATCTATCTCTCGTAAACTTTAGGGCCAAAAATGATCTGGGGTGAAATTCCATCACTAAACCCTTCTATTTATAGACCTAAATCCTTCCAATAACTCCTAGACACGTTTAGAAACTGCCTTGGAATGTTTTTGCAATCTTCTAGGCGATTTTCCTTTCTAGAATATTAATTTCACACATGTTTTTAAACTATCGCGCTTAAGCGCCAAATTTGGAGCTTAAGCGCCGGATTTTGCGCTTATGCGCCGGATTTGGCGCTTATGCGCCAGTGCACATTTTTGCACTAGTCAACTTAACATCCAAATTCTCGTTTTAACATGTCTAGATCACAAAATAAAGTTTTAAAATCAATACCAACACATAATAGTCTAAATAATACTTTCCCAAAGTTTCTTAATCACACATAAAACAACAATCAATATAAAAACACACTCATAACTATGGTTTGCCTCCCACAAAGTGTTTGGTTTTATGTCGTCCGCCCAATGTAACCAGTGCTTACTCTGGTTGACCCAACATCATTCCATCATTAAACATATGTTGATCCTCTATAAAATAAGGTTTCAGTCTATGTTCATTAACTTTAAATATTTTCTCTGACTTAGGATCTTTAATATCCATGGCTCTATAAGGATAAACTTTAATCACAATAAATGGACCCATCCACCTGGACTTAAGTTTGCTTGGAAATAATCTTAACCTTGAATTATATAGCCAAAAATTGTTGCCCTGGCTGAATATTTTTAGTATGAATCCTTCGATCATGCCACATCTTCATCTTTCGTAATAAATTTTGGCACTTTCATGAGATTCATCCCTTATCTCTTCAAGCTCATTTAATTGTAACAATCTTTTCTCACCGACATCTTTCAAATTATAATTGAACTCTTTAGTCATCGAATAAGCCTTAAGCTTAAGTTCAACTGGTAAGTGACAAGATTTTCAAAATATTAGTCTATATGGGGACATTCCTATAGGAGTTTTGTATGCAGTCCTATAAGCCCACAAAGCATAGTCACCGATCAATCCATTTTTGTTAGATTCACAGATTTTTTCATAATTCAATTAATTTTCCAATTGGATAATTCAGTCAAACCACTTGTCTGAGGATGATAAAAAGTAGCAATCTTATGATTTATATGATATTTCTTTAATAATTTCTCCATTATGGCATTTCTGAAATGACTTCCCACATCAGTAATAATAACTCTTGGCATCCCAAATCTACAAACTATATTTGTTTTTAATTGCAACACTTTGAGCATCAAATTGAGGTAAAACAACAACTTCTATCCATTTGGATACATAGTCCACTGCTAACAGAATATATAAATTTTTGAAAGATGGTATAAATGGTCTCATGAAATCAAGCCCCAAACATCAAATATTTCAACATCTAGCATATAATTGAGTGACATCTCATTTCTTCTAGAAATATTGCCTACTCTTTGACATCATTCACAAATTTTGATATAAGCATTAACATCTCTAAAAATTATAGGTCAATAAAATCCAGATTGTAAAATTTTGTATGTTATTTTATCAACACCAAAATGTCCCCCAAAATTATGAATTATGACATTTTTGGATAATTTCATAAGTTTCTTCTAATGTTACACATCTTCAAATAATTGAATTATGATATTTTTGGATAATCTCATAAGTTTCTTCTAATGGTACACATCTTGGAATAATCAGATCTTTTCCTTGTTTATGTAAAAATGGGTCATCCCAAGAATAAGTCTTAGCTTTAGAAATAAATTTCCTCTTCTGTTGGTATCTCGTTCCATAGGGTATAATATCACTAACAATAAAGTTCACAATGTTGGCACACCACAGAACACGCCACTCATTAATAGTGAACAAATTTTCATCTTAAAAATGTTCATTAATTTCATTTTCAAAATAGAGTGGTTTTTCTAATTCAAGCCTGGACAGATGATCAGCAATTTGATTTTCAATCCCCTTCTGATCTACTATTACAAAATCAAATTCTTGCAAAAGAAGAATCCATCTTACAAGTCTAGGTTTAACATCCTTCTTTTTCATTAAAAACTTCATAGCATAATGATCTGTATGCACTACACAATGAGTTCCAACTAAATATGATCTAAATGTTTCAAAAGCGTATACTATTGATAATAACACATTTTCAGTTAGTGTATAGTTAATTTGAGTTTCATTAAGAGTTTTACTAGCATATTAAATAACATTAAAAATTTTATCATATCTTTGTCCTAAAATAGCTCCAATAGCATAATCACTAGCATCACACATTAATTCAAAAGGTTTTTTCCAATTTAGAGAAACTATAATTGGTGTACTGATTAGTTTTTCTTTCAATAGCTTAAAAGCTTTTAGACATTTCTCATCAAACATAAAATTGCATCTTTCTCTAGTAAATGGTATAAAGGCTTAGCAATCTTTGAAAAGTTTTTAATATATCGTCTGTAGAACCCAGCATGTCCTAAAAAACTTCTAATTTTCCTTATATTTGTTGGATAAGGTAAATTAGCAGTCACTTGAATTTTATCAGGATCTACTTCCATACCATTTTTTGATATTTGATGTCCTGATACAATTCCTCCTGCTACCATAAATTGATATTTTTCCCAGTTAAAGTCTAAATTTATTTCTTCAGAACACTTAAGAACTATGGGTAAATGTTCGAAACATGAGTCAACTTAAGTTCCAAACACTGAAAAGTTATCCATGAATACTTCAATCCCTTTTTCAATTAAATCACAAGATGTTCCAAACACTGAAAAGTCATCCATAAAGACTTCAATCCCTTTTTCAATTAAATCACAAAACTTGTCATCATCCATCTTTGAAATGTAGCAGGGGCATTACATAAACCAAAGGGCATTCTTCTAAAAGCAAAAGTACCATAAAGACTGGTAAACAGTGTTTTCTCTTGATCTTTAGGAGATATTTAAATTTGGTGATAAACAGTATATCCATCCAGAAAATAAAATTATTTATACCCAGTTAGTCTATCCAGATTTGATATAGAAAGGGTGTGGAAAATGATCTTTCTTAGTGGTAAGATTTAATTTTCTATAATCAATGCATATTCACCACCCAGTAACTTGTCTAGTAGGTATTAACTCATTATGTTCATTTACAGTTACCGTTACTCCTCCTTTCTTAGGAACACAATGAATTGGACTAACCCATGCACTATCTAAAAATAGGGTAAATAAGTCTAGCATCTAACCATATTAAAATTTATATGTTTACTACCTCTTTCATAACAAGATTCAATCTCCTTCGCGAATCAGCCTTGGGTTTCCAGTTTTCTTTCATTTTAATTCTATGCATACAAATTGAAGGACTGATTCCTTTAATATTAGCAATTATCCATCCAAAGACTTTCTTAAAATTTTTCAGAATTTTCATCAACCTTTCTTCTTCTTCCATCGTTAATTTTGAGGGAATTATAACCAGTAAAGGAGAGGAATCTCCTAAAAAGTCATATTTTAAATGATCATAAATTAAGTTCAACTCTAGTTCTGGACGTTTTTCAATAGATGGACAAAATGATTTATATTTGTATGTCGTGTCCAAAACTTCAAAACTTTCTCGAACATAGTTTGAATTTTTCTTAAAAAGATCTTTACATTGATTTAATTCCTCTACGTTCTCGTGTTCCAAATATTTTTCTTCAGATTTTTTTTCATAAGTAGTTCTATAATGGCATTCACTTAGATATCTTATAACATCCATCCTATAGCATTCATTATCTTTACCTTTTATAGGGTATTTCATTGATTTTGAAATGTTAAAAGTAATAGTTTGATCATTGACATGCATTGTTAATTCCCCTTTCTCCACATCTATCATTGCTCTTCCTGTAGCTAGGAAAAGTCTCCCCAAAATAATAAGTATCTCTTTATCTTCCTCCATATCTAGTGATACATCAAAAATATATAGTGTTTTTAGACACATTTTTATATCCATTCTTATATGTGTTTAATTGTGAAAGGATTGTTGTGTATTTGTATTTAGGAAAATTTTCTCATCCAAGTCTAATTGGAGTGAGAACTAAGTGTTTAAAGGGATTTGTACTTGTTTGTGAATTAATATAAGTTTGTTTATGTAAAAATTTGTGTTTTTCTTAGCCTCGAATTGAAAAAGTTATTATGGAGAATTTTGAGAGAGATGGGAGTTATAGGAAGTTGAAAATAGTCATTGAAGTGCTCTTAGACCATTTAGGGGTGGTTTACTTAGGTAAATAGTTAATTTTACTTTAATTTAAAAATTTTAAAAATCGTGCATTGGTGCCTAAGCACCACATCTCGCCCTTAAGCGCGAGCCAACCCGAGAGGCAGACGCCTAAGAACCACTTACCTGCACTTAAGCGCCGGTTCATGAAAATCGATTCTCGAATGGTTAAAAGTGAAATTTTAGCCCAAAAATCACCATTTTAACACCTCTCAACCTCTCAAAATCACGACATTGGAAGGCTAGGGCACATCTAAAGTGAAGATTTCTTGGTGGAATCAAGTGAAATTTGTTATATCCAAGTTCCTTGAGGTAAGATCTCTACTTCTATGCAAAAATTTTGGATTTTCACGATAAATATTTTGAACACATTTGGAGAAGTTCAAAAATTCATTATTCATGGTGAAAAATGAGAAAAAAATCTATCGAAATTGCATGGGAAGTGTAGTTTATACTTTGGAAGTTTAGTTTAGTAATTTAGACTTGATTTTTGAAGTTATTTTTGGAATTTATAAAATTTGTAGAATGGCACCAAGAATGAAGAGGAGCAAAGGAAAGAGCCATTTTGATTTGAGTAAATTTGTGAGTTCAAAGGCTCAAGATTGCTACAGTGATGCATTGCAAACCTGAAAATTGATTCAGAAGCGGTGTTTTAGGAATCCAGGTGGAGATCTAGAGGATTTGATTGTTCGCCGATAGTGGGAATGATTCTATTGTTTCTCTGCTGTGGCGGTTATTTCTTTTGTTAGGGTGTTATATGCAAACCTCTCTGAGGCTGAAGACAATAGAGTAATGGTTCGAGGAAAGTTGGTACCTTTTTAACCAGAGGTAATCAACTTCTATTATCATTTGTCACCTAATACGTTATGTTTTTATGAAAATTATAGCCTGACTAAAGTGGAATTAGACGAGAATATTTCTTACTTAACTGTTGGAAGAGGACTTTGAAAGATCACTAATGAGAGGAGAGTTAACTTCCCAACTTCAAAGTTATGTGCACCTTCAAAGGCCTGACACTATTTTATTTATGCTCGTCTGCTACCAAAAAATCATCTTAGTGAAGTGAACAGAGAGAGAGTGATGTTAAATTATTTTATCCAGGAATGAAAGCTCATCAACATAGGAGCTTTGATTTGTTAGACTATCATCAGTTCTGCCACTGTCGTTACTAATAGAGGTCTGGGATTTGGTTCCTTGATCTTTTCTTTATGTGAATAGACTGGAGTTAAATATGATAGCTGGGAGGAAGTGTTATAACCTCTAAAGCCCATCACTAAGGTGAATGTGAAAACTATTCTGAGCATTCTATTTTTGGCTGGAGAGGGGGATTTTCTATCAGTTATGGAATGGAGACGTCTGTTGCTTCTACCTCTGCTGCTTCTAAATCTATATCATCTACCTCACATTCTTCTACATCTAGATGTGATTCTATTGAGACCCAAGATCAATTATTGCAGAGGATGATGGATAATATTAAGTATAACGCTGATAGAATATAAGCTTTAGAGCGTTTTGCAAATCATACTGATAGGTATAATAGAAAAAAAAGTGATTATGAAGAGAAATTGCACTCATCTTTGGAGAGCCTCATTAAGGGTAACCAAGGAGTATAATTTCCTCCATATCCTAGATACCCTGATTATGAGCCTGCAGAAGTTTGGGATAGCTGTGATTTAGAAGATGAGGTTATGATTGTAATATGATATGAATTATGTGGTATGGGCTTGCTACATTTGCATCTGTGTGTTGATTTGAACTATGTGATGTGGTTTGTATTTTTATGTTTAAGTGAGAATTGTGATTTGATGTGTTTTCATGTTTTGGACTTGATACATGTATGTTTGTGTACTTCTTTAGACATTGTGATGTGTGATAATTTTTGTCGGCACTATTTTTGGTATGGGGTTTGCCCGTAAGAAGCTGTCGGTCATCAGAATTGAAATCCCGTTGCCCGTAGGGTTTGCCCGTAAGAAGCTGTCGGTCATCAGAATTGAAATCTCGTTGCCCGCTTCGGAGGTGTACGGTTTGCCCGTAAGAAGCTGTCGGTCATCAGAATTGAAATCTCGTTGCCCGCTTCGGAAGGAATTTTTTTTTTAATTTTAGTTTTGAAAAAGATGAAGTCAAACTGACCCCATAATTTTCATAATTTAGATGAAAACTTTACCTCAAATCTTGTATCTATCCCGAAGGATGAACACAAGAGTTGAGGGTGAGGCTCGATCAAATAAACTAAAGAAAGTTATGACGTCCGTTTGGTCTGCAAAATCAATGTATTGGCCGACAAGTTCCCCTATTTAATATAAGGAATTAAATAGGGTTTATATTATGCT
>JXCR01144365.1:191251-202434 GCA_002079205.1 Phalaenopsis hybrid cultivar
CAGGTGCATACGACCAAATCTTGTGTTTGGACTAGGTTAGGCATGTCAATTGGCCCAATTAAATATGGAATTTGGTGTAAGAGNATACCAATTATGTCTATATATGTGCCAAACAGCATACTGCTTTCTGATACGAAGGAAACCGTACAAAACTGATGAACAAAGTCATGATGATCAATATGTGGAGGGATACAATCCCCTTCTTCATAAATGTTGAATACGCAACTATTAGGGATACAATTTGCTGGCATTATACTCCATTGTACCAATCATGTTATCATCCATTTTATTGTGGTTGGCATTAGCTCTACCTGTTCATGTTGCAAAATCCCCGGAAGATTTCCTTGTCAATCTATTTTATAATTATAACAACAACCGCATTGTATTGTGATGCGACCCTTGCCCCTCATCCATTTTTTAGGCTCTGAATATGTCCTTCCAGATAGCAACCCTACTTTGCCTCTGATTTGGAGGTCAAACACACAGTCAAGTACCTCCTGTTGTTCCGTGAGGGAAAAGACCTATGTATACAATTCTAATCCCTCCAGGATATTGACATATTCTTCATCAACTATCTCAAAATGTTCAAAAACACTGCATTTAACGTTATGGATCTTTGCAAGCTCAACTTTGCTTGGGTATGCTGGGTAATGTGCTTCATCATTTAACCGATTATCAAGGATCGGCTGCCATGCTAGTGGTGATATTGCTCCCACCGGATTATACGCCTCAATTTGAGTTGGCACATAAAAAGGATCCCATGGATAATGCTGAATTGTATCTGTATCTTAAATAGGTAAATCATCATATCTTATCAGCTCATTAGCTGATGAGTAATCACCGTAACCATGATATTGTTCCAGATGTAAAACATTGCAACCTGGACATTCTACAAAAGCTCCAGTAGAATGTCCTTGATCAAGTGTCGCGGAATGACAAGTGGAACAAACAGAACTGGTGTTAGAGTGAACCCATACCGGTGATGGTTCTGGACGTTATACCGATTGTACTTCCTCCTCTGTCAATGGAAGACTATCAGAAGACTCCCTCATGTTGAAATTATACATGTATTCTTCTTGAATCACAAATAATTTTTCTTTCTCTTTACTCGCTTTAGACAGAGCTCTTTGCTTTTTTCGGTCAGCATTTCTTCGCCGAGTCCTTCGTAACGAGGCGAAAGGTATTTTCTGTTCATTGGCAACTATCAAATGTCCTACTGTAGTAGCCACCATGGAGGGCAGACGACGGCTTGGCCCTTCCATTGGATCTGGTTCTTCGATGATTTCTTTCCCTTTTGAGGAATAGAGAATCCTGGTACTGAATTTAAGCAGTGAACGCAATCCCTCTTTTTCTTGCTCTTCAACCGTATTCATTAGTGGATTTTCATACTCTATGTTAACATCGTCAAATGTCATATCAAAGTCAATTATCCCGCCTTGCGGTGCATCTTCTTTATTTAAGGCAAGGTTCAAACCATCTTTGAAAGCAAAGATCAGTCGCGATCCTGACATCTTCTCCTTAAATTAACAGGGAGACATCAGTGACTTTGAATTGTTTATGAACCAGAACAAAACATAGTTTATACATTTTATCTTGTTAATATATATGTAGAAAAGAACATACATAATATATGATAATAAGATTTTTCATTAAATTTTTAATAATAAAAAAAATTTATCTAGTCATAGACTTTTTAGGCCATATAAATAACCCCAGAATTATCTGAAGTTCACAAAATTTTTTTATATGTACACGGCAAACTAATAGCAGCAAGCGTCATCATGTTGCGTAGTAGGCCTTTAGATACCGTCCATTAATTGGAAGCATAGGCCTTTATCCTTGAGAATTAATGAGTTGATAAGCTCCTCCGACATAGACCTTCTCAATGACAAATGGTCCCTCCCAAGTTGGCTCAAATTTTCCACCTATCTTGTGACGTGCAAGAATAGGTCTTTTAAGAACAAGGACCAGGCCACCAATTTTAAATGTCCTTGGGCGGACCAGTTTGTCATGAGCTCGATAGACCTTCTCAATGACAAATGGTCCTTCCCAAGTTGGCTCAAATTTTCCACCTATCTTGCGACACACCTTCTCAATGACAAATGGTCCCTCCCAGGTTGGCTCAAATTTTCCACCTATCTTGCGACGGGCGTAGACCTTTTGAATGACAAATGGTCCCTCCCAAGTCGACTCAAATTTTCCACCTATCTTGCGACGTGCAAGAATAGGCCTTTTGAGAACAAGGACCAGGTACCCAATGTTTTAAATGTCCCTTGGACGAACCAGCTTGTCATGAGCTCGTATCATCTTTGCTTGATATAGCTCCAGATGTTCCTTGGGTGGAATAGTTTGTCATGAGCTCGTATCATCTTTGCTTGATATAGCTCCAGATGTTGTTGTGCTTGTAGACATTTTCCTTCAAGACTTTCAAGTTCTTCAGATCTGAGCTTTGCATTTTCTTCAGTTGTAAGTTGGTTTGCAATGGCGACTCTGAGAGACGGCGTCTGTATTTCTAATGATATTACAACCTCTAATCCGTATACGAGCATATAAGGTGTACATTGAGTGGGAGTTCTGAACGTCGTTCGGTAGGCCCACAAAGTTTTTAGTAGTTTATTATGCCAGTCTCATTTATTTTCATTAAGTATTTTTTTTCATAATTTGTACAAGTGTTTTGTTGAAGGCTTCAGCTAACCCATTTGCTTTCGGATAATAAATTGTTGAGTATCTCCAATCTATCCCATGTTTTCTGATAAAATTGTTGATTTTTGTGCTCTTGAAAGCTGTCTAGTATCTCCAATCTATCCCGTGTTTTCTGATGAAATTGTTGATTTTTGTGCTCTTGAAAGCATATCTCTAGTTTATCCCGTGTTTTCTGATGAAATTGTTGATCTTTGTGCTCTTGAAAGCTGTCCCGTTATCAGAGATAATTCTTCGCGGTACACCAAAACGGTAAACTTGGTCTTTGAAGTTGAGAACATACTGAGCTGTAACCTCTTGTAGTGGAACTGCCTCTGCCCATTTAGAGAAGTAGTCGGTCGCTGCAAGTATGAATCTATGTCCTTTGAAGGATGGAGGATCTATCGGACCCATTATGTCCGTACCCCAACACTCGAATGGCCACGAGGCAATAGTTGGGTGTAGCACATTCGGTGGTTGGTGGAACCCCATGTATCTGGCACTGATGACATTTTTTCGCTGTATCCATGCAGCCAGACATTATTGTTGGCCAATAATATCCGAGTCTTTTGATTTTTATTTTCATCTTTGGTCCNAGGATGGAGGGTCTATCAAACCCACTATGTCTGTACCCCAACACTCGAATGGCTACGAGGCAATAGTTGGGTGTAGCACATTCGGTGGTTAATGTAAGACCACTTCGTGTATTTAGCACTGATGACATTTTTTCGCTGTATCCATGCAATCAAACATCATTGTTGGCCAATAATATCCGAGTCTTTTGATTTTCATTTTCATCTTTGGTCCTGACTGGTGAGCACCACACAATCCGACATGTATTTCTTTGACAATATCCTGTGCCTCGGCTCAGCTTAAATACCGTAGCCACATTTGATCAAACGATCTTTTATATAGAACACCATTTATGAGAGCGTATGACAAAGCTCTCTTTGTAATCTGGTTTGCCTCGGACTTGTCCTCTGGCAGCTTTCCAGTCAAGAGCTCTTTTTATAATCTGGTTTGCCTCGGACTTATCCTCTGGCAGCTTTCCAGTATGCAAATATATTAATGGCTTTCGCCAATCATCGTTGATATTTACAATTGCATTTATTGTGTTTTCTTCTTTATTAATGTAATCTGGTTTGCCTCGGACTTATCCTCTGGCAGCTTTCCAGTATGTAAATATTCTATTAATTGTCAGTCTTCGTTGATATCTACAATCGCATTTATTATGTCTTCTTCTTTTCCGAGTTTATGTAGGGTTTCCATGTAAATCTTGGATAGAACTTGTCTGCCCTGTACTGTGATTTCTATGGAATCCTCCGGGGGACATGGTCGATCTTGGATAGAACTTGTCTGCCCTGTACTGTGATTTCTATGGAATCCTCCGGGGGACATGCCTAATTCTTTAGCAAGTTTTGCTAGAGCATCAGCATGCGCATTATCTACCCGAGGAATCGGATAGAAAATCTTTAGCAAGTTTGCTAGAAGCATCGGCATGTGCATTATCTACCCGAGGAATCTGATAGAAAATCACAGTGGGAATTTGTTCCAGCAGGAGCATCAGCATGTGCATTATCTACCCGAGGTATCAGATAGAAAGTCACGTTGGGAATCTGCTCCAGTAGTTTCATTGTGTACTGGTAATATTTTGATAGTCTGGGCTTCAAAATTTTGTATTGTTCAGCGATCTGTTGAATGATAAGTTGGAAGTCACCGTATATGGTAATATCTTTTATATCCATTAAGATTGTCAACTCTAATCCTGTAATTAAAGCTTTGTATTCTACTTCATTATTGGTGCAAGGCTTTGTCAGGTGGTACAAGAATCTCAACATACCCTTATCTAGAGTGATGAAAATCAAACCAACTCCTGCTTTTCCTGGTATTGTGCCCGAGTCCTTATTTTTTTAGCTGAAGAAGCACCGTCGAAGTACATCTCCCAGTGTTGTGCACTGGAGAAATCTGTTTGTAGAATTTGTTCCTCTCGTAACTCGTCATTGAGTGGGCACCCAACTGGTAATAGGTGTGCAGCAAGAAATTCTGCTAGTATCTGTCGCTTGATAGCACGTGGGAGAACAAAAGTTATGTCGAATTGCAACAATATCATCGACCATCTTGCTAGACGTCCGGAGAGTGTTGGTCATGTCATTAAATATTGCAACGGATTAATTCTTGAAATCAAAGTCACCTTGTGAGAAAGCATATAATACCTGAGCTTTTGTACTATTAATTTTCGAAATTAGAGTTACCTTTTGCGAAAGCATGTAATGCCTAAGTTTCTGAACTGTAAACATTAAAGCTAGACAGTGCTTCTCAATTGGTGGATACCTTATCTCTGTCGGTATTAGATGACGACTCCGGTAGTATAATGCATTTTCTTTGTCCTCATTATTAACTTGGGCTAGTAAAGCTCCGAGCGAGTAATCTAAAGCCGTGGTATAAAGTATCAAAGGTCCCCCTGGGATAGGGGCTGCCAAAACAAGAGGTCATTAAATATTGTTTAGCATCCTCAAAAGTCTGCTGACATTTTTCTTCCCAAATAAATTTGGCATCCTTTTTAACCAATGCCAAGAAAGGCTGACACCTACCTGNTACGTAGCATTCTACTTGATTGTGAATCAGATCATCAAAAATCCTTGTCATTGCTCGTTGGTATGTTGCTCCGGCATTCTTCAAACCAAACAGCATTACTGTATAGCAGAAAATTCCAATCGGTGTTCTAAAATCTGTAAGTGCTGTATCTTCAGGAGCCATCTTTATTTGGTTGTATCCTAATGATCCGTCCATGCAAGAGAAGATTTCATGTGTTGAGGCAATATCCACCGTCATTTCTGGTATTGGTAGTGGAAACAAAAGCCGTAAGTGCTGTATCTTCAGGAGCCATCTTTATTTGGTTGTATCCTGATGATCCATCCATGAAAAAAGATTTCATGTGTTGAAGCAATATCTACCATCATTTCTGGTATTGGTAGTGGAAACTCATCTTTTGGACATGCTTTATTCAAGTCTCTGAAGTCGACACAGACTCGTATCTGTCCGTTTTTCTTTTTAACTGGAACAATATTAGTTATCTATGTGGGATATTGTTCTTCTCGTATGAATTTAGCATTTATCAATTTCCTTACTTCGGCGATACCTTCTGTTCAATTTCAAGACGCATTCTCCTTAGGGCTTGTTTTATTGGGGTTATATCTTTGTCTACCTCGAGTTTATGAACTGTAACTTCCATTGACAGTCCTGACATTTCATCATAACTCCAAGCGAAGTAATCTTTGAATTCTGTTAATAATTCGACCAACTCTGAAGATTCTTCATCACTGAGTAGAGAACTTATAAATGTTGGTCGGGATGTTCTTCAGTACCGAGATTTACTTCTTTTAGTTCATCGATAGTTGATTTAATTTCTTCCTCAAATTCTGGAGGACCACTAGCTGATTAGTAGAGTCATTCTCTACATCAAGACAATTCTCACCGAAAACAACCATGCAAAATTCTGAATCATCGACTGGTCCTACTGTACCAAATTTGAGACCCTACATTCCATAATTTCTCAACAAATTGTAGTTTGTCTTTTGACATTTGCTTAGGTAAATATCCCTGTTGAATTAATTTTTGCACATAAGGCAAGAAATAACCAAAAGGTAATTCCATTAATTCATTAGGATCATCTAAATTTACATGATTTTCAAAGTTATAGGAGTAGAAGCACAGTAAAACTTGATCGGCTTTGAACCAGGATAAGGGACTTCCGTTACAGGAGTAGAAGTACAGTAAAATTTGATCGGCTTTAAACCAGCACAAGGGACTTCCTTGTATCCCGATCATACATCTTTTAAGAAAGGATTGGAGTGAGGTTCAAGGTGTTCACATAGTGGTTTATCCGATCGTACATCGTCTCATTCTCGCTTTTCTTATCATCTTCTAAAGAGATCTTGTACTAAGGTTTCTTCTGTTTTGTCATCATTATTCATGATCTTCTAAGGAGATTTTGTACTGAGGTTTCTTCTGTTTTGTCATCATTCTTTCATCTTTTGTCATCTTCTAAGGAGATCCTGTACTGAGGTTTCTTCTGTTTTGTCATCATTATTTCTTCTTTAGAACTGTCTTCATTACCGATGTTGATAATCAGCTTAGTTCTTTCAGCAATTGGATTAGTTCTTCATCGTCCACATCCCCGACCTTGATCTCGAGTGCGTGAACTAAACGAACCTCCACCATTATGCTGTAAGGAGGTAGTTGAATGGTCTTCTTTTTGTTCTTTTTTTGAACTTTTATTTGTTATAACTTCTCAGGAGAAGACAATTTTCTTTGGAGGTGTATAATAAACAGCATCTTCATGAANTACATAGTGGTTTATCCAATCGTACATTGTCTTGTATTCAATTTTCTCATCATCTTCTAAAGAGATCCTGTACTGAGGTTTCTTCTATTTTGTCATCATTATTTCATCTTTGGAACTGTCTTCTACCGATGTTGATGATCAGCTTAGCTGTACTGAGGTTTCTTCTATTTTGTCATCATTATTTCGTCTTTAGAACTGTCTTCATCACCAATATTGATGATCAACTTAGTCCTTTCAACAATTGTATCCTTGGAACTGTCTTCATCACCAATATTGATGATCAACTTAGTCCTTTCACTAATTGTATCGGAGTTCTTCTTCGTCCACGTCCCCGGCCTCAATCTCGAGTGCGTGAACTAAAAGAACCTTCATCATTATGTTGTAAGGAGGTAGTTGAATAGTCTCCTTTTTGTTCTTTTTCTGAATTTTTCTTTGTTATAACTTCTCGGGAAAAGACAGTTTTCTTTGGAGGTGTATAATAAACAGCATCTTCATGAATATCAATCTCATGTACTGAAAATGGCTGTAAATCTCCTTTAATGCAATAATTTTTTTTTTCTTTGCAGTATTTGATGCATTGGTGTAGAGATGATGGAACCATATTATTCTCATGAATCCAAGGTCGACCAAGTAGAGCGTTGAAAGAGGTCTCGGCGTCGATGATATGAAATTTAACGATTGTTGCTAGTTCTCCAACCTTCATAAGTAAAGTAATTGATCCAAGGGCTCTTTCTCCCTTTTGGTTGAATCCTCTCAACATCATCTTATTGGGGATGATCTCCTGAATGTAGAAGTCTAAATATGCTAATGTCCGTAGACTCATCAAATTAAGAGATGCTTCAGGATCCACTAAAACTCTTGATAGCACAAATTTGCCGATGTTGACGGAGATATAGAGTGGTCTGTTGTGATCGGTGGTACCAAGAGTAAATCTTCATGTGTGAAAGTTACTCCAGATTGTTCTTTCAACGAGCAAACATCATCTGAGGATGTGCAGGCCACATGGTTTACTCCAGATTGTTCTTTCAACGAGCAAACTTCATCTGAGGATGTGCTGGCCAGCTGAGCGAAGGAGATATAAAGTGGTCTGTTGTGATCGGCTGTTCCAAGTAGTAAATCTTCATCTATGAAAGCTGACTGTTCTCTCAATGAGCAAACTTCATCTGAGGATGTGTTGGCCAACTGAGCTAAGCAAATCTCTGGATCAAACAAAGCTGTAACTAAAGCTCCCCTCATCTCTTTTGACAGAATCAGAGCGTCATAGATGCTTAGTCGGGCCGGCAACTTCCTAAGATGTGCTAGGATCAGAGCATCATAGATGCTTAGTCGGGTCGGCAACTTCCTAAGATGTGCTAGCACGTTGTAATCCACTTTCCATAGATGCTTAGTCGGGCCGGCAACTTCCTAAGATGTGCTAGCACATTGTAATCCACTTTAATTGTTCCTGTGGCTTTATCCTGACCATGTTGTTTTTCCACTGGTGGAGGTAATTCTTCTTGAATTACAATTTGTTTTCCTTTATCCGTTGGAGCAGTTCTTGGAGGTAATATTTTTCCGCTCCTTAAATTTATTTCTGTAAATTCTTCTCGAGATGTTGCTATTGAATCTTCCAATGTATCTTCTTTATCAAAAAGTTCCAAGTTGATTATTAACGGCATGCCATGGCACTCGAGGATTGGTTCCTCACTTCCGGTACTTGGTAAGCGGTATCATCGGAGTTTTCTTTAGTATTGAACGTATTAGACTCAAGTATGATTTGAGGATCATTTTGATGATTGAGATCGAGATTAGGTTGGTTATTTACATTATCACCAAAGACAGTAAAAATGTAGCCAACATCATTATCATTATGTTCATCAGGTCTCGGAGGAACAAAAAGATAATCATACAAAGTCAAGGGTTCGAGGATTTTCTCTCTCGAATCCAAGACAACATATCTAGTAGAGGCAGCCTCTATCCTACCCCTAGTGCTATCAACAAAATTCTTCCTTTTCTTTTTCTTCTTTGTTTTTGATGACGATGGTTCTTGTGACGAAGTTTCCATCTCTGATCTGACGCACTGAAAATTCTGATATGTAGTCTTTCTGGAAGCTTTTTGGATCTGTTTTATCATTTTCTTGGAGGATTTGCTCCATGTTGTATCCCATCCATCTTTGGTAGATGAGGAAGATCCTTTTTATAATTCTTGTATATGATCCAGGACTTTCTTGAGTTTGTTCTAAGTTGA
Source organism: Phalaenopsis hybrid cultivar (assembly GCA_002079205.1). Lineage (NCBI taxonomy): Eukaryota > Viridiplantae > Streptophyta > Magnoliopsida > Asparagales > Orchidaceae > Phalaenopsis > Phalaenopsis hybrid cultivar. The sequence goes on from JXCR01144365.1 coordinate 200,503, forward strand.
ACTCCATCCATCCTTTTTAGTTTAGGGATCAAGTTGGGAAATTGGCTCATCCGAATTCACATTTATCGAACCTTTTTCAGGTTCTTTTAAATATTCTTTTGGGATAGAGATATTCCTTTCCTTAATTTTCTTCTCAAGCCAATCCTTGAAAACAAAACATTCTTCAATTGTACGCCCCAACATTTTGTGATACGGACAGTAATTTGGCTCATTTTTCCTATTAACTTCTTTAGGCTTCTTCGGTTCTGAAAGTTTGAATTCTGGATTCTTCATCAGACTCTTGAACATTTTGGAAATAGCTTCATTCTTGAAATAATATACTATTTCCCGTCTTTCTGTAAAGGATATTTTTCTTCTTTGAGACTGGCTAGTTTGTTTCTGAGTTTGTTGAGATGAAGGCGGACGAGGATTTTCTGCATATATCTTCATTGGTTGCTTCCCTTTATTGATAGTTGCAACTATTCCAGATTTCTTTTCAAAGGCCTTAGTTACTTTTGCCTTTTCGCTAGAATCCATATGTTTAATTTCTTCTTGAAGACTACTAGCTTTCTCTAGTAGCTTCTCGAAGGTTTTTATGGTGAGTCCCTTGAGCATGAAAGCTACTGGGCCATGCATGCTTCTGAGTAGAATCTCAATTGCATGATGTTCTTGTAGTTGTGGTTCACATTTCATGCTAAGGTTCTCGACCTCAAAATATAATCTACCAGGGTTTCTCCAGATTTTTGTTTTTCCATCATGAGTTCTCCAATAGAAACATGACGTTCCGCGCCGGCAAATCTTTTTATAAATAATTGTTCCAATTCTGTAAATGTTTCGACCGAATCATTGGGCAAATCGGCATACCACTCAAAGGCAACCCCTGACAAACTGGTGATGAACTGTTGGCAAAGCAAAGCTTCATTACTTCTTCTGCTAAACTGGTGACGAATTGTTGGCAAAGCAAGGCTTCATTACTTCTTGTGATACCACAATTACTCTTAAATGTGCTAGATGTTGTCTGGGATTTCCAGTCCCATCAAATATTTTGAAGTTCGGAGGCACAAAATCCTTAGGAAAAGGTACGGTGTCAAATTCCTTTGGGTAGGGTCTACCCTTTAAAATTAATGCACCTCCTTTGGATTGTACTAAGGCATCCCAAACTTGCTCAACCATTTGTTTGAAATATTTTTCGGGTATGGTTGTTGATGTAGAATCTTTTCTTGGTTGATCTTCTTTGTTGGCTGATGCGGAAATGGTTGTTGATGTAGAATCTTTTCTTTGTTGCTCTTCTTTGTTTGCTGATGTTACTTCTCCTTTCTTTCTGATGTATTGTGTACAACCTTTGGTTGATTGACATCTAGAGATGCTGACTGCGGTATTTGTGACTGACCTTGGATTGCGGCCATAGCGGTCATAGCAGCGGTCATTTCTTCTATCTTTTTCTCCAATGAACTAACAAGTTCATCTTTTTGGAGAAGGGCTCTTTGCATTTCTTCAACGACATTTTCATCTCGTGAAGATGCAGAAGCTCTTGCTTCAACAACATGGATATCCATGAAGTCTTCTTCAAGATAATCATTGTAATCAAAGTCTTCGTCTTCTTCACTTACAGAGACTCCATGTTCTCGAGCTAATTCATAGATCTCATCTCGAAGTTTTTTGACTTTCTCTTCAATTCGTGATATATCACTTGCTCAGAGAATCTTATGGGGTTTCATTCTCCATTTAAATGACAATAATGGTAATAATATCAGATACTTCATATTCTACTCTTATTCCTTGATCAGGTTTATCAGACTGTATCGGTGATACAACTTTGGGTATCCACATCTTCTTCTTCAACAATGATGATTCAGGACAAGGTGTCCTAGCAGAATGTTGAGAAGAAGTATGCTTCTCTTTGTGTATACCATATACAGTGTTAGATAAATATCTTTGCGAAATTCTTGGACC
>JXCR01144366.1:0-10381 GCA_002079205.1 Phalaenopsis hybrid cultivar
ATATATATATAGGTATATGTATATGTATATGTATATGTATATGTATATGTGTGAAACAACGTGACATAAATGTAAATATTAAAATTTTTATATATTATTCGCTCACAAGCACATTTACTTCAGCACGATACAACCTTATAAACGCATGCATGCATTATAATAAGGTGGGAGAATCATTTTTTGGTGTGTTTGTTTGAGATGAGTGTGGCTTTTTAAAAATATATTGTAAAGCTATGATGGAGAAATAAACATTTTAGAAAGTTGAAATGAAATATATATAATTGTTTTTCAAAAATACTGATAACAGCTTCGTTACAGTCATTACATTTAACATGTCAGGTTGAAAAAAATAGTTTCCCACACCAGAAATATCTGGAATCCATCAAGTAAACAGCTCTTCAAAGAGAACTGTGACAATTTTCTTAAACGCAAAACATGCAGAAAACTGTCTAAACAGATCCATAAACTAAAATCACTCAATTTTAATAACATTAAAGCTTTAAAATATTTGGAAAATTCTAATTAATTGAGATAGATTAGCACTAATCATAAGATAAAAGTGTGCTAATCTATATCAAAACAATCAAAATGACCCCTCTAGAAACAAATCTATATGGAGATATTGCTTATATACAACTAGAAGGATCTTAGAGAGAACTTCAACAAAGACCCTAGTTCCTTACCAATGCATAACAATAAGCTTATATTTTAAGAAAATTTACATACATATCATCCAATTCTTATGTAATTACATATCTAGCAACCGAAATTTAATATCTACACCTATATCATCTTGGTGTTATAATTTATGCACGTGCATTTTAATATTTTAAAAAAAATAATAATGGTGATATTTTTTTATATCATGTAAATATGACATTTTTGTAAATATATAAGAATTTTGTGGCATGTATATAAATTCCAATAGGTGAAATGTTTTTATTTATTTATTTATTTGTGATATGTCATTTTATTCTCTTTTTTTTTAATTATAAAATGAGAGAAATCAAAACTAAAATTCAACAAATCAGCCAAGTTTTGAAGATTGGACTGGACATTGAACTAGAAGAAGAAAATATTCAAAGTTCATTAGTTTGAATGGGGTTGAAACTAGGGTTGAAACGGATGACAAAATAAATATAAAGATTAATTAAATTTGAACTAAATGATGCAATAATAATATGATGATACAAATATAAAAATAAATAAATAATAAAATCAAATTTTTCTAAGTTTTGAAATCATTGAGTACTCCTATAATAGAGTCATCAAGCTCTCTTCCATAAGAAGAATTGGCCTATTCTAAAGAAAAAAAATTTTAATATTTCCAAAATAATAAAAATACTTGCCATGAAACTTTCCTATAAGTAGGGTTGTAATAGAGCTAAGGTGAGTATACCATAGTTCATATTTGGCTTGATATAATTATAAGTTGTTCATGTTTAACTTGAGCTTGTGTCGAGCTTTTACATGTTTTGCATGCTTGTTTAGATTTTTAAATGTTTGAACTTGATTTGTTTGTGATAAGTAAATGAGTATTTAAACAAGCTAATAAAAGAGCTAAAAATTCGAATGAGTATCTAGACTTTTATATAAAAAATTTAATAAATAATTTTTTTTAAAATTTGATTGCACCTACTAATTTATTGATTATAAACTTTATAAAAAAGAAAGGTAATTCAAAAATAATAATCGTATGGGATGTAATCTCTCATATTTTAACATGATCATATTTCCAAGTTGCGTCTAACTCATACATTCAGATGTACGTGTTGGTTTTCTCATAGTGATATGCACTTGTCATTTTCATAGTTATTTTGAATACTTTTATAGATGTCTCTTACATTGAGTTTTGTTGAACCATCATTATTCTTAATCATATATAACTTACAATGATTGTGTTGTATTTTCTCAACACTATTTTTTTTATCGGGTATGACTTATGAGTAGAGTGAAAATGGGAGACATACAAGAGACTGGAGTTTCAAAGATTATTGCACGTTGCAATCTCCTCATTGCCTTCGATGCTTGCACGTCATAATAACTCAAGGTTTCGTATGTTTTGGGCAAAATCAAAAGTCATAAAAATGTGAGATGTCAGAAGAAAAATTATGTTTACAGAGGTTTAAAGTTAATTTTAAGGGGCATTTCATTATTGATCTCATTTTTGGTCAACTTATTTCCCTCAACTTAAATTTGATTGAACTTCACTTGATCTTGATTTTGAACAAACACTAAATTATTGTTTTCTCTCCCGATGTTATTGCAAGAGTCAAAACCTCATTTTGAAAGTTGCATGAGGCTTATTGTCATCAATAAAAAACATGCAAATCAATTTGATGATCAATTGAAGTAATTTTTATGTTAAATTGTTCAATTCAAATTTTCATACAAAGCTATTATGACCGAAAATAAAAAAAAAGTTATTGTTTTCTTTCACTGATCAATCCAATGATCAAAATTACACTTTGTGAGTTGCATGATCCTCGTATTCACATATGGAAATTGTGCAACCCAGTTTGGTGGTCATTCGACACCATTTTTACATAAAATTATGCAATTCTGGTTTCAGTACATGAAAAATGATCCAACCTAATTTTTTTTTTTTAATGAGGGCTTATTTTTAAAACAAATTTCACCATTGCGTTCGTATCGTCAAAATATTTCAAATTGGTCCATTCACGCTAAATTTTGACGCTGTTTGGGCACCTCTGGAGCAAACTATAATTAAGAGAAATAAAATGATAATTATGAGAGATAATGCGATAATTTGACCAAAACTCGTTCAAATTTACTTCAAAACAACTTCGAATTTCAATAAAAGCTATTTTAAATTAAAAAAAAACATCATTTGTACCCATAAAAGTCAATAAAAATTTTGCTCAAAAACTATAATTTTCTCTCTTTTAAGATATGACCTGTTTTGATCGGTCGTATCTTATTTGTCGAGCTTTATTTAGCAAAAACAAATTGCACAATTAAATTTTTTGAATTTTTGTCTATCAAATGGGCCAATATTAATTTTTTTATTATAAACTTCCATAACCATCGTCACACTTCAAATGGTCATATCATGGGCTAGAAAAGTCCATTTTTGAAACAGTTTGGACCGTTGGAATCTTTTTTTTTGTCCTCTTAAAAATAATATATAATTTTAAAATTTTTTTGTTGTCCTTGCCAATTTACATAAAAATTCCTTTCTTTGGCTTAAATTACTAAAATGCCACTTAATCTCCCTCTTCATTTGTTCTCTCATCCAACCATCATTCCCAATACTTAATTCTCATTGGCCTAAACCCTCTAGTCATGAATAAGTCGGCCTCTTTCTCTCCATTTCTTATTAAATCCATACCCTTCATTTTAAAATCTAACATTCTCCTTCGATCCTAACCGTTCCCCTCATGGTAACTTCTTATCCCTCCAAGAAACCACCCACACTAACCCTATATGACTGAAATTCCCTCCCAACAACCCACACTTCTCCCCAATTCATTCTCTCCTCCTCTCTTCTCACTATCTCTCTCAAGTTCCTTTCCCCCTCCCTCAAATTCTCTCTTCCAAGCCACCAAGATTGAGAGCCCCTCTTTATATTCATTCCTTCGAATCAAACAACAAATTGTGAGCCTCTAAAGCCAAGTATGGAATACCTAACCCTTTCTTTCATCTAATTTTCAAATCAAAATTTGTAATCCATGTGATTGTATAGGAATCTCAAACGCATCATGTAATCTTTTCATGTTCTCCATGTGTGTGTGTGTTTTTTTAATCATCCACGAATTGTTAATATTTTTCCACATGTTGGTAAAATTTATATGTAAGTCAAGAATCTCTACAGATCTGCTTAAACTTTTTCAAAAATGTTCATCTGAACCAAATGGTTTTTAATTTATTTGTGTGCAATAATTGAATGTTTCAATACATAATCCAACATGCTTCCTTCCCTATTATGCCAAAATTGAAAGTTTCATGTTCAAATCATTGTGTTTTTGAGTCAATTGCTTTGTATTATGTTATCCTCATGTTAATTTACATGTTAGAATATGTTCCCTTGTTTAATTAGCCAAAATTGAAAAAAAAAATAGATAGGAATGTTTCATATTGGAACTTTAGGTTTATGTGTTTTATAACATATGTTATGTTTTACATGGATAAGTGGGGCTTTCTTATGTTTTGAGTTCTAATATATACTTAGGGTCTGTTTGAGGTAGTTTTGTTCTGGATAAACTGATTGTATGTTTATTTTTTGCAATTTGAAAACGATTGTAATGCAATTGTTTCTAAAAAATGATCATTTTAGCCCTGTATGGTAATGTGGTTTGCAACAAAATTGTGACGCCAATATGTTTTATACTTTAGGAACAAAAGATCAAGTGCAAAAGAGTACAAAAAATAAGATATACACATAACTTAACATTGAGTATCATGATTACTAAAATTAAGAAAAAATGTATTAAAATAATAGTTAATAATATGATAATATTATTCTTAAAATTCAGATGATATATGTCATGAGCTAAGTCGTCATCCAGGAATACACTCCATGCTCGAACACTCTTGAAGATAGATTCTTTTAGCCTATCTGCCCACCAAAAAAAAGTCACAGTTCTCCGTGATTCTCCACGGGCATCTTAAAATTTTTTCGCGTAATTATGTGGCTTGCGTGAAGTTAGCAGAGAACTCTGAAGCCTATAGTGACACAACAGTCCCCGGTAGGTACCATAAATCCTCAAGCTCAACTTTTTTGAATGCTTTAAAAGACATCCCATTAGACATAACATGAGTAGAAATTGATAAAAAAAAGTAATTACTTACAGCTTTATGCAAGTGTGAGGTCTTAGAGAACTCATTATGTCAACCAACAAATTTGGCACTACAATAACATAACATACCATATAAAAAAAAGGTTCTTGGTTGCTTTTAACCCACGTAATACCAACGTTGTGTGTGTCACATATACATATTACCAAAAAATGTCATCCAGAAGAACCAAAAAAATTATAATACTGAAAAGAAGAGAGGAACTCGATTGTCTTCATTAGGATTTCATATGTAACACCAACCAATAACGACAAATAAGTCATTAAGAAGAACCCATAAGGTCAAACGGTTCATCATAGACCTCCCAAACCCATAAAAAAATAAAAGAAATTCAAAATGTAAGAAAAAAATTACAAATAGTGTAAATAACTAAAACAATCAATATCAAATAAAGACGAAATGAAAATAAATATGAATTGTATAAAATGCAAATACAATAAACTGTAAATCTCTTCAACAGTCTTTACAATTAATAATATAATAAATACTCAAATCTTGTCTTTAGTACATGTCTCGTGAACATCATTTTCTTGTGACAAAGATTATTCGAGATGATACTTAAAGCCTCAATAGGGTCAAAGCTATAAAAAAATCAACACATCCACAACACCATCACCACCACATCCACACACCAAGACATCGAGACATAAACACAACCACAACACCACCACAACCACCTCGACACACCAAACATCAAGACAATACTATAATCACCATATCAAAGGTTGTTTGGTTGATGCGATGAGGTTGTGTTTGGGAAAAGCCAGCTTTGATATATAATAAAACCCCTATCATCACCATATCAAACCAACATTTTTCAACACTAACATCACCACCACAAGAATCACCAACATCACATCATAACACAACCATATTCAACCAACTTCACTATACAACATCACTAAAATTGTGGGCAACATCAAAATTTTGGGCAACATCATAGTAACCACCGCCACCAACACCCAAAGAATTTCAGGCAACATCATAATAAATACCACCACCATTCAAAGAATTTTGGGCAACAACACATTGACCGCCACCACATACCAAAAAATTTCAAACAACATCACAGTAATCACCACCACCACTCGAAACATATCGGGCAACATCATAGTAACCACCACCACCACCCAAAACATTTCACAAACCAAACAGACCGTAGAGAGCCAAATATCACAGAAACTTGCAAAATCGGTCTGAATAGATCACATAGAAGGGAAATAATCAAATCATATAGAACACAGAGACACCAATATCACAGAACAGCTTATCACAACACAACCACTAAAGTGAATCACAAAATCCAAGTCACAGAACTTGCAAAATTCAACACCAGATCAACCAAGTAGAGCTCAGAGAAGCTAAAATGATTAGAAACTCAAAATGCCATTAAAAAATATCATGGATCGACAAAGAGCAAACGAAGTCGAAGAACAGAGGGGAAAGGGAGAGGAGAAGAAAGGCAAACCCTTGCCTCTGAGGCCACAGATCAGAGAGGATGAGAGCCAATGTTACCTTTAGAGCAGAATCATGAGAGAGGGGAGAGCGGCGCACGAGAGTAAAGATCTCGTGGGAGAAGGGAGAGTGGGACACGGTGAGAGCTTGGGGTGGCACAGTAAAAGTCGAAGATAAATGAAAGACAAAACGTAGGTCGTGGGGTTGAACACGCGATCATGTTTATGATGTATCATAGTTGACTTTTCCAAAATAAATGCTAAACGCAATATCCAAACGCAATTGCGGGCATTTTCAAAACGCGCCACACCAAAAAAAGCTGCCCCAAACGAGCTCTTAATGTCTATTTGGGGTGGCTGCAATCTTTTAAAAAGATGGTTATAAAGTCGTAGTTGTGAAAGCAATTTAATGGGAAGCTGCAATGGTGAAAGCAGTTTTTTTACAACCTCCTCACTTTAACATGTTAGGTTGAAAAAAATATGTCCACCACAAAAAAAACCTGAAAGCAGCTAGATAGAAGGTCCATAAATAAAATTGTGGTAGCAACCTTAAGCACAAAGTAAGTTGAAAGATGGCCATACAGACCCTTATTAGCATAGAATTATTGAGCCACCATTTGTTTGTATGTCATGAGCATAAATAAGTCATCCTCTTACATGTGTGACGGAGGATATTAAACAAATGAAGACTTAGGATAAAAATTTATGTGCTAAGTGATGTCTGATGAACTCTGTGATGAAGATTGGCAATTGAAAAGCTAAAAGTAATGTAAAGAGGCATGGGTAATGAGGATCACATGTTATAAATAAGGGATATATTTTCAAATATAGTTTTTTATATATATAAAAAATGATCGTGTGACACATCCAGAATGGTTGAAACGTATGGTGGCCACTGTTAGCATATTAGCAAAAATAATGACAACTTATAGTTTTTCAAACAGAACTGTAGCATGGTTTGATTGAAGATAATTTTATGTCAATTTGGGCGGTTATGTTTTCATGCAAATTTGATGAAGCTATCAAAGTAAAGTCAAAATGGAGAGTTTTATGATAAAAATATCAGTGGATTATTTGATTGATATATTTTGTTTCTAAACCAACAAAAAATAATCTCAAAAAGATCAATCTTTTTTAAACCAGATACATGAATTAATTTAACTTATTTTGAGTCCAAATATTGATATGATCAACTCACTATAACAAATCAACTAAAGTCAAAAATTGATTTGAATCATGTCTGTCGCCGCTACTTTTGTTTTGGAGTTGCTCATTAGAAGCTGTTGGTCACCGAAATCAAAATCATATCGCCTGCTTTGCAAGGACATTTTAATTTACATGTATATATAGTTTAGAAAAATATGAAATCAAAATCACCTCATATTTTTCATAGTTCAAATGAAAGAGCAATGTACCTCAAACCATGTATCTATTCCGAGGGATAAACACAAGACTTGAGGATGAGGCTCAATAAAATAAACTAAGAATAATTAAATAGAGTTTATTTTAAGCTGTGTTCAGAAAAGCTTCTTATAAGGGCAAACCCCTATAGTTAATTACATCTTAAATAACCAAAGTCACCTAAGAAAACTCTCGATAAAAATCAGGGAATATTATCTTCAAGAAGTTCAAAAGGATGAGACTTTTTAACAAAATCAGACAAAGAAGTGTGAAAGGGGAATGATTCAAATTTGGAGCATTTTGTTGTAGAATCCAAAGGAGGAAGAACTAGGGGATGACATTGATCCGGAGGAGAACCTCGGTGACTTCCCAGTCTATCCTATTGTTTAGCTTCAGTTTTGAGGAGAAATTTATTTGAGTGTTTCATCCTAATAATTTTATGTGTTAGGGCTTACATTCGTGTAAAACGATCACACAAATAACCTGGAAGATTTGAGGATTTAGGTCGTGACGAACGACAACCTCAGAATCCTAAGGCGAGTTAGGGCTTATTGACCGAGCTTTTTGTAAATCAACAATTACAAGAATTTGATGACGTTACTAGAAGATTTAAATTTCAGCAATGATGCCAAAAACTTGACTACGACTTTATATATATATATTTGATTTAATAAAGATGTATAGATATAATATTCAATAATGTTAAAGTCGATTGTCAACGCAAGTATACGTATCGCTCAAGTAATATAGGGCGCTATTGGAGTCCTAGATATCGATCCCACAGGGAGAAATAGAATACTACGGACTAAAATTTAATAAAAAGTAATACTTCAACTACAACAACACTCAAGTTGCTCATCTATCACTAATAGGCAATTGAAATAAGTAGATAATTTTGGATATTAACTAATGAGAGAGAATAACGTTTAATTGTGATATTTAATATATAAGAAAACATCCTTCTCCTTGCCAAGAAATTATAGTGAATGGATAAAATGAATTAGTTCAGTTATATTGTGCCAAATAGGAACATATCTATTCTTTACTTTTTTATCCAGGCATAAAGAATATTGATTAATCCTATGTTTGGTTATTGATTCTNTTCAATTAGCCAAATTGAAAGTAAATGAAGATCGAAGTGAAAAGATCATCACAATTTCTTAAACATTTTCATGGCTTCACCAATTCAAATCACCGTTTCACAAATCTCGAGACAAGGAGAAAGACAGAGAAAACTACTTAGAACTCATGGGGAAAGCACAACACAACTTGGAATTCATAAATGAAATCAAAGTCATACAAACTATAAAAAGTAAATACCTTATCTCTAAATTTATCCCCAAGAACACTCCTCAAAGTTCCTCTGAATCTCTTTCTTTCTTTACAACACACATAATTTCTCTTCGAAGTAGCAAGGATGAAGAAATCTCTCATTTTCCCTCCACTCTTACAATTTCTAGAAGAATTCCTCACAATTACACGCTCTAGCAAGCTCAAATGGAACATATCTAACCTCCAGGTCTCCAAAAGTCTACTCCTCTTCTCTTCTCCTCCCTCTTTTCCTCTCTATCTTCTCCTATTTTCTCTCTATCTTCTTCTATTTTCGGCAAAAAATGTTCTTTTTAAAGATATGGATGAGTTTTCTCAAGAGTTGCTTACGCACCCCTCCAAAATCCGGCTTTATCCATTGTACATGTCACCTAACCATTGATCCCGCCGTCGGCGGCCTTGATGGCCTCGTCGATGGCCTTCTAGAGAATTTGTCCTGTAGTCTCGGGAAATTCTTGCCGTCGGCGGCCTCGAGGGCACTATCGGCGCCCTAGTGCAGTTTTTCCACATTTTGGTCCTTTTTGCTCCAAATTCGCTCCTTTTTGCATCTTTTTGCTCCATTGACACTAATTCATCATTCCTGCAACAAAACATCAAAAATACCTTTCTTGAAAGTTTAATATCATTAAAAAGAGTATAAAAGAGGTATGAAAATCTCAACATATTTTCCTTTGGTCACTTATATTATACAACACGGTTGTGCAAAGACCTAAAGCTCATCGCCGTGACAAATTCAAGCTTTCTAGTGTGTCAAGTTACGATGTCAAGTCAGGTGGCCCTATAAATGTAGTCCTTTAAATATTTTATGAGGGCATGTTAAAGTTGATTAGAGCGACATCAATTTGGATTCTACGCTTCCCTCGTTCCGGCACCACTATTTTCTATTGGATTCACTTAGTCCAGATGAATTTAATAAACTCAACATAATGAATTCCATTCTTTCATTTAGACCATGAGAAATCTCGTTAGCAGCTGTATGTTACCTCCTCTAAGCGATTCCCGATCATCAGATAGAGACGTTTTAATTTAGTTGTAATTATTGTTTTGTGATGTTTGTGATTAAATTTTGAGTTGTCTTATATTTTGAATGTTGTGGAGGTGATTTTTATCTTGGTTGATTTTAATTTTGATTTTGGTTTCAGTTTTATGGCTATCCTAACAGTTTTGGTTTTCATGCAGGGTGACATCGTTCTTTAGCATGCAAGTTCATAAACATAAAAGTACAGTATAGAAAGTATGAGAAAAGAAAGCATTGTAAACTGTAAAAGTGTACCTAGCGAGTCTTCTCGTTCTACCACCTGAAAAGTTAGTACTTGCAAAGCATGTATATATATATATATATATATATATATATATATATATATATATATATATATATA
>JXCR01144367.1:0-30211 GCA_002079205.1 Phalaenopsis hybrid cultivar
TGAATTCTACTATTAACATCCCCATCTATATCACCATTGCTTTGAACAACGGACCCAAGATACCTAAATCGTTCACACCTTTTAATAATTTGATCACCCAAAGTGACACTTCTGTCACTAGAGCTATACTACTAANGGATTGAAAGAGTTCAATTGATGCCCGGTAAAAATAAGATCTAGTTTTTTAGTAATCACATGCTACCAGAAATAACCATATTAAAAGACAAATAGAAATCAAAGGACTAAAAATTAAATTTCAAATTTAATAAGTATAAATTGAAAACATAGTATTGAATAACAAATAAAAATAAATTTTACGATCTAAAAGCAATTCTTCAAAAAAAACAAAAATCTATGGCTGCACAAACTCGTTCAAAATTCCACAAGCACCCCTTAGATAGATTCACATTGTACAACACTTTCAAAATTCACTAAAGATTGAAAACAAATTACCGTTGCATCAAAAAGGCGGGAAAGCCAGAAGTCAATAAGGAGGAGCCAAAAAAATGAGGAAAGAAATTGTAAATGAAAGAGAGTAGAAGAGAAAGAAAAAAATTTTGAAATGGACAATGAATAAATTTGTGTTACCGTTCCTATTTCTTTTCCATAATATCTCTATCTAGCCCCTGAGGAAATAAAAATTTGAAAAATTAGCTATGATAAGAACATTTGGATTCACTCTAGATGGTTAAATCTAATATTCAAGGGTAAAAGGGTTTTACGCACAAGCAAAGAAGCCGCGTGCCTTTAGAAGCTTTCCCAAAAGATGCAATGATGAAATGCTTCATTAGCTCAATTTAGACCCTGCTAAACAACAATAAGAACAAAGTCTTAATCCCACTATGTGGGAAAAAGTTGGCTACATGAATACTTTTTCCTCCATTGCATCCTATTTAGAGTCATATTTTCATTTAGTTCTAATAAATAAAGATCATTTTTTTATACAATAAGCACAAGCCTTCCTAGGTCTATCTCTGTCTTTCTTAACATAAGTCAAACCTAAAACATCTGCCCTCCTATTCGAATCATCAGATGGTCAACATTTAATGTGACCAAACCATCTAAGACGACTCTCTCTAATTTTGTCCGTCACTGGAGCTACACTAACCCTATCACGGATATATTCATTCGCATTTTGTTTCTAAGTACAAGACTAAATAAAATTTATATAGAACTTGAGACTCAACTCTAGCAAATTTATCCTAAAACCAAACCACAAATAACTCTCCTAAATTTGGATAATTAGAAAATTGGTTAAATTGTCAAAGAATATTGAAATTAGAATTCTCAACAAACAATAACAATGACTGGAGAATAAACATTCATAAATCCACTACCAAATAGTTGTACAACAAAATAATGGTGATAAGGATGATGTGCCAAATTTCTTAAGCCAAACCAGACCTTAAAAAGGTGATAATGTTCCAATAATTATAACAATAATATAGGAAAAAACCTAATTGCTTAAGTCAAACCTGATCTTAAAAAGTAACAAATGTTCCAATAATTATAGCAATAATGTAAAAAAATAACTAACTCTAATCAAGGAATAATGCTTAATTCTCCTTCAGGACGAACCAAATCAGCTATGTAATATGTTTATTACCAGAAACCTTCAATGAGGAAGATCATTGTTTAAGCGTACCTCTGTAAAGAGAGCTTTCATAAATTTTCATCTAAAACAATAACACCTATGAATCTGAAAAGATTAAATGCAGCCTCATTTCCTGAAAAAAGTTGATAAAGATTTGGATGAAATTGAATTCGATTATTCAATAAAATCATTGACGTGGTAAAGCAATCTATACTTCCTTGAACTTATTCTAAATGTAAGATAGCACAACTGCTAGCATGCCTAATCCATCTCTTGATCTAAAAACAATACTCCATTTCAACTGATAAGTCCAATCAGAACCAGAGAAAGACGAAGCAAAACAGAGAGATAAAGCAGGTAAGTTATACCATGTTTTCCCTTCCGCTTTCTCCCTTCAACTTTACTGGTGTTATCCCATAGGTGGGCTTCGTATTTCCCACTCCATTTTAGCCTGAAGCATTGAACACAAGCAATAGTTAAACCTTCAATTCCTCAATTCAACGGTAATCTCATCTAGGGGCAAGAAGTGAACCGTATGTCAACTCACTTGGTAACTCCATGGTAGCATGAAGATCTCGGTACAGCATATTTCCTCATTGCCGCAGCAAGAAGAGTACCAACCTTCTTCTCTCCGCTGTTTGCAGGCACAGAGTTCCCTTCTGGATAACTGTTTTCCTGTCCAGAATAATTCTCTTGAGCTCCAGCATCTTGATTGGAAATTGATTGTCCGTCCGCCCTACCAGCACCTGGCTCTACAGATGCTACAGCGATTGCCTCTCTATCTTCTCCTTCAACAACATAAGCCTCAATTTTATCAACTCCTGCCGGCATTGAAATAGCAGTATCACCCTTGGACCAAGGCGAACCGTTTACATCTCCAGCGTCGGAGAATTCTCGAGATATCTCGGAGACCGCCAAGCCGTCTCCATCGTCGTTCGAGAAGGGAAGCTGATGCTTCTGATCTATGAAAGAATCAATAACATCCGGAGGATCCCGCGACTTGCTCTGTTCAATCATTAGCGAAAAGAAAATAAATCCTAAACCTATCGTTCAGCGGATTGCGGCGAGACTCGAGAATCCGATGAATGACTGAAACGGCTAGCGTTTCAGCCAATAATCCACTCGCATCTGAGGGGTATCTCTGTTAATTTTATATAAAACAGCATCAATGTCCTCCGCGCAGACAACTAGGGTTTGGACGGATGGAAGGACGGTAGGATGGAGGGTAACAGGAACAGCATGCCAGTTAGGAGGAAGACGATGTGCGGTAAAGTCACGAGGGGTTGGTGTATGCAGACGCCTCCTTGAGATCCACGCCAAGCAGGATTCTGAAAGCTGCTGTCACGTGGATCGCACGGATCTCCAGGCTAATCGATGGAACATAAATTATTAGTACGAAACCGTGGATTTTATCATTGCTCTACTAAAGCATTAACTTCAATAACATCCCAATAATCTCTGTAATATAGCATTGTGGCAGCCTATTATTAGAGTCGTGTGCATACATGCTCCATATGAAAAAATTTCTTTGTCGGTTGAGGCGTCGTATGAAGAAATTATGATTGAACACTATACACATTTAAGGTGGCATATACGCATAAATTAAACAATTGCTCTTAGATACATAAATACAAAAGAATTGATTGATGTTTGTACAAATATCTCCTAAATTTTAATTTTTTTTTTATTTTGATCTTAAAATTATTTATTAAAAAAAAAATTATTCATTAATTTAGATATGTTGGAATTTAGGACACACGTGCCTGATAGACATATCATTTTTTTAAAATATTAATTAATTCAGATAATTCTATTTTGTGTATCATACATGTCGGAATAGTACCAGAACAATATGTGAATCTGATACGTGTCTGACACTACATGACACTCTTATTAAAAATGTCTGAGCATTATAACACAAAAATAGAAAATCATTCGTATTATTAAATTAACTTTTATCTTTAATTTTTAAATCTTCTACTAAATATCAACGTCCACAACAAAATCTCAATTTATAATTATTGTCATGACACATGCAAATACATAAATTCAATAATGTAAATAAATAATATCGGCACAAAAATTAAAAATAATTAATATTAAAATTATATGTAAGTTATTCCTCTCAAGAAAAAAAAAATGTTTGAAGACTGTTTATAAATACTATTAAACTAGAGTTATGATTCTTTAAATTTATTTCAAAATTACATACATAAATGTATATGTGTATATAGATGCATATATGTATATATACATGTACATATACAGTATATAGATAAAAATAAAAAAGACAATTTATTAAAAAAATGGCATAAATAAGTAAGAGAATAGAAACATTTGCTGATTTTAATAATATATTTGTTGATTTTACTTATGAGTTGATATATCAAGTTGAAATGGAAAATAGCACTAGGAAAACTTGGGCATTACCATATGAACATTTGTTGATTTTACTCATCAGTTGATATGTCAGAGTGCTACTTTTAAACTTTATTCGATTACTATGTATACATATGAATTGGAGGAATAAAAATTTGAAAGTAAAACAACTTATTTTTTGGGAGGTCAAGCAAATTAATCATAACACATCATACCATACCACACCACAGCTTCAAGCATAAACTTATATAAATTCATTTAGATTTGAGGATCTTTAGCCATGCAGAAAACAGAAGGAAATCACCTTTTTTTACAGGCATGTTTAGTGTGCTATTATTCATTGTGTTTAGTATTTAAAAGTTGAGATAAATTGAGGTTCTCTACAATTTTTTATGTCTTTTGGAAAGTGCAATAATAAAATATAAAAGTATTACCCTACAATAATATGATAGGGGTTGGGGTTTCACCATGAATTTTGATATTTGATTGAGAATTGAAAAAAATGAATGAAAGCGGGTGCTCTTCCTATCTTTACACGGTCTTCATTAGAAACTGCGGCGGTTCCATCTCCACAAATGTTAGTAGCTAAAGAAGGCAAAATTAATAAGAACGAAAAACCCAAAAAAAAAAAAGACTGAAAACAGAATGTGGTGTTCGTTAGAATGGGGAGAATGAACACACTATTAGTCCGCCAACAGAAAAACTAAAATGCGTTGTTGTTTTGTCATCATTCTGACTGCTCTGCTTCAATTTCAGCAGCAACCATGGATTCATTTAGGAATTCTTCAGCTTCAGCAAGAGGAGATTCTTTCTCATCCTCGGAATACAAAATTTTCAGTATTGCTTTTGTCATCTGTATAAAAAGAAAATGATACATAATTTAATCATATGCATATATATATATATATATAATGTTGAGCATCAGCATCATATATAAATATGGTATAGAAGGAACTATGATTCTATCATAGGACAGAAAGTTAAAGATGTGAAGATGAATTTCCTATCTAACAAATTAAAAGTTTCCCACCTGCCCTTCTTCACCAAAGTCCAATAAATTTTTTACCTAAAATCTATATTATTATGTCTACTTTCATCTCCTTAACATGTTTAAGCTGTTTACCTACCACCTCTAAGCATCATATAATCTCATAACAACAACAAAAAATAGAGAGAAGGAAGAGCACNGAAAAAATAGAGAGGAAGAGCACATTGAACTTTCAATTATAGCACAGAAAAGTTATTGCAGTCAAAGAAAAAAAAAAGATGGGAAGAAAGTCTCGTTGCCGAGAAGGAAAGAAGATAACAAAAGCAGTAATAACATCTTCAATGTCAATCCTCCTTTTCACAACATGTGGCTATGTTTTCTCTCAATCGTAGAGAAAGCCGTATATCTATCCATATTATTTTTAAAAAAAAAATCTCTGATGACAAGTAAGTTTTGCCAGATAACTACATGCNGAGTTATTGCAGTCAAAGAAAAAAAGAAGACGGGAAGAAAGTCTCGTTGCCGCGAAGGAAAGAAGATAACAAAAGCAGTAATAGCATCTTCAATTTCAATCCTCCTTTTCACAACATGTGGCTATGTTTTCTCTCAATCATAGAGAAAGCGGTATATCTATCAATATTATTAAAAAAAAAAATCTCTGATGACAGATAAGTAAGTTTTGCTAGATAACTACACCCACACAAAAAAGAATATCAGATTTTGTTTGTGCCATAAAACTGAGTTTTGTCACAAATCTTTGATACCTCCCTTTTTCAACTGGGGTGTTATGCTCTCCATTTGATGCTAGTCGATTGTGATCTGTAAAAGTATTTGTTGGTTTGTGAACCTCAACATTCATGTCTCTTTTAATAAATTGATGATATATTTTCTTTCGGATATGAAAATGTCTTCTTTGGATCTAACTACTTCCATTCTAATGACGTATCTTAAAGTTTCAAAATCTTTGATCTCAAACTCATAAGTCATTATTCTTTTGATTGTTTCGAGTTCTCTTACGTCATTTCCTATAAGAACAATGTCATCAACATATTGAATAAAAAAAATTATTATGGGTACCGAAAATTTGAAATACCCCGAACACTCGTCGAGAGCATAATGTGTTTAATTTCGGATCAAATTTTCAAAAAACAAGTGAGATGGTAGATAAAACCCTGCCAAGAGATTTCATCCTCATCCTGCGAGGACTTTAAGATCTAAGTTCTATGTTTTCCCGTAGACGCAAGCTCATATAGTTGATTACCCCTCTTGATAGCAAGAACACTTTAAGGCTAGTCATTAGGCACTAAGTATTCATATTTAGCAAATAATTGCAGAAAATTTATATATAAAAATTATGAAATTATCACTGTGAGCTTGGAGTGGATGGTGGGGGACATGATGACGAACCCGATCAAGATCTCATGATTTTATCTTCCTGAGTTGTCATAGTACTGAGTCTACATAATCAGCAGAGATAGTCAATCTAACCTGTAGAAGGATCCTCATCAGCAGTCGTGGATTTCCTCATCCAATGGAGTCTTATAAACTTATGGTTAATATTTATCTAAGAGAACTAATCTAAGTCAACATTAGTTTAAAAAGAGATTTGTGTCCAATCAAATATAAATTATAACTAAAAAGAACAGAATGTCATTGGGGAATATATAATGTATGTTAAAGATTTTGTGGTGAAATATGTGCAAAGGTTCACTTCGAGCCTATCAAATATCGCTTGTTATCAGCATCTAAATGTGTCTTCCAGATCTGATGGTGATTAATGTGATGAGCTTGAAGCAGCATTCTAATAAAATTTTATTAGCAATTTGACACCCTCCAAGCGTCGTTCCCACTTGAAGGTTACATCGAGAAAGCAAGGCCCGCCCACCCGTCTATAAGACGTGCATGGATGGCATTTTGCAACACTAAGGCCATAAGTCGTCTAACCCATCCATCTAAAAGACATGCATGGGTCTTCAGATACCCGCATAAAAGCAATAGCAGATTTCCCAATCTTGTTGGACCAACAAAAACAAGTACTTATAATTTTTAGCATTTTTTTATTAGCATTATCATCAATCTCAATTTGAGCAGCCTCCCAACATCATTCCCGCTTAGGGGGGCTACCTCCAAAGCGTTGGGCCAACCCATCCGTCTATAAGACGTACACGGGTAATGTTTTGCAACATCACAGCCTGAAAGTCTTCTAACCCACCCATATAAAGAATGAGCATGGGTCTTTAGATATTTGTTTAAAAATAATAGCAAATTTTTGGCTCACACATGAGTCTTCAGATACCTGTTTAAAAGTACTAGCAAATTTCCAACTCGTTGGAACAACGAGAACATGCATTTTTATTAGCAGTAATGTCAGTTTGAAGTTGAGTAGCCTCTCGATGTCATCCCCGCTCGAGGGGGCTACCTCGAGAGTGTTGTGGACCCCCGCCCGTCTATAAGCCATGCAAGAGTGATATTTTGCAACAACAGGGCCTATAATTCTTCAAAACAACCCGTTTAAAATACAGGCATGGGCCTTCAGGCACCTGTTCAAGAACAATGATAAATTTTCCTGCCTCAGTGGAATAACGAAAACATGTACTTAATTATGTTTCCAAATTTATACATGTGCATGCGGCGACTGCGATGAAGTGTGGCGACAAACAGAGCTGTGAGAAAATATTGCAGCAAAAATGGCAACTTGGAGAAGTTGCAGAATTTCTAATCTCCATTTCTCTCATGGCAAAGCATGGCCAAAATGACAGCTTCAATTCATTTTTCTGATTTTTGCCTTAAATCCAAAATGAAGAAACTGTTTGGAAGCAAAAAAACAAACAAAATTGAGCTGGATTCACTGGATTCAACTTCAAATCTAGTTAAAAAAGTTTAAAATCCTTATTAATCTTGAATCCTGCTTTTTCCATGGCAAACAACCAAAGTGGCAACTTTAAATTTTACGAGATCTTGAATCCCATTTTTCCTCACAGGTAAAATAACAACTTTTAATCATACAGAACTTAAATCCCATTTTGTCTTATTCAACTCTCAATCAAACCAAAGTGGATATTCGATAGCAGAACCTGAGCAATACTAGAGGTAGGGAGATCAGCTCAGGACTCGATCTCATGCATAATTCTAGCCCTACAATTCGAGAGGTAGGGAATCTCTCCCCAACCCTAAGCCTATGGCTCTAGACCCAATCTCATGCATAATCCTAACACTAAACATATTAGCCTCATTAATGCTAAACAATAATAAATAATAAAAGACTAAATTCCTTAGGCTAATACAACAACAACAACAAAGCCTTAATCCCACTATGTGGGGTCGGCTACATGAATCCTTTTTCTCCATTGCGTCCTATTTAGTGTCATATTTTTATTTACTTTTAGTAAATTAAGATCATTTTTAATACAATAAGCCCAAGTCTTCCTAGGTCTACCTTTGTCTTTCTTAACACAAGTCGAATCTAAAACATCTACTCCTAATTGAATCATCAGATGGTCGACGTTTAATGTGACCAAACCATCTAATACGACTTTCTCTAATTTTTTCCATCCCATGAGCTACATTAACCCTATCACGAATATATTCATTTCGCATTACAAGACAATACAAGACAAAATTACCCTTAGTCAAGACACCGGTGTAACATGAATTTTCTTTGATTTTCGTGGTCATGGCGTTGACAAGTCATGACATGACCATGTAAAAATTCAATCTTCCATGTCTGGTATTTAGGATCAGTAATTTATGGTGTAAGATTTTCCTCGGTGAGATAATCATCTTTTTTTTTACCACTGCAGATGAATACAGATTGAGATTATTAAAGAAAATTGTTGTCATGTAGTTTATGACTGGTGATACAAGAAAAAAAGTAAGATGTTGCATAACCAAAAATCATATGTTCAGCTTTAGATGTAAATTCTGAAAAAGAAGCAGCAGCCTTCATATTGTGAATGGTCATCTTCACAATTTACATGAGAGAGGAATTGTATGTCGTCCACAAAAAATTTCTACTGGAAAGACAAATTGCTTATCGCTGACACAGAATGTCTACTAGAGAGAGAAATTGTCTATTGTCGATAACACAAGATTTTCAAAAATTTTCTGGGATTTCTACTAAAGGGAAAGTTCATGCACCAAGTTGGGATTTCTATCAAAGACCATTCTTGAAATTACTGATTCCCTCAGGCAGAGAAGACTGCAAGTCTAGGTAGTAGACCAGAATGGGTTCATTGTCGCTATTGCTTGGACGAAGAACGACAAAGGAGGGCGTAAGTCTGGGACGCAAGCAGAGATGAGGTCGCTTCCGCGAATGTCTATAAGAAGTTTTTGGCTTGGGACATTCTAGTTATTGATATGATTCAACGTAGAAATCGAAACAAATTTTCGTATAAATTAGGGAAAACATAAAATTTATTGTAATAATCCAACAACTCAACAAGAACACAAAGATAAGCACCTAATATTCGAGAGGTAGAAAATCTCTCTCAAAACCTAAACATTCGACTCACAACTCAATCTCATGCATATGCCCCTAACCCAAGACATAACATGTCTATTTATATGCCCAATAATAATAATAATGAAAGACTAAACTTCTCTTACGCTTACACAAATTTAGCCTTAGGCTAGGAGCCCTCATAACAATACTCCCTCCCCAAAAGACAGATTATCCTCAAGGTGAGAAAAAAAGAGACTGCTAGTCAATCAAGTCGGGTGGCTTTCAGCTAATGTCATTATTTGACAATCATTTCCATTTAATCAGAAATTCGTAATGACCTAGAAAAGTTCGAAGTTTTGTGCACATCCTTCAGTTGCATCTGAATCGGCAGGCGGCCTAATTTTCAATCAATCTTAGAGAATATAGCAGCCTCAAACAACTCATTATGTAGCTTATCGATCAGCACAATCTCCGTCAACTCCATACAAGTATCTCTTCCATCTCTGCCAATTTCAATCTTGTTTGCTTGTGTTTGTTAAAGCCATCAGTATGCCATATTATTTTTTCTAAGTGCTGCAACTCCCGATCCTCTTAAAGTGGTGATGCTGTCCTGATGTCACATGAATCCCTCTGGTTGCTGCTGTTGGAGTCTGTTCCCGACGCCGTCGCTTGACCACGCAGCGGATGAAGTCGATTTTGCGTTAAACTTGATTATCTTCATCTTTTCTTCCATACCTCTTGCATTATCTCTTCTCGACGTTTCGGCTTACCTGCCTTTATCAGAAATCTTAATCCAACCTTAATCAAAGCCCTAAGAGGAGGTTTGTGATGGTAGACGTTCTTCTCCTGTTCCTCATATTAGATCTTGACACGGATTCTCATTCAACCTTTGATTAAGATTTGCAAATTGAGGTGTCAGTGGGTTCTTGGATTGCATCTCAATGAGCCTCTTTAGCATCTCTCGAATTTCCCCCAAGCTCTCGAATTGATCCTCCAGTCGATTCTCCATAGAAGAGAACCTCTCCTCTTTGGTAACGAATCTTTCTTCCATCACAGATTTGATTTG
This sequence comes from Phalaenopsis hybrid cultivar, assembly GCA_002079205.1. Lineage (NCBI taxonomy): Eukaryota > Viridiplantae > Streptophyta > Magnoliopsida > Asparagales > Orchidaceae > Phalaenopsis > Phalaenopsis hybrid cultivar. Next base: position 10,469 of record JXCR01144367.1, read on the forward strand.
ACTCATCTCTTTCTCCAATGTTATCTCCAAATTATCTACTTTCTTTTATGTCATCTCTTTTAAAAAAAAAAATCCGATCTAAAAGACAAATTTTATACCCTGAATTCTTGTCGACTCTCCTCAGCTAGCTCGAATCACAACTGTACCTAAAAAAACAGTTTCCGGATCACGCCAACCTTCCCAAGAAGCACATACCGCGACTGTACGCATATAAATCGACACGATCCTGGAATATGGGAGTTCATGTCCCTATGCGCCGCAATCCCTCACGCCTGCCTACCATTGATCTGACTAGATCGCGTAGACGGTGCGAGAGGAAGTAAAAAAGGAAGTTTTGGGTCCCTGTTGGCGGCGATCCCCCACACCTGTCTTTCCAGATAGCTCCGATCGCGACTGGATCGAGTAGGCGGTGCGGGAGGAAGAGAAAATTGGAGTTTCGGGTCCCTATGTGCAGCGATACCTCGCGCCTGCTATTTCAGATAGCTCTGATCGTGAATGGAACACGTAGACGACACAAAAGGAAGAGAAAAATGGGAGTTTTGGGTCTTTGTGCGTCGTTGCCCAGTCGTTGCCTTCCCAGCAAGTTATGCTCACAATTGCAACGAAGGTTTAGGTCACAGGCGAGCCCTGATCCCGCCGTTGTTGCGCGCGGCAGAAGAAGGCGAGAAAGATGCGAGTTTCGAGTCTCAATTAGTCGCGATCCTTCGCGTCGGAGCCTTCCCGATTACAATACCAAGTGGCGGCCACTCTGTACACAACAATCCCTTCCCGCAATCTCGACGTAGAAGGCGACGAGAAATCTTCCTCGCAACGATCGAGTAGTTAATTTCCCATAATTTGAAGATACCAATTTGATACTATCTAGAAATAGCATAAACAGGACAAACACAAATTTTATTATAATAATCCAACAACTCCACATGACAAAGATAAACACTTCATATTCGAGAGGCAGGCGATCTCTCCCAATTTTGACAATTCGAGAGGTAGGAAATCTCTTCCAAAACCTAAACCTACGACTCACAACTCAATCTCATGCATATACCCCTAAACCTAGACATAATAAGTCTATTTGTACCCAATAATAATTATAATAAAAGACTAAACTACCACAAGGTTTACAAAAGACAAATTTTCCCTTAGGCTAGAAGCCCTCGTAATAGCTGTCTATGAGGACAAAGCAGAGGAGATTTTGACTGCCTGAGAGAAGAAGTCCGAGGAGATTTTGGCCAGGGATGTTTCAAGAGAGGACGCTTCTGCTGCCAAGGAGATTTTGACTGCAAGAACTGAGGGTTGCAGGCTGCCTGGAGAAATTCTGGCAAGTGCAAGGAAGATTCTGGTTGCTTGACGGCTATTGGAGAGGCTCTGACAATAGCTCAAAGAAGAGCTAGGGGTTTATTTTCTTGCTCTGATACTATAGAAAGAGCTTTCTTGGAGGAAAAAAAAACTAATTTTCTCAGGCTTAGCCCTAATACAATTAGAGGAAAATTCAAATCATCATGGCAAGAAGGAAAGAAATAAAAAACACAATAATGAACAATTAGTGGAAAATAATTTCGACCACCTCAAATATAGAAGTGAACCCACAATTTCTTAAACTATGGGTGGGCCCATATGGTCCACGATTATATGAATATCAACAGAGAATTTGGAATAACATAAATGTGAAGAACCAATAAGAAAAGCTCGGTGATGTCCATGGAGAAGAAATAATGAAGGAAATTAAAAATAGGAAATCTTGGTGATGTAATTAAAACAATACGGCAAGAAAGGAAGTTAGAATGATGTAAGAGGTTACTAACATTTTGCAACAGCTTCCTTATAAATAATCCAAGTACTACCAAGTGATATTTTGAATTAATAAAACTATACTCCTCTAATTACACAACAAAGCACACATGGAGACTAATTAAGCTTTCATTGAGTGAGAAGGTATTTAAAATAGATATCTCAATAAAATATAATCTTCACAGCCTGATCAATCAATATAGACAACAATTGATCAAATCTAAGTTGACTGAGGCTTAGAACATAAATACGAGATTTTTTCTCCTTGTAAGAAATTTAAGATGTCAAAAATAGATAATGTGCAATAAAGTGAACTTTTACATAAGGCTGAAATATTTACCCAGCAACACAAAATCACAAGAAAAGTTAGCTGTAGCAGATTAAAAATCATTGCGTAATGCTAGCTGATATTAGCAAACTAGAGATGTCATACCGGCAGATGCACAACTTCGGGTTTTTGACAAACTATTTCAACATAGCGTAGCTTCTCGTAGTAAAAATCTCTTTCTTTCTCCATACTCTCCAGTGAAATCTTCATTTCTTTAATCTACATAACATAGGAAAAGGCCTGACCATATATTAGAACTCGTTTAAAAGAACACTATTTCCGTTTAAGAATAAGGGAAGTAAGCCATTCTCAAATCTCAAAATATGTCATTTAGACATAGCTGAGTAGCTTAACTGCTACTGTACGGATAGATTAAAACCCAATAAAAGTCTACCTACTGAAATGAGACAACAATTTTAAACAAAGGAAAACTGCAGAGGTTTAGAAGCCTTAGCATCAAAACCAACCAGGAACATAATTTTTAGTTAGTATACCGTCTCAGATAGTTCGTGGATGTAAGCACTAGATTTCTCCAGAGTTGAATTTGGAGCCACGGTTGCATGTTTGGAACCTTCATGGAAAAAATACTGAAATTAGAGCTAAGAGAATGAGAACAAGGCTCACAATAAACAATAAGTGAATAATGAGAAAAGGACCATCAATTATGCTACGATTTCCTAAGTTGTTAGCCTGCAGAGATTTAGGTATCTTTTGAGAAACTCTGATATTCCTTTCTTTCCCTACTTTGCACCGCCTTTCCACTGGGTTATAGTTCCTATACGCAGCACATTAATAAGGTAAACACGTTTATCATCATTCCAGACAGAAATATGACGAGATTCAAATAAATTAATTGCAAAAGAATCATCATACTCATTCATAATGCCTCCATTTACAGAATCACAGTAACGCTTCAGCCATTGTAAGAACTCCAAGTTATCTAGCGGACGACCTTTAACAAGCTTGTTGACTTCAATATGCTATCATGTATTCATGTTGCAAACGTATAAGAATTTGCAATAAATTTTGAATCAATTAAAAAACACACGCACATCAATGTGAAATGCTACTATACACACATATAGCTCTTATTTCTCTGTGCGCAAGCATTTGTTTCAGAAACTAAGATTGAAAGAAATATATCGATCATTAGATGTACTCCAAATTATGAAGTTTATCTCACAGTCAAGCAGACTAAGAACATTTTAAATTGTTTCCGAATTGTCTTGAAGTTGATTCAAGGCTGAATCAAAATCAAAACCAAAATAGGTATAGAAGGGAAGGCTTGGAAGTCATGATTGCATGAAAATATTACAAAATCCATAATGATGAGGCAATTACTATTTTCTATCAGCGTGAATTCTAACTAAAAGTGGATTTTGATCCAAGCACCCTACCTAAAAAGTTATGAGCAGCTTGTTTCAATCAATTTTAGAGTTTCACCAGTAAAGCCGGGGCTACTCTTCGTTGCAACCTGGTTAACTGAACTAGACCACCCAAGGTATCAAGTGGTAAGGCATAGTTTTGTTCATTCGTATCATTGGGCTTGTGCAGCCTACATGCAGAATGTTAGGACTCTAAGTCTACGGGAAAATTTGTTTTTTATAAGCCTAAGGGCAGTTCGGTCTTTTATTATTATTATTATTGGGTATAAATAGACTTGTTATGTCTAAAGGTTAGGGGCATATGCATGAGATTAAGTTGTGAGTCGAAGTTTTAGGTTTTGGGAGGGATTTCCGACCTCTCGAATTGTAGGAATTAGGATAGAATGCCTACCTTTCGAATTATAGGTGCTTATCTTTGTGTTCTTGTGGAGTTGTTGGATTATTACAATAAAATTCCTGTTTGTCATCCTTTCTACAAAAATCTACGTCGATTTCTAAAGTGAATAATATCAAATTGGTATTAGAGCTTTCAAATTCTAGGAAATTAACCACTCAATCGTTGCGGCCAAGATTTCTCGTCGCCTTCTGAGTCGAGATAGCAAAAAGTGATCATTGTGTACAGAGCGGCCGCTACTTGGAAGTTGGACGGGATCGAGTAGTTGTTGGCGATAGAGAAATCGGGAAGGCTTCAACGAGAAGGATCACGATTAACCGAGACACGAAACTCGCATCTTTCTTGCCTTCCTCTGTCACATGCAGCAATGACGGACGGGATCAAGACTCGCCTTTGTGACTTAAACTTTCGTTACAATCACGAGCAGAACTTGCTGGGAAGGCAATGGCTAGGAAGTGGTGCACAGAGACCCAAAACTCCCATTTTTTCTCTTCCTTCTGCGTCGTTTGCTCGATCCAGTTAGGATTAGAGCTATATGGGAAGGCAGGCGAGAGAAATAGCGGTGCACAGGGACCCGAAACTTCCATTTTTTTCTTGAATTGTAGGAATTGGGATGTCAACCTGTGGAATCGTGGGTGATTATCTTTGTGTTATTGTTGAATTGTTGGATTATTACAATAAATTTGTTTTTTCCCTAATTTCTACGAAAATCTGTGTCAATTTCTAATTCGAATCGTATCACAGAACCTGTTGCAACCATGCATAGGCAATGGCACACAAAAAAGCCTTAATGGCAGCACCCTAAAGACCCGTTTTAACACATTATAGGGGGACTAAATAATTCATGAATATGTAGGACTAGTAGTGGCATCAGGCGTGCTTACCACCGACTTTAAAGAGAAGCATGCAATTTTATCATGCATGTTGAGAATTAAAATTAGGATACCAAACGCATGCACGCCGCGGGTGAGTGGGTGCAAGGGTAGTAGAAAGAACTGAGGAAAAGAGTAAATAACATGAAGAACAAGATAAACGCTAAACACCACTTGCACAACGATCCAGGATACATTTGTAGAGCAAGATTTGGATTGACCGAAACCTCACAACATAAACAAGCACAAGTCCAAAAACTCGTCTTTTTTTTCAGCCTACACAAAACAAGCCCTATTTATAAAATCTAGACTCTCATAGTTACAACTGACATCTTAAATCATAACGACAAAAATAATAAACTAAAAAACATATAAACTTAAGTAAAACTTTAGCTCTTGTGCCATTCTCCCGAAATTTGCAAAGTTCTCTCATATTGAGCAATTTCATAATCTGATTCGTAATGAGCAGCTAACTCGAAAACATTGAAAGTGATAGAGCCGCTCTAATCCCCATGTAGGTCAAATTCGGTGATCCAAGCATCTTCTAAAATTGTCACTGCAAGGGGTTTCCAGCTCTAATTCTGAAGCATCTCAATCCACTTGACATCAATTTCTTGAGAACCAAGACTAATAGATGCAGTTCTGTTGTAGGATATTCATCTTCTCTCATATCAGGGTCATAATGCAATGACTGAGCTTTCAAGCTTGGTTATTGTCTAAGAAATGATGCTTAATCCATATGGTCATGTATATCGGTTTGATTTTGATGGTTTAGAAAAGCAAAATCAGCATATACTCTAGTTTGATCAGTATGAAAATCCCATCTAGCATGAGAACCTTCACCATCAGCACTTCTGTCAACTACATATTAGGATTTTCACTTTGGAAAAATTGTCTTCCTTCTGAGCATAATCATGATATGTGGCCAAAAAATAGTTATTGTGTCATATACGTCGTACACGACCATTGACGGTGATTCCAAAATCTAATCTTCAACCCCATGGAAACTTAAGGCTACTTGATCAAATGGTTTCACCTCCTTCCTCAAGAACATCAATTTTTTTTTTTATCCGTTGAATTTTCTTGGTAAAATGGGTCTTCAACTTCTTCCTCCACAACCTCAACTTTTTGTTCAGCCGAGCAATCCTCCAAATTTTTCTGCGCCTCCTCTTGCATAGTAACCAAAGTAATTTGAGTACCATTGCCCAAGAAGGCTTACATATCTACATGCCCGTCATTAAAGATTTTGTGATCATATTGTCAAGAACGTCTGATACACCAAAATAATATGCTGTTTTAAGTATGCATTTTATGCTTATTTTTTGTGATATTGCACTTTAAAGAAAGATATTTTCATGTTTTTGTAGGATATCAATTTTAAGTATTTTGAGCAAAAATAGCAAAAAAGACAAAATTTGTAGCCAAAACAACGAATTTTGAGATTCTGGTGCTTAAAGCGCCAAAACTAACACCCGAAACGCCACTTTACCGAGAGCTGGTGCCTGAAACGTCATTTGACAGAGAGCTAGTGTTTGAAGCGTCATTTGACAGAGAGCTGACGCCTGAAGCGCAATTTTATATAGAGTTGGTGCCTGAAGCACCAAAATCCAGAACAATGCGGTCTTAACCAGGATGGCGCCTGAAGCGCCAAAGACAATTTTTTGCGGATTAAGACAGTTCAGGACTAATTTTGTGTGAATTTCGAAAGGGACGCTTGTTCTAAACACCCCATAGAGTAATTCATGCATTTAAACACTTTGGAAGGTTTTTTTATGAAGGGATATGTCGTTTGGATCAATATACATGTATTTTGAATTCAAAAGTGTTCTTTTAGATAGAATTTTGGAGGGAATTTTGAATTCTTTTTAGAGGGAGGCAGCCTCTAATAAAAAAAGGAAAGTCTAGAGCTTAAAAAAGAGAGTGAAGGAGGGCAAAAAAAGAGTTTTGGGAGAGATTTTGAAGAAGGCAAGAGAGAGAAAATCAAGGGCTTGGAGATTTTCTTCAAAGATTATAAGAGAATGAATGTGAAAGATTTCCTCTTCATTACTTTTCTAAAAAAAAAATTGAGGGTGTTTGTAAAGAGTGAAAGTGTTTGAAGAGAACTTCTAGGAATTTGTTTGGGAATGATTGTGAGATAAGTTGTGTTATTTTATTTCTTTATTTTGTAAACTTGTTTTTATATATGAAATTCGTGTTTTATTGTATCCTTCTGATGAATTATGAGTAGTTTTCTTCATCATTCTCCATACTTTTAGATATGATTTTGTTTTATACGGTTTTACATGTCAATAATTTGTGATGATTTAAACTCTCATCTTCATTTATTTTTTGATCTGGTCAATTGAAATGTTAAAAAGTTTTGAGAAACATATGTTCCGAAATGGCTGTGATTTCTACAACGTAGTGATAATCATATTTGATTCCATGGGAGTGGATGTCATCCATCAGATTGAGAGCAAATAAATAAAGAAATATACTTTGTTGGATGCGTAATTGGAGATTTTAATATGATAGATTAAAATCTCCAATTTTGTCCAATTGATTGGAATTTAATGTGAGATTGTTAGCCCTCAGGTGAGGGAGTAGTGGGAGCTCTGGAGTGACAGTCGGTATCCTCCCAGCCTAACCCATGAAATTAGGATCAAACTCTGGATTAGTCAATATTTTTTATGCATTTGGAATAACAACAACAACAAAGTCTTAATCCCACTACGTGGGGTCAGCTACATGAATCCTTTTTCTCCATTGCGTTCTATTTAGTGTCATATTTTCATTTAGTTCAAGTAAATTAAGATCATTTTTAATACAATAAGTCTAAGTCTTCCTAGGTCTACCTTTGTCTTTCTTAACACAAGTCGAATCTAAAACATCTACTCTCTTGATCGGATCATTTGTAACACCATGATGCTTGAAAATATTAATAATGTCGAGTGTATTCTGGGTAGGTCTACCTCTGCCTTTCTTAACACAAGTCGAATCTAAAACATCTACTCTCCTAATCGGATATCTAATGGTCGACGTTTAATATGACCAAACCATCTAAGACGACTTTCTCTAATTTTGTCTATTGTCTACCTCTGCCTTTCTTAACATAAGTCGAATCTAAAACATCTACTCTCCTAATCGGATCATAGATGGTCGACGTTTAAAGTGACCAAACCATCTAAAACGACTTTCTCTAATTTTGTCCGTCACAGGAGCTACACCAACCCTATCACGANAATTTCTAGTGCGACTCTTACCAGATAACCAAGGTTTAAAAACTAAATTATCAATCTCCTTAACATTTTCTCCAACCCACTTAGCTTCTTGAATACATAAGATATTAATTTTCCTATGAATCATAATTCTTTTCTCTAACCTACTTAGTTTCTTGAATACATAAGATATTAATTTTCCTATGAATCATAATATCAACTAATTTCATTAATTTACAATTGAGAGTACCTATATTCCAAGATTCTATCCTAATATTAGTTTCATTAGGTTTCATGGACAAACTTTTTTACCCGCATTCACCCGTAATGTGGGAACCCTTGCTTATTTAACACTACATCCGGGCGCCGGTGTAGCGGCCCTTGCACACTTTTCACTGTATTCAGGCTATACAGCTCGTCGCTTCCAGGGGATGCCCTAGTACTTAAAAAATAAGATTACTCATATTTGGCACAAAATAATTTATAAATATATTTTTAAATAATTTTAATTTCTTTATAATCCTTTTAAATAATTTTAATTTCTTTATAATCTATATACTCATTGTAAAGGGAAATGATTTTTTTTTAAATTTGTACTCTTCGTCACAAAACTTTATTTATTTTTCTTAAGTTTACTTTTGAAAGTTTAACAATTAGTTTAATTAACTTAGACTTTTAATTGCATTTTATTTAGCATTCACTCATTTACTCTAGATTCGAATTTCGTACTTCACTTTTGTAGTTTAAATTGCATTTTAAATTATAATCATAAGAATTTACCTATAAACATTCCCAACTTCTCTGTGGGATCGATATCTATGACTCCATTAGAGTCCTTCATTACTTGAGCGATGTATATACTTGTGTTATTTTTAAGAGATTTCACAGTTTAAAGATTTTTAAAAAAGATTTAACTATTTTCACAAAAGTTATTTTGTTAGGATTAAATTACATATTTATTATTGTATCTGTCGTGTGTATTTTGTAATATTGAAAATATTTAGAAAAATAACACACTAAATCCACCCGCATCAACACTCTAAAAAAAGGTAGCGAAAAATCCATTGGATAGGGTTGCATCACACCTTCTCTTGAAATCTCTTCCTGATGTAGAATTGCACTGAAAATTGCTTCATGACTTCCATTTCATTTTCTCTTTTAAGCCAAGTTAATAAGGATGTGGGTTAATTTCGATAATTAGAGCAAGCTTTTCAACCATGGTAGAGGACACCACATTTTTGCAATTCCCTTTGTCAATGATAAGATTACGCACATTGTCTTGTACGGTGCACTGGGTCCAAGAATGTTGTGTCGTAACCAACTTTTGTTGGAGGATTACTCGACAGTAAGAAGGCGACGCATTACAGGTAATTCTCCTTCACCCGCATGTATCATTTGTTCCCCAACCAAATTATTGTGTGCCTCCTCTAATGAACCTCTTGTCCCAGGTTCATCCTCTTCCACCAAATAAATGATATGACAATTTGGACGGTGAACTACTATATGGCCAAATCCATTGTATTTGAAGCAACGTCTATTAGTTGACTTGTTTCCCACTTAACAGATTTTCCACTAGGTTGGACTGTGGACCGACTGCTAACTTCCTCTTTTCTATCAGTTGGCAGCACCCTAACATGACTATAATTGTTGAAGTCGGCCTATTCAATTGTTGTGCCACTCAAAGAGGTATTCCAACCCCATTTTTATTGGCATTCCACCATCAAGGTTAATAATATCCACAAAGTGACCAATAAGATTGAATTTGAACTACATTTGTTATAGAAAGCCTCAAACCACCCAAAAATCAAACAATAATGCGTACTTCAGGTTTAGACTTCTACCATCATCTTATGTCGGTGTAAATGATGAAGGCGGATAGAAACCTTTTGTTGATAGTGATACTACAAAAAATAGCATTGCAATTCCTTTTTCATCTTATTCCGTGTAATAATCTTGGATCGTCCCTCTTTTTGCCTCATCCACTTCAAGTTTTTCCACCAAAGAAAAGCATTCTTCCTCAACTTGATAGTAACAAGCTTCACAATTTGATGTTGGGGCACCTCTTTGAACTCGACGATTCATTCGACGATGTGTAGCCAATTAATAAGCTTATATAGGTCTAGATTTCCTTCAAAATAAGAAATATCTATCATAATTCCAATATGAGTGACTTTGCATTGGTTGTCCTTCCTCCATGCATAAAGGTGTTGCTCATCTTTGTTGGAAGAAACTTGGTGAAAAAGATTCGGTGAAAAAAATTTTCACCCCCTATTCAATTGTTGTGCCAATAAGAATTCTTTTGTAATTTTCTGCTCCAATGTTGCAAGTCTCTCCTACATAGAGGTGTAAACGAGCCGAACACGAGCGAGCCCAGGCTCAGCTCGTGTTCAGCTCCTTTATATTTCGAGCTCAAAAAGTGTATTCGTGTTTGAGTCGTTTTCTTAGTGAGCCGAACATGAGCCGTTAACGAACAAAGAGTCATTTTGACAACCTTAATCACGTAGCCATGAGATGTTAGGGATTAGAGCAAGATTTAAAACATCATTTAAATTTAATTTAATCATTATTATTTTCTTTTCTTCATTAATACTTTTAATAGATTATCAATCTTTGTAGCCTTGTAGTCAATTAAATTTTTAAAAAATACCACTCATCAAATATATATATATAATTGATTAGTAGTATTTCGAGCCAAAACGAGCCGAACACGAACGAACAAATATATGTTCGTGTTGTTCGTGTTGTTCGTGTTCGACTCGTTAACTTAGTGAACGAGCCGAACACGAGCTTCTTAACGAGTCGAACACAAGATGTTCGCGAACAAAGAGCCGTTTTGACAACCCTACTCCTTCATACGTTGCATGTCACAAAGAAGATCTCCTATGGAAACTTCTCGATTGGCTCTTGGCACGTTCTTGCATGGAGGCATGATAGAACATAAAATTGGCATCAAGAAGGCAGGGACAGAAATCTGTTCGCAATGTTTGGGCAAGAATTTGAATCAAGAAGCAGAAGATAAAAGACTATCAACCTTCCACGGCTGGACAGAAAGGGAATTGTGGATAGAAAAGGAATTGTGACCACAACAGAGGAAACCAATGGCAAGGACAAAAATTTGTTCCTTGCAGCTAGACAGCAGGGAAGAAAACAGAGAGCAACCCATGAAAAAAAGACTGCTCCGCTTCAAAAGATGCTGGACTGGTTCGGCAGAGAAGCTGCCAAGGAGCTGCTTCAAATTTGTCATCAATAGCAGACCAAAAACATGTTGGTGTCGAGAGTTCTGGGATGGAGAAAAGTGAAGAAAACTGAGAGGAGATCCAGAGGACAGCAGGAATTCTACTGGCCTACTTCAAGACCGGATAAAAAATTCTAGGTTTAGCCAGCGATTGATGGTAGATTAGAGAAAGAGCAGTGTGGGGAAGTGGAGAAGAGCATGAAGAACCAATCGTGCACAAGTTGGGCTGACAGAATCTTCAACTTGATCCACAAACAACTCTCAGAAGGAGTTCAGTGACGATCTTAACTAGTTCAAGAAAGGATTGTTCACAAAAAACCTTGCTCTGGTATCAAAATGATACCAGCCAAAAGGGGGTAGTTATTGATCTTAGCAAGAACAGTGGAAAGAATTGAGAAAAGCTGTGAATAACATGAAAAATAAGATAATGGCTAAACACCACCTGAGTGTCAATCTAAGATACAGTTGCAGGGCAAGGTTTGGATGAATTGAAACTTTCCGATAAAAAATAAACATGAGTCCAAAAGCCCACCTTTTTCTTTCAGCCCACACAAAATAGCCCTTATTTATAAAGGATATACTCTTATAATTACAAATATGTCATCCTAAAACATAAAGACATAATAGCAAACTAAAACACATAAACCAAGACTTAAATAAAACAAAACTCTAGCTACCGCGTCAACTCAGTAATCCAAATTATAATCAAATACTTTCAGATATCTATTAAAAGACTCTTTAAACTTGTCAAGTCAAACTGTATTATAAGGAACCAATTGCAAACATGAAACTGAAAATTGTGAGAAATATCAAAGTTTCTTGAGGACTTTCAAGCACCCAAATCATTGTCTTCTCCCAACTATTTGGCTTGGTTTTTCATTTCCCATATACCATTATTTTTAATTTAGGGTTGTAATTGGTGCAAATCATATATAACTGAATCTTGTTGCGAAAATTTTAAACCTGCACACTCAGGAAAAAGAAGTAAAAGATCAATGAACCATTTGAAAGTTTCAATCATATAAAAAACAAGTGGATTTTTATCAAGAAAACCCATAAGAAGAATTAGACATCTGTGAAACTTCTTCAAACGTATTAATTGAGAATTTAAGAATACTAATAAATAATTCCCTTAAAAATTTACATATCAAAATCAAAATTTGAGAATTTAATAGAATTATTAAGAGGTTGTGGGAATTTATATACTCATAAAAACAAAAGGTCAGAACCTCACATCAAAATCAATTAAACCTTTACAACAAATTGATATGGTTAGACTTTACATAAGTATGTAATATTCACGTATGATCAAGTACAAGAGCTTAGAAGCCCAACAAATTGAAACCCTAAACTAGTATAGGTCACAAACAAATGCCAAAAACATTCCAAACAAGCTGATATAATTTTCCTATTCTTCATGATGAAAGCTGACTTTATAAACGTCTTCATTGACCAGACCAAGCCTTGCAAGTTGTGCAAACCACCAAGACAAGTGACAGACAACAGGAAATTCTCAATAAATTTATGCACATTTGTCTGGATAATAGCAATCATATCCTCTTTCAAAAGATTCATTGATTTACTATGAAGATTTTGCAAGATTCCTCATCATAATTACTTGTTCACAAAACTTCATTCTACCAAATGTACCCCTAAATGTTTCCATCTAGTAAGATCTCAAGCCTAAAACTTGTGTCGACTCATCTAGGGTGAGAAGGCTCACAATAACAACATATAAGCTAAAAATGGTTCTCTAAGGAGTACACGATTCTTTTCTTCATTATGGCCCATCTGCAATAATCTAAACCTTTGTAAAGGAATTGAAAAAAATATGCCGAAATTAACAAGTTATGCTCATTGTTCCAAGAAACGCACTGCTAGTCTCATCTTTTTTTTTTCTTCCAAAGCAATTAACTTAAACCACTTCTAGACTATTGGAGTGAAGAAAAAGCATTCTAACCTTGAACCTCTCACATTTGAACCATCAAAATGATGTATTTTTATGTCAAGGAATCTGCTTCTCTAACCCTGCACTATATCATAATGCTTTTAAGTTTTCGATTACTTTTCTTATCAACGTATTTCTTGAACCACCCATTTACCTTTGTAGCACTGATATTCAATTTAGTTGTTATAGAATATCAATTAATTAGTAGCCACAAAGCACGTTCACTAGTATATGTATATCTTCTTCAAGTAAGTCTCATCAAAATGAATAACATGAAATAATAACAATATGTTTTAAAGAAAATGTAATTATAGGCTTTAGTATTTAGAAAAATGATGTTTTCTATTCAATCCTGAACATAAGAAATATTTTAAAAGATATTTTCCTAGCTTGCTGGTATTAAAAAACTTAATGATAGTTAAGTATAAGAGTTTAATTAGCGAAATTACCTTTCAGTGAATTGAAGATCATCAAATAAAATCATTCATTATTCCCCTGATTAATTGCCAAAATTTTAAGTAAGATGTTAATTTTTCTTTAATTTTTGGATTATAGACACATTTAAGTAAAAAGGGGGGAATGATGTAAGAAATCTTAAGGCTTAAGGTTTCCTAATGCAGCTAAATTATAGAATGAATTGATTCATATAGACAAGCCCAACAATCTCAATACTCACGGATCATAAAAAGCCCATTAAAACAAATATTCATTGCCTTTTGAAGCACGATAAAATTCATGTGGAATTCACACATATGATAATTCAATGATCATCCAATAAAAATTCTACATAGAAATTTAAAATCATTAAAATTTACATTTTGTTAGAAACTTAAACTAAAATAAAATATACTTGATTGTAAAAAAATTTGATAGAATACAATAATGTAAACAAGCTAATCACTAAAATTATAGAATAAAAAGGAATGAGGAGATAATTCACAATATTTTGATCTTGAAGACTCACAAGTTACAAGTAGATAGCTTCCAATGGAAATTAGTAGTCAACACACTTGTGCCAATCTAGATACATACAAATCCCCAGTCTTGTGCCAAGCTAGATAGATATACACCCAGCCGGCATTCAAAAGCAAAGACAAAATAGAAATTTTAAGAAAAAAATTATTATTGTGTGCCTTAACCAAAAATTCAAATATAGGGTTGATAATTTGCAACTAAAAATTCATCAAAACTCAATATAAACTCTCCTTAAATTACAACAAAAGGTAAATCATTAAAGATTATTATATTACATAGACCCATGAAAATCAAGAATAGATAATAGAAATAAACCAAAAATTTTCCCTGCCGAATCAATGAGGCTACTTGAAATTTTAATTTAGCATAGGGATTGAGGTCTCTCATAAAGGCAAGCGATTGTCATTAATTATATCTTAGGACACTTAGTGTACTCATGATTAATTTATTGTGCTTTTGTTCCTCGTTTAGGATGTATAATGTAAATAATGAATCTCTGATAAATAATCTTATACACAAAGATCTGATCTAAAAAACCAAAAAACCTTTAAATTCTATTTTACATATTATGAGATTTAAGAATAATCTTATCACTTTTCACAGAGGAAGTCACCAAAGGGTTGTATAAAGCAATTAAATAAATAAGATGAAGGATCGTAGTTAAAAAACCTTTTAATTATAGAGATAAAATTCATTATCCTCCTGGAATAAGCTCAAGGATTTAATAATGCTAATAGTAAATAAAAATTAGTTTCAAGAAAATAAAGAAGAAAACAAACTGGGGCTTATATCTCTAGAGGATCAGAATATCTCTAGATAATTGGNAACCCAGCCGGCATTCAAAAGCAAAGACAAAATAGAAATTTTGAGAAAAAAATTATTATTGTGTGCCTTAACCAAAAATTCAAATATAGGGTTGCTAATTTGCAACTAAAAATTCATCAAAACTCAATATAAACTCTCATTGAATTACCACAAAAGGTAAATCATTAAAGATTATTATATTAAATAGACCCATGAAAATCAAGAGTAGATAAATAGAAATAAACAAAAAAAATTCCCTGCCCAATCAATGAGGCTTCTTGAAATTTAATTTAGCATAGGGATTGAGGTCTCTCCTAAAGGCAAGCGATTGTGATTAATTATATCTTAGGACCCTTAGTGTACTCATGATTAATTTATTGTGCTTTTGTTCCTCGTTTAGAATGTATAATGGAAATAATGAATCTNTTAAATCATTAAAGATTATTATATTACATAGACCCATGAAAATCAAGAGTAGATAAATAGAAATAAACAAAAAATTTTTCCTGCCGAATCAATGAGGCTTCTTGAAATTTAATTTAGCATAGGGATTGAGGTCTCTCATAAAGGCAAGCGATTGTGATTAATTATATCTTAGGACACTTAGTGTACTCATGATTAATTTATTGTGCTTTTGTTCCTCGTTTAGAATGTATAATGGAAATAATGAATCTCTGATAAATAATCTTATACGCAAAGATCTGATCTAAAAAACCAAAAAACCTTTAAATTCTATTTTACATATTATGAGATTGAAGAATAATCTTATCACTTTTCACAGAGGAAGTCACCAAAGGGTTGTAATAAAGCAATTAAATAAATAAGATGAAGGATCGTAGTTAAAATAACCTTTTAATTATAGAAATAAAATTCATTATCCTCCTGGAATAAGCTCAAGGATTTAATAATGCTAATAGTAAATAAAGATTAGGGTTCATAAATTGTTCAAGAAAATAAAGAAGAAAACAAACTGGGGCTTATATCTCTAGAGGATCAGAATATCTCTAGATAATTGGAAAATGCCTAAGGAAATAGGAACTCAAAAACTTTGTAGCACGTTTCCACAAGCCTACAATTGGCTTTCAAAATCTAATACTTCGTTCATAACAAAACTAATTTTTTAAATAGCTTTGTAGCACGACACATTGCCAGGTATAGCTTAAAGAGAAATACCTTCTCTATCTTAAGCTTATTGAACACCTCCTGTAAAACCTTGTAATTCTGAATCATGTCATACTCTGACCTTGCATCAAAATTCACCTGAAAGAAAAGTAAATCTAAGTAATGCAAATAAACGGAACATCACGGTTAAAAATTTTGGCAAGAAGAAGAAAGACGCAAGTACCTTGTGCATTGGAACAACCCCCGCGTGAACCATATCCATCATCTGGCACTGGACAGCACCAGACGCAGCCTGCAATACAAATCCAGACGTGAATGAAATTTAGGCTCTACAAAGACTCTAATCAAGCAAAGCAAAAGCTCCTACCAAAGTGCAAATAGCAATAATTAGAATCACACAAAATTCTTTATTCAGCGAATAATGAAAACCTTTTTGCCCGCACCCACCATAAAATCACGATTCCTTACCCTCCTCTTACAAAATAACAAAAAAACAAAAAGATTCCCCAGCTTTTCCTCAATATATCAAAACAATCTCAAAAAGAAATATCGCTTTCTGGTCGCTTCCCGCGTAACCCAACTTATCATTCAAGCGACATATCATTTCTATCCTCATTTCAATCNTGCCCGCACCCACCATAAAATCACGATTCCTTACCCTCCTCTTACAAAATAACAAAAAAACAAAAAGATNAGCTCGCACCCACCATAAAATCACGATTCCTTACCCTCCTCTTACAAAAAAACAAAAAAACAAAAAGATTCCCCAGTTTTTCCTCAATATATCAAAACAATCTCAAAAAGAAAAATTGCTTTCTGGTCGCTTCCCGCGTAACCCAACTTATCATTCAAGCGACATATCATTTCTATCCTCATTTCAATCNTATTGCTTTCTGGTCGCTTCCCGCGTAACCCAACTTATCATTCAAGCGACCTATCATTTCTATCCTCATTTCAATCCAAATTTAGCAAAACCAACGATCCCGCCGGACAAACAAAACTAAGAAACAGCCATGATCGGTCGATCATTGAAAATAGCAGAATGCACTGGTTCAAGCAAAGCGCCGAAGACAATACCTCCTCGACACGCGAGAGATTGAGCTGAAGCGTAGCATTGATCCACGTAAGGATCTCATTCCGACCCACGAAGTACGCTCCATCCATCATCCCGATGTTCGCCGCCGCCATATCGGCTTCGCCGGCCAGCAACAATGATTTGCCGGCGAGGACGGCCGCCCAGCAGAATAAAAACAGATAAAACGAGACAAAGGAGAGGGAAACCTGGCTGTCACTCCCGGGTGAACCTTCTTTAAAAATTAGAAAACTAGAAATACGCGTCTGGTCACCGTTAGAAGAAACCTAACCGTTTTCTCTAACCAGAATGGACAATAAGATCGTTTGCAATCGGTGGAGAAGCAACGTGGTGAACGGTGATTTTAACATTGGCGAACTGGCCGTACCACTGCGGACGGATGGATCGCAGAAACATCTGACGGTGCAGATGCCAAGTGCTTAAATTCCTTTTATTAGTTTTTCTATTTACACGGCAACAAAATTCTTAACTATTTAAATAGATCCTAAAGAGAAATTAATTTAATTTGA
This sequence comes from Phalaenopsis hybrid cultivar, assembly GCA_002079205.1. Classification (NCBI taxonomy): domain Eukaryota; kingdom Viridiplantae; phylum Streptophyta; class Magnoliopsida; order Asparagales; family Orchidaceae; genus Phalaenopsis; species Phalaenopsis hybrid cultivar. The sequence goes on from JXCR01144367.1 coordinate 28,119, forward strand.
TATTATAATAAAATGATAAATATAATCAACAATTACAAGGTAAATAATAATAATTAAATGACATTATATATAAAATGTTGATTTTAAATATTTTAATAATTTTAAGATAAAAAACTTAAAACTTAATATATTTAGAGTATATTTGATATTAATATATTTTTCAAAAGCCAACTCACGAGCTAATGAGTCAAGTAAGAGTCGGCCCAGGATCGGCTTTTTTGCTCATCGAGCTAAGCTCATGAACCACTTATGGAGTCGACCCAAGCCTGAGTCGGCCCACAAGTCAACTTGGTTCAATTACTCTTTAGAAGTACGTGAATTAAGGCTTTGTGTGAAAGAGCGAAGACATTAACTAATCAAATGGAACTTGCCTATCATTTCAAACGAATCCTAAGATAAATGTTTTTTCTTTAACGATGAGTCATAAATTTTTTGACCTTTTAAGTTTGCGAGGCATACATTTTAAATTAAAATTAAATTAACAAAATACATTAACATATCATTATGATTAACTACAATTAGTACAAAAATTAGTATTAATAGTATATATGCAAGAAAACAACAACATTATAAAAATTTCTTTTTGTATGATATCAATAATAGAAAATAAAATTTTAATTGCCTCTACTTTTACTTACACATTCACATATTTAGATTTTTCCTTTCCCCCCATTTATATGGATAATTAGGTATAAGCAGTTATGCATGCACTTGTCCCTTCACATAAACATATAAAAAATTACAATTGACTATCAACAAACACTTTGCCCGTTTTTGTCTCTTCTCACAAACTATAAATATTGAATTTTAATAATAACTACAATGTCGAGGCGATGAGCGACTCGATATTTATGACTAATTTTGGGCAATTTTTTACTTATTCTAATAGTTTTGATGATTTGAGAATGTTAAATTTCAAATTCTCTCGTGTAAATGGGGGGGGNGGAAAAAATATTATATGTGGATGATTGCACGTACGGATAGATAAGATTTACTTGAGATGTGCTTTGCATTTGCACCTCTATGTAGGAAAAAATATTACCTCAGGAGTACTGATGCATCAGTACTCCAATGAGGGGGTGCCACGTAGGCACCACAGTGGGATCATTGCCTACGTGGCACCCCCTCATTGGAGTACTGATGCATCAGTACTCATGAGGTAATATTTTTTCGAAGGCAAGGCCTTCATTGGGCTTAGCTTTTCCATAAAGGATGCCTTTTAGGAGCCTCCATAATAAAAGCTTTGGCCCACACCCACTTATAAAAGCGTCCCACATAGCTCTCATTTTAACNTTCATTTCATAGAATTTTTTGCATTCAAATTGAAGGACTGATTCATTTAATATCTGCTAAAGTCCATCCAAAGGCATTCCTATATCTTTTCAACATTTCTACTAATTTTTTGTTCTTGAATTTCAGTTAAATCAGAANTCTCCTCCAATAAAAATTTTTTCTTCAAGAGGTATGATTTGTATTAAGTCTTCTAAGTCATTCCAAAATTTATCTTTAGATCCTATATNGTCTTCTTCATTAGTTACTCCAAAACTGTAGCCACCATGAATATTTCTGAAATCTTCTACCACTCNTTAAAAGCATAATTTTAGCGTCACAGATTGTTCTTTTAGATTCTCTACGGGCCGTTTGATATTTTTCTCAGTTCTCTAAGCTTTTACATTTAAACCAATTTTTATAACACTGGGGTCGATTTGATATTTTTTCCAGTTCTCTAAGTCTTTATATTTAAACCAATTTTTATAACATAACTTTTTATATTTTATCTTTTCTTGCACATTATTATTCCACCATAAACTATTTTTATTTGTAAATATTTTTTCTTTTGATTTTTCAAGCACAACTTTTGCTACTTGTTTACTAATGTTTGTTACTTTATTCCGCATAACATTTACTTCTTCATGAATATCCCAAATTTTGAAATCTTGTAATTTACTTATAAAAATAATTTTATTTGTGTCTTTTAAGTTTCTCCATCTAATTTCACGATGATGAGTCCTATTATTTTTTTTATTTTATAACTCTTAATCTTAAAATCTAAAACTAATAAACGATGTTGTGTACTTAAATTTTCACTTGGA